>REGM01000163.1:693914-720009 GCA_004194415.1 Aurelia aurita
ATTCCAGGGAGAGAAATGCCACGTTTAAACTCGGCATGAGAAATCAAAATGCTTACCGCATCTCCAAGATTCTCTCTCAATTTCTTGACTTTACTATTAAGTGAAAGGACTTGATCTTGCATGATTTGTACGTTTTTCATTTCCTCTTCAACTTGATATGTCATCTCTTTAGCTCGCTTCTCTGCTTTTGCGCATCTTGATGTTAATTCACTGTTCTTCTTAACTTCATTGCTCAGTTCGCCCTCAATCTGACTTATCTGAAATTAGAATTTCAGAATTAACCACGAATTCCTAACTTCGTACTTTCATCTATAAATAAACGTTTTTAATAATAAACTTGTTGATAAGAAACTAACATAGTTCTACAGTGGCCAAACAATATGAAGCATTGGTACTAAGTTTTAAAATCACCAGGCAACTTCGAAAATTTAAATGCACAGGGAGTAACACTGACATTGAACTGTTATTCTTGTGTCCTGGGTAAGTCGAAAAACTGTGTCCACTGTTTGAAAAATCATACACTGAGAAGCTATAAAACTGGGGGCTTCAACTTAATTTTCTATATTTGTCTCATAATTTTAGATAAGTTATTTCTCTCAGAAGTCAGTTTTATGTTGTATTCAAGTCATTTCTGTAAAGCAGGAAATTCAGGGAAATTTGACCGTGATTTTAGGTCATGTCTTGAAGAGGCCTTCTCGTGAAAATTCTTTATAACTTCAGAACAGAGTGGCCGATTCAAGCCGGGTAAATTTTTAAATCTAATTGAACATGTCAGCAGCTATTAAACAAGAATTTGACAATACCATAACTTTTATGTTACAGGAACAGTAGCCTTTCAAATTGTTGTGATTACAAACTTGATCAAGAAACTAAATTGGCCTACAATTCTTGATATGATAAAAAGTGAGGCAGGTACTATTACGTACAAAACATTATCAGGTCTAGCGCCCTTTCAAACCTATTCAAGAAAAATTCTGCGCGTGATATAAATATGAATTTGCGCAATGCCACTGCCGATGTCCTTGTTGCAAGGATGAGCACTCGCAGTGGGCAGAAAGCTATATCTTTCCGGGGTGCAAAGACTTGGAATAAATTGCCTTTGGATGTCAAACTAGCACCCTCCCTTAGCATTTTTAAAAGTAGGCTGAAGAGCAATTTGCCCTTTTAAGCCTAACTCTAATTACTCTTGGATTTTTTGATATTGTAAACATAAGCTTAGTTTTTAATCAAGTTCTTTTTAGTTATTATTGTAAATTTTGGCATGGCCCCTGTAAAGCAGTCCTCTCGACTGATGGGGCTACTATGTAGAAATAATGAAAAATGAACATGAACAAAAATTAAAACCGTCTGGTAAAATGAAAAAGGATTGAATTGGGATTTACTTTTGCTCATAAAGAATTTTATGGAGTAACCAAATAGCATAGTAATGTCAAAACTAACTAAAAAGTCCTTGAGAGCATCATTTTGCATGCATGTGCTGCAAAGTTCAGATTTTCGTTTCTGTAGACGATAGATTTAAGGCAAATTCACGAAAATCACAAGTGAACATTTTGCGACATTGAGGGCTGTTCACAGACAATTCTGTTACTAAAATTACAAGTTGAGTTGGACCAATTAGCCCGTACCAGTCTATGGTTTATAACATGGGGAAAACCAGCTCAAAAAGTAAATTTTAATGCATTACCAATCAATGTAAATTAAAGCTTTAACTCAAGAAGGAATGTTGGAAGTTTCATCTCAAAGAAAATGCTAATTCATCAGGTTTCTATGAAAAAAGAAACTTTTAGCAGCTCTTACTGGAGACAGTAACGCATACCTTCATTTCAAGTTTTCTGATTTGAGTCTTCAAATATCTGGCTCCCATGGCTTCCAACTCTTCAAGTTTAGCTTGCAGTTCAAGTATTTGTTTTTCTGCATCTGCCTTGGCTCTCTCTGCACTTGCAACTGATCTCTGTACTATGGCAAGTTCATTACTGAGGCGAACATTCTACAATAAAGACGCAAAAAAGTGAATGAATAGTCAAGGTATCATTCTTTAGCAAACGCGTAGACGTTTTCATAACTTCATTTTCTTGTTAAGGGTTTCAATAAAAGGTCTAGTAATTTTCTGTTTTCTTCCATCATGTCATCATTGCCTGGAAGAGACAGGGAGCTATAGCTCCCTCTAAAATTCTAATGTTTCCAGGGATAAATATTCTTCCATTTGAGTCGGAAAAGCCCCGAGTAAAATTTGTTTCCTTCTTTACTTGTTTCTACTGATACAAACGACGTACAACACGCACAACAATGTTGTTTTTCTAAAACGTTTTTAGTTGGTGAGAACCAACGTTGAGGTAAAACATTAAAACAAGGAGAGACAAGAAAAGGAAGAGGTGAAGAAAATAAGAAGAAAGGAGTTACATGAATGCAGCTCAGAGTATTTAAGAAAAGCAAAACGCCCTTTTTAAGTGTTTCTTGCTGTATAGCATGCAAGCAGCATGATCTGTTTTTTCTGCGGTTCGCTTATCACAGCTTGTTCTTACGACTCTTCACTGAGCCAAAGAAAATTAGTGATACCGTTATCTACTGTGCTTTTATGCCGGTTTAATGCACACACATTTTTCTCTGCCTTGTGAGGACCAATTTTAGACCTCCCGAGTGAAAATGTTAAACGCTTGGAAAAATAGTTCTGAATATTTCCCTGAATGTTTCTCTAAGGTCAAGATTTTGACGAAAGTATCTGTTCAAAATATCTGCATCAATAAATCCCAGTATAAAAGACCTAGTGCATAATGGTAAGTGCAATATTGTGATATTATACGTGAAATTCGGACTTCTCATCTAGAAATTTACCAGCATCTTTAAACCCAAACCAAAATCAATAATTAGACAAAAAAACTCTCTACTATGACGCAGAAACCTACACCATAAGACATCAAGGCGTGCGCTGTTCTACACAGAACAAATTTAAGACAATGTCTCGTGTTCTGTTCTGACTTGAGCTGATTAATGAAACTGGAGTGTGGTGGTATTAAACGTTAAAAATTAAGCGTTTGATGCAAAAAAAAGAATGCAGAGATAAACGAGAAATTACCTCAGATTCAGCTTTGTTAGCTCTATCTTCAGCAGCCTTCCAGTCACCTTCCATATCCTTCAGCTCAGATTGCAACGCTAGCAGATCTCCTTCTATCCTTCTCTTTTCAAGTGTCATGGAGTTAAACTGATCTTGCAAATCTTTAGCACGTTCAGCATTTTCTACACTTTCATTCTGTGCAGCTTTGCGAGCTCTGTCAGCCTAAAAATGAATAATATTTGTAGCAATCGTTCACAGAATAAGGACATTATTTACCGAGAACAACTGTTCGATTCTTTATTTCCCCTTTTGCTAGAACATGCCAAAAAGCATCCTATGAAGTTTCTACTTATCTTTGCTAATCGGACACTTTAGCCAGTGCTACATCAACATAAGGCAATTTTAGCCAAATTTGCAACAAGTCAATTTTTAGCAAATCGAATATGGTGGAACTTACTCAGTTCGGTATTCAGTATCAAATGCCTGTACTTTTTCTGGCACACCCAGTATACAACCTATGTTCTTTTAGAAACTAGTTGGCTCTGTAAGGCTCTTTAATGCATGCTACATAACTCATTTCTCCCAAAAGATTCTTGAGAGTTCGCATTTTCAAGCTTCTGCTATAGCTAAACAAACGTCGAACAATTTTTGTTATTGGGCGCCTTGTAGAAGAATAGAAAAGTGAACGAAACTCGTTACTTACCATATCAAAAGCATTTCTCAAGTCTTCAATTTCACCACCCAGTTCTTTGATCTTACGATTAGCACGTTCAGTGCTAGCTTCCGCAATATTACGAGCGTTATGCTCCTCATCGACCACTGCTTGCAAGTCCTGTAAAAAAGAAACGCTGTTATAAATATGTTAAGCGAGGTCCAAGAAACGAGTGCGGGATCAGTGGGAGCAGTACACAAGGCATATTATAAAGCTAGAAAATCGTGTCAGGAAGGCCAGAAATCGTAAAAGGTTTCGTAGGAAAGTCAAATGAAAACTGCAGAATGGATAGAGATACTAAGGGCCTGATTACATGAGAGTTTTCAACCCCGGGGTTGAGTTCCACCTCGGCTGACTGGGTTGAAATTCCACCCCACCTCTCCACTTATTCCCTTATTGATTTCAATTTTCAATTACATGTAGAAATCTCAACGCCGGGGATGAAATCATACCCGGGGCTGAAATCTCATCCCACCTTGAGCTAGCCGAGGTGAAACTTTCAATGCATTAATCCCCATTGTTTTTACAAATGAATGTCCATGCAATCGCAATCTTGTTTCAACCCCGGGGTCGAATTGCTTTGTTATCATTGTTATTTGTATGAAAAAGTTTACGCATCATGGCACGCTTTTTCATACCCGGGGTTGAAAATACGCATGTAATAGCAAATTTATTAACTTTTAAATCTGTAACAAACTTTTTAGAAATTTATGTTTACATTGATAGAAAAAGAGAGGTCGAACATTGTTGCTCTCAAGGTGACCATCTTTAAAAGAATATTTGGAAAAGGGTAAATGTTATTGCTCTGGAAACCAGGTTGGGCTAGAAGTGCGTGTTTGCAACTAAAATGACCAGTATGTAGCATTTGAATAATTTTATGGATATACGTAGATAGATAGTCAAATACAAATACGTACATATGGGAACATTTATGGGCGAGATACATGCACAGGCAAACCGGTATGTACCGTGTGAATCAGAAAAAGATTTGACGTTTGAAAAATCCGCTAAATTTGGTCTTGGTAATGATTACGAGATCAATTTCTGCCATAATCAACCATTTCAAAATCATTCGACTGGACAAAAAGATAGACCTTCTTAAAATCCTGTGCAATTTCGTAGCATGCTTCAAAACCAGGTAGCCAATAAAACTGACAAATTCATCTTATTGAAAGACATTGATAGGGTAATCAATATCCCTAAGTTTTAGTACATCTTTGATAGAACACCTCAAAATGAAAAATTCAACATTAGCTGAATTTTCGAATTTTGGTGATTTTTCAAACGCTAAAACTTGTTTTAACTCACTTGTTATTGCAACACTCAACGTAGATATTAAAAAATCATGCCCGTGCTTCTTACCTTTGCTTGCAGCTCCAACTTTTTGTTCGATTTGGCAAGTTCTTGACTAACCTGTAATAAAAGAAAAGATTATATTTTCTGACATAAAATGAAAATTTGTCACTTCGAGAAAATACAAAGTTAACTTTATACAGTGCTTAGATTCAGCTCTTATTTACAATTTCAGATTTTATAATGTTCATAGTTAGAAATTACGGGGCCGTAATTGCCTTTTCCCATGAATCACATTTCTTTGAAAAACTACCTATGAAGAGAGAAACAGAGAAAGAAAGGCGGAGCAGAACTTTGTTGCTGTGTAAGCATATGATGTCGCCTATCTCTCAACATTTTAACCTCTGGAGGGTGATATGACCCAATGCTAAACTATGCTCGATGGTATATTTTGAGGAGGTCAAGTTTTCAAGAACTATTTGACTTTGCTAAGACCTCTATAGATATGACTTTCTAAATAAACTTTCTAGCTTTCGATACCCTCAAGCTAAGGGTCAAGTTGTATTAAAGTCTGTTTCAAACTGATTGAGACCTGGAGTAGTTTTCGCAGAAAATAGAAACGAGTCATCTCGCTTGACAAAGTCAAATTAGCATAGAAAACTATGTTCAGATAAATCGCCTTTCTTCCCCCAATCGATTGAAACTTAAATTAGCGAGGTCTTACGCTTTTCAAGTACAGTAGAAATCCACAAAAAGGAACCTAGTTTTCGAAGAACCTTGAGGCCGAAATTCATTGCTTAGAACTTTTTAACCAGGAACCCCAAAGAGGCTGAAACTACTAAAGGTTCTTATATAATAGTTTATAAGATGGTACTTTACTTGAAAACTGCAAAATCTTTCATAGCAAAAACTTGATTGAAAAGAAATATATTGAAAAACTAGTCAAGTGATAGAAGGAATGAACTGGCACCTTTTAAAAATACATTTACACTTTACCAACTATAAGCATCTTTTTAAGAACCTTACAGGCTGGACTTGATTATGGCTTAACAGTTAATCAAGAACCTCATTCAAGCTTCCTCAAGAAAACCTAGGTTCTTTTGTGCGGGTTTCCACTGTACCGGAGTTCTTTTGTCTTTTTGTCATGCAAAATAAGACTACGTTCACACGATGCCGGCACAATTTGAAAACGGCAAAAAATGTGACGGTACCAGAATTTTAGCGAGCGTTCACACGAGACCGGCATAATTTGAAAACGGATTTGATGCCACAGAAATGGATCTACGCCTAAAGAATCGATCAGCCTTGTTAGTGCGAATAGCCTCTTGGGCATTGAACTTTAGTTTTTATTTTTGTTATTCCCTTGTGGTGAACTTTAGAGCCAGCACGCTTTTTAATTTGTTGTTTTAGTTTAAATTTGTCCATTCATTTTTTGGGACACATTGTTTACATGTTGTTTACGCCAGATCAGTTTTTCTCATCTGCGTGCCGTTTATTTTTCTCGTGCGCTTCTCGTAGTTATAAAAGGCTTTGCACCCTCCTTTTTGGTTGTTATTCACTCTCCTTGGATTCAGCTGTGTAGCGGACAGTGCGATAAACATCTCAGTGCAGGTGTGGCCAAAGTTTCTTATGCTGTGGTAGGCCCACCTCATTCCATGCAAGTTTCTTATGGCTACGAGGACTTATAGATTGTAAGTTGTGTACATATTTATTAATCTACGTTGTTTGCAGTTAGTTTATATTTAGATTCGTAATTTAATTGGTTTGTAGAGCAAGATGTATATATTTTCGGACGTTTTACGGACATTTATGACCTTGCTCAATTGACAGTTATCAGACATTACTTCTTTCTATTTGCTGTAAATTTCTTAGTGTTTTGAGAGTATTCTTCGTTGATATTAATTGATTTAGTTCTTTATCGTATATTCATTACTGTTATATTTTCCTTAGCGAACCACATTCGTTTATGCACATCATTCCAGCGTATTTTATTGCTTGTTTCCTGCTGGTTTGGGTGTGGTGCTATGGTGCGTTTGGATTTACCCACTGTAGTCAAGTGCTGCGACTTGCGGACTACAAGCCTCGTTCCGAAAGTGTCGAAAAATGTTCCGTTTTCATCGTTTTTGCATGGGCGGTAGGAGACGCGTGGATTGCTTCTTGAAAAATATTGTGGTCATAGGTTGGGGTTATTAAGATTAAATTAGCCGCGATGTTTTGGAGCGGCTTCCTGTTATTTTGTAGCAACTTGCGGTTGACCCGGCAGACGCTTATCTGCCCATCGACTCTAATCTAAAGAGAATCTTTCTATATTTCTTTATTTCTATATTTTTCAAGAAGCAATCCACGCGTCTCCTACCGCCCATGTTGTGATATAGCTATTTTGGTGGAAAGTATCGCTGGTATAAAAACTTTCTGCTTTCTAACAATGACAACTAAATTAATAGTCCCCAAGGGATACAAAATAAATAGCAATAGTTTTTCCTTGTATGCTCTAACACAATGCATGCCTTGTTTCAAGTTCTTGGTAGAGAAACAGCATGTTTGTCATGGTTTAGAACATAGAAATTTCTATGGTTTAGAAGTTCACATGTGCGTTCGAATAGGAATCTAATTGAAGGCCTATTTTAGGAATCTTGCGAAACACTATTTTACTAAAATTGCTCGTAAATAAGGAACGGAAAGACCGATTTCGACCAAACAAATTTTCATATCTAAGTTAGCCTTTCTTCTGTGCAATGTATTTTAAAGAAACGAATTTGTGAAGTAAACTGCATCAATACAAATTGACAAACACCCCACGTTTTTTCTGACTCACCCGGTAGAAAATTATGTTTTCAAACACATTACTCACCCTCTCAGCATTTTCTAAATGACCTTCAATCTCTGAGACTTCCGTTTCTAATTTTCTTTTCAATCGAATCTGCTCGTTCTTGTTTTTGGTTTCAGCCTCCAATGATGCTTGAACTGTCTCGAGTTGACGTTGCAAGCCTTTTCTGTAAAATTTGATACAGATACATCAGAGTAAGAAAATAAATGGAGCCGCATTTGTGTACTAGTTAGTTGCCATAAGGCTATTTGTGTATTTGTGAACCATTTTAGCTATTCAAAGAGAGAATCTGTATCGAGCGACATTTTCTACATTTTGATTCAAATGGGTTGAATGATCGGGGCCAGAATATTGTGTACCTTCGAAACGTCGACTAATTAGTACTAAATGTATAAAAATGTCTTTGGATCCAGACACTTTTGCAGAATAGCTAAAAGATCAACAGAACTGCAATATTCAACGAAAATAACAGAGTCTGCATTGCGATTTTCTTCAAAGCAAAGGACTGTGTGTTGATTGATCTGATTTGACTGATTTATCTTTTTTACCCATGGTAGCCCCTCAGTTAGAAGACTGATTTACAGGGGGCCATGCTAAAAACTTATACTACTTTACAATAAATACAAGATATGCTATATATAACTAAACTAAATTACAAATTGTCATAAAATAAACAAAATAAAAACTAAAACAATTTTAGGTGTTCTATTTTTGCTGCTCCTTTTTTAATGCTCTCAAGGTAGAGGAATTTCTGACTTTTGGAAGCGAAAACCCGAGGAAAAGGGACAGCATGGGGGCACTCATGCGAAGGGAGCGCTCAATCCGATGGGGGCTTTGTAAAGAAAATACGGTATTTCAAAGAAAATAGAAATGATAGAATGAAAAGAAAGTCAGACATACTTGAGTCCTTCCAACTCCTCGTCTTTCTCAACCAACCGTTTCTCAATCTCAGTTTTAGTGAGAGTCAATTCACCCATTACTGAAGCAACTCTATTCTTCTCCGCTTCAACAGCAAACTCTGCATCCTAAAGAAAAATTTATTACCAGACATTATCCACTGTTTGCAAAGGTGCTAATAGTTTCAAGGACGATGCATTTATGCATTTCTGTCATGATGTAATGATGTATTTATGTCATGGTAGATAGTTTTCTACACAAACAATGAACTTCAACGTTCTTGTTCTTGAATTAGATAGTTTTCTAGTCTACTATAAACTCTTTCGTCCACTTTTTGCATCGATTAAAAATTTTACCGTAGTCGTTTGCTAAGTTCTGGACACTCGCAGCTGCATTTAACATCAAAAGAAACACATGGTTATCCTATTGGAAAATTATTGGTGTACAATTATTGAAAATATTTTCCCGTAAGCAAGCTGCCATTAAAGGTACGTTTCATTGAAAATCATAATGAATTAAAGTCTGGCTCAAATTAGATGTCCCGTGAGATTTGCGATAACGCAAAATTACTCATGCAAAACACTCCAGTTGTTGTTATTCGCGGGCATTTCTACATGACATCTAATTTGAGACAGACTATAGAAATGTTTTCAACAAACCTCCAAGGCACCATATGTTTCGTCTCTTTCGGATTCCACTTTTCTTTTCGCTTTTTCCAGACCCGCGGCAGATTTTTGAGCATCTGTTAGCAACTGGCTAGTTGATCTGACCTCCTCTGTAAAAAGCAAGGAAAAGAATTACGCTTACTTTCAGGAACAGCAATCCGCAGGCATATTTTAATGACTGCTGTGCTGCATCTTCGAGAAAAGAAATCCGGCAAGTAACGGTAACAAAATGGAACCTCGGCAACTCAAAAAGAAAGACC
The DNA here is from genome assembly GCA_004194415.1 of Aurelia aurita. Classification (NCBI taxonomy): domain Eukaryota; kingdom Metazoa; phylum Cnidaria; class Scyphozoa; order Semaeostomeae; family Ulmaridae; genus Aurelia; species Aurelia aurita. The sequence continues at coordinate 703,621 of REGM01000163.1, forward strand.
TACGTACGTAAAATATTCAAATACAGTTAGTGTGTATTTCACAGTTTTGTCTGTATTTAAGTCAAAGAAATGGAAGCGTTAAGTTCGCCGAGATGTCGAATAGTCAGAATTAAGCCATGTTCGAGTTACAAAGGTTCAGCTGTACTTGTACTTGGTCGAAATAATAATACAGTCAACTCTTTTAAGGACATTAAGGGAAGAACCTATTTTGATAACAGAATAAAAACTACGACTTTAATCACCCTATTTCCAATCGTTCATTGCATAAGAGCACACTTGCAAAAAAATAGTGAATACAATCAATCGGTAACATTAAAGGAAATGAATGTTGCTAAAGGAAAATAAGAAAACTTTTATCGAGTGTATAAATTATTGCTCTCATACGTGTGTTCTTATGTTATGAAAGATTACAGTAAAACCCCGCAAACAAGAATATACTTTTCTAAAGAAAAGACTGACTATGTTCTTATGCATATGGTGCTCTTGCTATCTTCAGGGTATGGTTCTTTACCCCAAGGACCCTTATGACTACAAGGAGCACGAAAGCTATATGCAGTATGCATTTAATAAACTTGGGAGGCGTAATAAAAATCAGTCTGTATGTTCTTATTTTCCTATGTTCTTGTTTGCGGGGTTTTACTGTATAAGTAAAGTAATTTAAAGTCGTAGCTCTTGTTTGCGGGGTTTTACTGTATAAGTAAAGTAATTTAAAGTCGCATTTTTATTCCGAACCTGGGCTTTTTATAATAAATATTTTTAGATATCTGCTTTTATACTGTATACTTTTGATGACTTGTAAATATTTTATTCACTATTTTACTTATGTAATATTTGTATTTTAAAGTTTTAATGTTGGAATTAATTAGCTAATTACTTTTAGCTATCCTTGCATTGTAATCCAACGGTAAAGAAATTGATAATAATAATAAATAAATAATATTCTAATTTGTTATTCAACTGATGGTGGAAGATATACCGGGAGTCCCAAAATGATTTATCGGCGTTTGCTGAACCGTACAGCCATGAACAATGCACCAATTTAAATAAATCACCCATCATTTTGAATAAAAAAGCTAACTTAGATGTAGAAATATATTTCACTAAAATTGGTCATATCGTTCTAGAGTTCTGGAAAATTTTACTTGGAAGCTATTTTTGAAAAGCCTTGAGAAAAGTTCAAACATTCAATCAAATTTCGTCCATCTTCAGCTTTAATAAGATGAAAGTTGTATCAATTATCTTCTTATGAACTTAAATGAGCAACACATGTACATTTACATGTTTGAGGCACATTCCTAATTCGTGATAAAGAAACAAAGTTCAGTTCTTTTGCAGAGAGATCTTTTCGAGCAGCTAGTTTTTTGTCAAAGCATTACGACCAGTTTGCAGTCAGTGGAATTTTCGAGCTGGCGGAAATTCTATTCTTTACGACAGAAAATTTCGTTTTGCAATTGAATAGAAATTTAAGGTTGGATGACTTTTGCTTCTGTAAAATTCCATCCGCCCGGAAAATCCTACTGACTGGAAACCGCAACCTCGTTTCCAGGGTGTTCTTACGTCATAAGCTAATCACGAAGCCGAGTGAACACCCTCAAAGCCAATCAAAACTGCAGAACGGCCACTTGTATCCCAGAGTAGAGGTAGAGCAACGAATTCACTCTGGGGACGAGATTGTGGAAACCAGACTAAGCACACCTCCAAAAAATGACATTTCATCAAGAAGTACAATGTAAAATTACCTTGGAGTCCTTTGGTTGCTCTTTCAGCAGTAGAAAGTTTGTCTGTGGTGTCTTCATGCTGTTTCTTCCATTTTGACACCTAGAAACAAAGAAATAGATTACTTTAGATAAACCCTGCTGATCTACCCGGTGAGCCAAAAATAACGTCACGAGCTAGACCGCACCTTGCTTCGTGAGAACAAAGTCAACAAAAAGATTTGATCAGCTTGTAGTTGGAAGGCCGAGTTATCTTTTGAGCTGTTGGTTGTTCAATTCAAGCAATGACTACTCTCTAAAATGCGGTTTCAAAACTATTCTCATTTCTCCGTCAAAGTTGAACTATCGCCACTTTTCTTCAGTCCATGTTTTGGAAGATTGACGCAAGGCTGAATTCCAAATTGGCTTGGGAGCACGAAGCTTTGAAAAGGAGCAGATATTAGTCTTTTTGCAAACAGTAGATTTCCTAGACGGCTTCAAATCTATCTCCATGCTATACCTGTACAAAACGTGGACTTGTGAAGCTTAAAGTTGCCATGCAACGTCTCAAAAGATAGCCAAACCGTTCCACTAAATGTTGATTCAAAGCATGCGTCAATACCTCATCAATTTAGGGTTCCTAGGTGCGATCTAGCTTGTAATGTTTTTTTGGGTCACCAGGCAAATGGAAAACTTTATCAAAGCCATTCTTTGTTATCCGTTTGCAAATTTGTAGCAATTTGATCTTCATTTTATTGCACAGATCCACATCAACAGTATTTACCTCTAATGACGAGTTATACCTGAAAAATTTAGCATATTGTCTTTTCGAGAGATATGATGACTCTTTTTTTCCCGTGGGGAATAGATGATGAAATTTCAGTTGGAGAAGAAAGGGTACGCGTTTGAATGGTTACTTCTGAAAATCATCACTTTAAATATATTTATTTAATTTGCTATCTCTAGAAAGTATAATTTTCAACTTAAACTTTGCTTTCCTTGCTCTTTCAAATAGGTACAATGATAGCTGAGATATGGCCAGCCAATACCGAGTAAATTAAAGGTAAAGTCTGTATCACATTAGATGTCAGGAGAAAATGTTCGCGAATAAAAACAGTTAGAAAGGATTTAATGAGTGATTTTGCGTTATCGCAAATCTCAGCTGATATCTAAAGTGAGACAGACTTTAGTTCTCCCTAAACACAAGGCAGTTTAAATTTCTCTAAACATGGTGGTGGGCTTTAGGCAGCAAAATAACACATTGAGTGAGAGTCAGTGCATTTGGACTGTCTCTTTTAAGCTATCTATCGCATAAAGATTAGTAGCACGTACCTGAGAAGTGAGTGATTTGATCTGCTCATTTGCGGCGAGAATGTCAGTTTCAGCATGGTCAAATTTGCTCTTCCATTCCAATGCAATCGCCTCTGATTTTCGAAGGCGGTTCTCTGCTGTTCCAAGTTGACCTTGCACCTAAGAAAGAAATGTACATATTGAAGCAAAGTAACAACACCTAACATTTAAATAAAACAAAGATGAAACTATTAAAGATCGTAGGTTTGAAACATTTAACTAACGTTCTTACAATCTACAGGGTGTCTCAAAAATTTGTTTACATGTTTGATTAAATATTAAAAAATAACGATTTAATGAACAGGCTCCAAGGAAAGGCAATCCTTCCCCAAGATCTTTAATTGATTTTAGACAAAAGAATCTTGCAAATCCGCTCAATTTTCACGGAGCTACAAGCTCTTAAAAGTTCAAGTTTGTGCAAAAGCTGAATCCAGAGACTTCTAAATAGCATTTGTAGTGAATGTAGCATAGGGCTGTCATTTGTTTTGTTTCTAGTTTATTTTAGGGCAAACCAAATGGGATTTGGAAAGGATTTTCGATAAACAAACTCTCTCGAACATTAAGCGTATGGATGCTTTGAGGAATTCTGTTGAGCAAAGTTTGAAAAAGTAAATTTTGAAATGGTTATAAGAATTAAATTACTTTCGAAATGCCATTTGGTTCGCTCTGATATCAACGAGAGGTATGGTATTAGATAACCTTTCTTTACCTCGATTTTGGAGCATTTTTTGCATAACAGGTCGCTTTGGGGTCTCTGGTTTCAGCTTTAGCACAAACTTGATCTTTAAAAGCTCATAACTCAGTGAATTTTCAGAGGATTTGCAAGATTCTTGTGTCAAAAATTAATTTAAGATCTTAGAAATAGGGGTATCTTACATGGAGCCTGTTCATTTTATCGTTATTTTTCAATATTCAATCAAACGTTGAACAATTTTTTTGAGACACCCTGTACCGGGTGAATCATCAAAATTTATCACCTGTTTTTAAAAAATCATAATGCAAAAGCTATCAAAGCTGCTCCTAAAATTTCAGATAATTTCTCTCAATTAAGCTTCTATTTTATTTTTGAGATTTCCTCTTAATTCTAGATGCTCTATTTCTCTCAGAAATAACTAATTAGCTAAAAATCACTTTCCTCGATTTGCCCAAAAAGAGTAAAAAACACGCTGTTTTTAATCTGAAACAGATTTTGAAGCATAACGTTCTTTTTTATGCCTAGATGATGGGAGAGCATATTTCAATCTTAGCATCTTTCAGCCGAGATAACAATACTCTTGAGGTTCCAAAATAGTATTTTTCTGTCTTTTACCGTTCTAAAAATTGAAAAGCAAACTAAATTGAGCCACTCAGTATAGCCTCCAATCTTAAAAAAAACATTGAATCAATGGTTAATGCATCTTTCGTTTGATTTTATGGCTTGAAAGGAACTTCAGGTACGTTGCTATAATCCTATATGTAGCATTTCTAATATCTTGATTATTTTCAGAATAACAGCGGTTTTCTTTTTATTGAAAGAACTTGTGAAAAGTTTTGAAAACATTAAAAATAATCGTAGATCCTAAATTAAAATATGAAAAACGGTATGATCTTCAAGAAAACCATAGTTTATGAAGGTCTATAATATGGCTCAAGCAGAAATCTGTAGCTTTTCTAGTTTATGATTTAGCAATTTGATGACGTCACATTCTCATAACTGGCCCAAGCAAAGAAGACGCTGTAATTCTGAAAGTAATCAAGATATCAGAAATGCTACATACAGGATTATAGCAAAGTACTTGAAGTTCCTTTCAAGCCATTGAATCAAATGCATTAACCATCCATGCAATGTTTTTTTAATATGCCAAAGATTTGGAGGCTATGCTGAGCCACTCATATATCTTTTAGCCAAAGTCAATCAAAATAATGTTTGGAAAATTATAAAGACATTCTCAAAATTAAGTTAAAGCGTGTGTCAGCCACTGGAATTTGAAATTTTCAAATTGTTTGGATGGACTTTGCGTTATGATTTCTCAAAGAGGTGATTCTCAACATTTTGTGACTCAACCCGTACTTTCATAAATTTTTTCTACGTATAACAGGTGAGTGAGAAAAACGTTTACACGTTTGAAAGCCTGCAGCTCTCAAACCATTTATCAGATTTCAATAAACTGATAATACCTCTGTATCTAATATAACAGCTTAGAAATGACATTTANAGCCACTCATATATCTTTTAGCCAAAGTCAATCAAAATAATGTTTGGAAAATTATAAAGACATTCTCAAAATTAAGTTAAAGCGTGTGTCAGCCACTGGAATTTGAAATTTTCAAATTTTTTGGATGGACTTTGCGTTATGATTTCTCAAAGAGGTGATTCTCAACATTTTGTGACTCAACCCGTACTTTCATAAATTTTTTCTACGTATAACAGGTGAGTGAGAAAAACGTTTACACGTTTGAAAGCCTGCAGCTCTCAAACCATTTATCAGATTTCAATAAACTGATAATACCTCTGTATCTAATATAACAGCTTAGAAATGACATTTAGTTTGTCAAAATCGGTCGTATCATTCTTAAATTAAAAACGATTTTATAAAATTGATTCTTCTCAAAATTCTCCAAAACAGGCGTAGAATCCTTGATCAAATTTGCTAGGGATTTAGCTCCACAGCTATCAAAATAAAATTATATTGCTCTATATTATCGCTCAAACATTTACTAGGTATATAAAGAGGCTGCTGCATAATCGTACCATGCTTCTAGCAAAATCTTAACCGGGAATTTTGTATGGTAGGGAAACGATGGGCTGGGCAGTGACGACTTACAACAACTGATCAAACTACCTTAAAATGTTATTCTTCGGTGGATTTATTTAGAAACCTCGATATAGGTCGTAAAAAGACAAACAAGGGGACCAAATGAGTGATGGAATTTTCGTCTCCTCTGAAGACCTGCAAAATTTCCTATTTCAAATGAATATAACTGTGGAAAACATTACTTAACAAATCAATGGTAAATTAAAAAAAAATTTCCCAACAAGGCCCAATGGAGACTGGTCCAGTGTTTTAGCTAGATGTTAGAGAAACAAACCAATATAGACTTACATTTTCAAGATTAGAAGTAAGATCTTCAACTTCTCCATTGAGTCTGTTTTTCAACTTCTCAAGGTTGCTTGCTTTTGATTGAGCTGCTTGCATGCTTTCTTCTAATTGCTGGCATTTCACCGCGTTTTTCTTCCTACGGACGTAATATAATATATAATAATAATAATATAGGAAGCCTTATCAGAGACTGGCTGTTTCTTGTTTGTGTTTTGTGCCTTTGTAACTCGAAGTAGCCTTGAAAGTTCTCACAAATATCATTGTCTAAACATTTACGCACAAGTTTACATGCCCTGATGTTTTTGGCATTTATGACTGATTGAATTGCAGTGGGATTTTTCGAGTTTCCATTGATTATTCTCAAACAGCGATCGTGCAAAATAAATTGGAATATTTCTGAATAGAGACAGCAAAGGAGTCACAGGTCATTGATCAACAGCTTGTTAGCCATTGTTACATTTCTGTTTTTAGAATAACTGATGCACAGGATGTTGCAGCTCAAGCATCCCTCCTAAACTGCATATTTTAAGTAGACTCTGTTCTTTTACTAAATAAATCCGTTGTTAAAAATTTCGCTAAAAGATCAGAACCATAGCTTTAAAATAAAGCATTTCAAGTTGATGAGTGTCGGGGTAAAGCTTTGCATCATGACACAATGCCAAATTGCAAGTAAATCGGTCTACTGCTGAGAAATACCGGTCAAAAATTTAAAATAATATGTTATGAAATAGCACAAAGCAAAGAAGTTCATGAAATAGTACCCTTAAACCCAGATGTATCTACAATCTTGGCCAAAAAAGCTGGGACATAGACAAATTTCAGTATTTTCACGATGTTTCCTAAAATACGTTTCGGACCTCGTGATCCCCCCTCCCCCTAATTCAATGTTGGCTAGGTCGAATGGCGTTTGATTCAAGCTACATTGAAACGGGAGGAGCGGGGGGACGGAGACCAAGATTGTAGTTTTCTTGTTGAAATTAACCTTTGCCGTGGAAAGTTGGTGTATTTCTTGATAAAGACTTCTCAAATGGTTTAAGTGTTAACTTGAACTTGCCCCAAAACTCATCCTCTATGAGACTTGGAGCAAGTCCAATCTGAACTAAGACACAGACTAGCTCATATTTACCTGTTTAAATTTGTGCAAACTTGTTTTTCAGTCTAGCTCTTAACTTGGTTCTTTATCTAAATATTTTCAACTGATTCCATTTAACATGAACGTTGAGAAATAATTTCAGTACCGCCGTTAGCAATACTTCCCCTCTAAAAACATATTTAAAATGGTCTTACAGCAATGACTGATAATAATCGGAAAAGATTATAAGTTCCACGTTAAGCACCAGCATCTTTTTCCCCTTCAAGTATTCTAAAAACCTATTTATCATCAATGGTGTATTGGACCATTACATTACAGGCAATCCTAGATTTGGATTTGACATAAAATGATAAAAAAACTCACTTGGCATCTTCTAGTTCTTCAATCTGTGGCAAGGCATCTTTCTCATATTTGCCTTTCCAGAGAGCTGCTTCGGCATTTGCTTTGAGCAGTTTGTCTTGCACGATTGATTTCTCTTCTTGCTCCTGGTCCAACATGTCAGACAATGAATCATTCTCATTCAATAAACCGTTCATTTTGCTTTGTGCTTCTTGCTTCGCCTGAATAAGATAAATGTAAAAATTAAAACTGAATCGGAAGCGTCAAAAAATGTATTCATCGTTTGAAAAAACATACTGCAAAAAGAACCATTCCAAACAATGTGTAAAATTTAAAAATTCTTACTCTTACTAAAGCTTCAATATAATTTTTGAGACATTCTTCCTCTCGAAAATCAATAACTAAAACGCACTGTCCAGTTTATCGAAAATCAATACTTAAAATGCACTGTCCAGTTTATCGAAAATCAATACCTAAAATGCACTGTCCAGTTTATCGAAAATCAATACTTAAAATGCACTGTCTAGTTTATCGAAAATCAATACCTAAAATGCACTGTCCAGTTTATCGAAAATCAATACTTAAAATGCACTGTCCAGTTTAACACAGCTTTTGGCAGAGCTTTTGACACAAAACACAGTTATTGGTGCGTAGTATTGACAGGAGAGGAGAGCATGTTTGAAAACTGCAGAAAAGAAAAGTCAAGAAAACATGCAGTAATTAAGAAATCTTTATTCGTTGTACTCCGCATAGAAGGGGAAGCCCTTAAAAAGCGAAAATCCTCGATACTTCAAAAAACTCTTGGATGGTAATTCCCAGCGATGTGAAGGCATATTCTATCAGAAGAACCTTTGATATGTCACCCCGAACTTTTGCTTAATGGAAAAAATAGAAGTACGTTGCATTTTCTTTCACTGTAATAAGATCTTGAGAATGACGTGTGGCAATACTTTTCGCAAATAAATATAAATTTCTGTGATAATAAACTAAAATGCCAGGGTTAAAAAACACTAAACGTATCGGGCATAACCCTTCATTAGTAGTGATAAGAAATAGAACGCACATGGCAGTTAAGCGGAAGAGATCGAAAAATCGAAAGATGAAGAATTTTGAACGTCCAAAAGACGCAGCAGATAAAAGAGTAGCTCAGTCTGGTTCCCTGACGTCATTTTTGACTAGGGGATTGGGCTGCACGGAAGCGGTCTAAAACAAATCGCTTCTCTGGCATCNGCACTGTCCAGTTTATCGAAAATCAATACTTAAAATGCACTGTCCAGTTTAACACAGCTTTTGGCAGAGCTTTTGACACAAAACACAGTTATTGGTGCGTAGTATTGACAGGAGAGGAGAGCATGTTTGAAAACTGCAGAAAAGAAAAGTCAAGAAAACATGCAGTAATTAAGAAATCTTTATTCGTTGTACTCTGCATATAAGGGGAAGCCCTTAAAAAGCGAAAATCCTCGATACTTCAAAAACTCTTGGATGGTAATTCCCAGCGATGTGAAGGCATATTCTATCAGAAGAACCTTTGATATGTCACCCCGAACTTTTCTTATTGGAAAAAATAGAAGTACGTTGCATTTTCTTTCAGTGTAATAAGATCTTGAGAATGACGTGTGGCAATAGTTTCCGCAAATAAATATAAATTTCTGTGATAACAAACTAAAATGCCAGGGTTAAAAAACACTAAACGTATCGGGCATAACCCTTCATCAGTAGTGATGAGAGATAGAACGCACATGGCAGTTAAGCGGAAGAGATCGAAAAATCGACAGATGAAGAATTTTGAACGTCTAAAAGACGCAGCAGATAAAAGAGTAGCTCAGTCTGGTTCCCTGACGTCATTTTTGACTAGGGGATTGGGCTGCACGGAAGCGGTCTAAAACAAATCGCTCCCTGGCATCCAGGACTCTCACGCGAACGCGGTCAAGTTGACGCAAGGAACCAGGCTGAGAGTAGCTGTGCGGTAGCTACGAATGAGGAAAAGATGACGTTAAAGTAAAATGCCTACGAAAAAGAAATCTGTTTGTTGAGAAACAAACTGTTTGTTTGTTTGTCTGTTCGCTTTCTTTCACGTTGCTACACGTGGTGTTACTTTTACTTAAGTTGCAGAAAAGTACTTTCAATTTTTGTTGCACAAGTAGATCCTCTCAAATACGATGATAAACATAGAATGATTTGCAGATAAATTTTACATACATACCTTGGTTTCGATTTCACATTGTGAATGAGCATCATGCCATTTCTCTTCCATTGCCTTATACACAGAACTGGCCGATGATAATTTTTGCTCCAATGTTTCAATGTCCCTCTTGAGACTTGCTTTATCCTGAGTGAGTTTTGTTTTCGCATTATCGCCATTTCTGACATGGTCTTCGAGAGCAGAAATCTATAGAAGAAAATAGAATCTTAGTGTCATCTTAGGATTATTGGACACTGTCACAAAATAGCAATTTACAAAGGGCAGGCTTCTTTTATTCTTTTCTTTTAAGGAGGGTTGCCCTTCAGACGGAGCTGTTTTACAAGGGGCCCTCCACTTAAAACAATAATTACAATATAAAATTACTTAAGACGAAATTAAATACAATGTAAAAACCATAATGTTAAAAGCCTATTACAAATTTACACAGTCTACGATAAAATGAAAAACTGAAGCCTAAATAGATTGTTTAAAACTATTTAGGGAAGATGCCTGCTTCGTATCAGCTGGAAGGCCACCCTCAAAAGAAAGAATCAAAGAAGCCTGCCCTTTGCAAAATTGCTATTTTTGTGACAGTGTCCAATAATCCTAAGATGATTGCGTAAAGAATGTAAACAATCTTATGGTTATATAAACAATCTCTTCAATCGAAATGCAAAGGTGGTAATATTTTCAGAGGGATCTGAACGCTTAAAGCACGATATGCACAATGAGGCACTTCTCTGTCACATCCAACCATATTAAAGAATCTGAGCAGACAAAGAATAGCCCACATAACAATCAAAGTATTCAAATTCAGGCACTTCAAAATTGCACCACTTGAAAGCATCTACTAGGATAATAAAGTCATTGATTTTTATCAGTATCTCTAGAACATGAAATATAATTTCAGCCAACCTCGTTCCCAGGGTGTTCTGACGTCATACGCTAGTCACGAAGCCGAGTGAATACCCTGGTACACAAATACCCCTTTCACACTGACACTGAAACCAGCTTTATTAAAACCAGGTTAAAAATTCAGCCAATCAAATTCATTTGAATTATTGGATCGACCAATTAGAACGCAACATTTAATAACCTGGTTAGTTTAAGCTGGTTTAACATGCAAGTGTGAATGGGGTATTAGTCCCAATCCGCCCAAAATATGGGCGGATTAGCAGCCATTATGGATTTGCNAAAATAAAATTTCAGCCAACCTCGTTCCCAGGGTGTTCTGACGTCATACGCTAGTCACGAAGCCGAGTGAACACCCTGGTACACTTAGTCCCAATCCGCCCAAAATAAGGGCGGATTAGCAGCCATTATGGATTTGCGGTTGGCAGGGTAACGCTCATTATGCAACCTTAATTCCAAACAACAAAGAACATTGTAATGGTTGTTGCTTAGTGACTAGATTTAATTGTTGTTATTCGAATAATTAGTAAGATTTCGAGAAATAGTTTGTGTTATCTAGTGTTTTCGATCGCTTTGATGACTCAAACGAATCTTCTTGCTTTATACCCATGAATCGTCTCAGCCAAAAAATAAATATCTGTTGTGTCCTACCTGAGATTGTAGCTCTCCAATCTGACTCTCGACGCTGGCAAGAGTTTTTTCTGCACTTTGCTAAAGACAGAAGGGAACATATGGTAAGTATAGGTAACAATTCTATTTCCACAATGTATGTCACTTGAAGAATTCAACAGGTTGAAAGTATTAGTTTTTCCTAAAACGTAGCAATTGATTTCAGAAGCAAGATTGAAGGTTAAGCAAGCGCCCTCTTTATATGCTTTTAAACATCGATCATGAAGTATGACCACAATGTATCTATTTCTAGATTTTAGTTTTGTAATTAACTTATTCATTTTAGTTTTATACGAATGAAATTGTAAATTGTAAATTTTTGTCACGGCCCCCTGAAAAGCAGCCTTCATTTTCATGTTTTTCATTTTTAATTATTTACCCAGGGTAATACATTCAGTTATAAAAGAATAAACTGATTTACAATGTACCCTGCTCAAAACCTAAACTAATAGCAATGTATGTTTCTATGATTACATTATAAGCTATAGAATAAGCGTAAAAAAGAAAACCTCAATTCTAAGAAAGGAAAATTGAGCAAACTCTAGATTCGATGTGTGATATTCATTCTGGAATATCTCTGTGACTTTTCAAAAACGTTTTTAGCCTGTTTTTGAAAATCGCCAGCGATGGGGCGGTTTTGATTTCGGAGCTCGACCTTAGCTGACAGGGTTACCGTGGTTAAAGAATATAAAATCAAATCAAATTGACTCAACAGTACATCTACCACGTGCGCCAAAAAGTACCCACTTCTGATAGGCTACTTTGATTGTATACTGGGCCGATTGTGAAAAATAATGATTTAACNAATAGAATAAGCGTAAAAAAGAAAACCTCAATTCTAAGAAAGGAAAATTGAGCAAACTCTAGATTCGATGTGTGATATTCATTCTGGAATATCTCTGTGACTTTTCAAAAACGTTTTTAGCCTGTTTTTGAAAATCGCCAGCGATGGGGCGGTTTTGATTTCGGAGCTCGACCTTAGCTGACAGGGTTACCGTGGTTAAAGAATATAAAATCAAATCAAATTGACTCAACAGTACATCTACCACGTGCGCCAAAAAGTACCCACTTCTGATAGGCTACTTTGATTGTATACTGGGCCGATTGTGAAAAATAATGATTTAACATTTAGCTAAAATCCTAAATTGCACTTGGGATTTTTTTCAAAATTTTGGTCGACTACTTCTTGCGTTATAAGCGATTTCTTGAAAATTCTTTGATCAACAAAAAAAATCTATCAACATACTTCTAAAGACAGACCTAAACAGGACAACAGACCGTTTTTCTTGATTTAAACGAGGTTTGGATTGAGCGTCCAAATCTGGCAAATTTTGTGAAGGAAAAAGAAAGCACGACCGAAAAGAAAGACAAATCTTCGGAAGCGGCTTGGGAATTTAGAAATGAATAAGTCATGATCCACTTGCATGAGCGGTTGCAATCAATAAATCTTCCAAGTATAGTTTGGGATTTCGGCTGGAAATTCAATCATCTATCTTCAAAATAGACAATAACGCTAAAGATGGCAGCCCCGCAAAGCATGCTGGTAAAAAGCTCCCTAACGACCATCTAACGACATAAAAATTTTGAGTCTGCCGTTTCAACTAGCTGGCTACCGTAAAGTTTGGAAGAAATAATCAATCTAAACAAATAGGAAAATTTCGTAATTCGAACGCGAATCTTTAATTGAAACTTCAGTTCGAATCAAACCTTTATTTTTTCTGCTTTCCTTTGAACCATTTTGCATTCGAATTCAGGGTCGATTCGAATTCAAGCTAGTCTAACCTCGTACCCAGCGTCAATGAAGGTTTTCCGTACACTGCAACGCCTATATTGATCTGTTGTATCTGTTGAGGGCTATCCTAGACTTACAACATATACCCTTGGGAACCAGGCTGAGGCTAGTCGAAACGGCTGACCGAAATTTTTACTTCATTAGGTGGTCGTCAGGGAATTTTATACTAGAATGCTTTGAAGCAAAAGACAACAGAGTCTTTAGAGCCGCCATCTTTAGCGTTATTGTCTATTGGCAAAGTGAACGATTCACCATTAACTGCCAAAAGAGGATACTTTTTGGCGCACCCGGTTTGGAATGTAGTTCTTATTAAAACCATTCACAAAAATAAAAAATTTTCATCTCTCCTTAAATATCACTCGCTCACCTTGCCTCTGTTTGCCTCTTCGACTTTTGTGGCAAGCTCATCACACTCACAAGCAAGTTGGGTCTTCTCTTTTTCAACTCTACAAAATAATATATACGCATATGATTGATTGATTGATGATCGCACTGATCCACTGCGAAGGGTAGCGACCTGAGATGGCCAGAAACTGAAGAGGAGGCTGTCTTCTGAGCAAAACAGATCTGACCATTTAAAATAAATGGACCAGAGTGTACTGGGTCCGAGAACTGCTTGCATTAACCTTAAATGGACATTCGTTACACTTAATTAAATTATTTTCTATAAAAGCCGATGTATTTATAAAATTCTTCAGTTGCTCTGATGAAGGCCTTGTGGCCGAAACTAGTTAGCAGATAACTGAATAAAAATAAAATAGCGCAAAAGATCAACTCGATGGCTGCTCTCTAAAGATGTTGTCCCTCTTCTTCATCGTTCACTATATATATTGATTGACCTTTACTTACACAGTGCTTCCATCGGTACTAAAAATTATGTTATAAACGCAGACAAAGGCATAATAATACTGGTTGTCCTGTATTTGACCAAATCTTGTAGAATAGCGAAGATAGAAGGAATTGCAAAAGGTTATTCCCAGTTTGAAAAGTCAAACTTAGACTTCGACATCATGCTCTTTGGCATAGCATAGGTAAGTATTCTCCATGGACTAATTATGAATTCTAGTACGTATTTTGTAAATTGATCAAGGTGAAAATTTAGAAATGCCAATCTCCAGAGTACTATTCGTTAATTTAGATGCGTCACAGATTTGAAAGAAGGTACCAAAATTGTCTCCTAAGGTGCGAGCAAGGGCCTTAGGAAGCGTCTTCAGTAGGCCCAATAGGTGGTACAAGTATATTCCATTAATCTTCGAATAACAAAACAAACCCAAACTATCTTTGTTGTTTCTTTATTGATTCTTCGGTTTTCTTAAATTCTACCAAACAACTCACTCGGCTGTGGCGGCCATTTGCCATTTCAAACTATGAACTGAACGGAAACAAATGGCCACCACAATAGACAATAACGCTAAAAATGGCGGCTCCAAAGACCCTGTTGTGTTTTGCTGCAAAGCATGCTGGTAAAAAGCTCCCTGACGACCCCTTGACGACATACAATTTTGGTCTGCCGTTTCGACTAGCTAGCTTGAATTCGAATCGACCTTGAATTCGAATGCAAGATGGTTCGAAAGGAAACATTTCCAAAGCAGAAAAAGTAAAGTTTTGATTCGAATTTAAGTTCTAATTAAAGATTCACGTTCGAATTACAAAATTTTCCTATTTGCTTACATTGATTAATTGTTTCAAATTTTACCACAGCTAGCTAGTCGAAACGGCAGACCAAAATTTTTATGTCGTTAGGTGGTCGTCAGGGAGTTTTTTACCTGCATGCTTTGCGCGGCCGCCATCTTTAGCGTTATTGTCTATTGAGCCAATTGTTTGGTTGAATTTCAACTTGCAAAAACGATGGATTTATTTTTATTGAAAAGAAAGCAAAACCAAGGAATCAATAAAGAAACAGCAAAGACAATTCGGGTTTGTTTTTTATTCCAGATTAATGGAATATACTTGCACCACTGATTGGGCCTGCTGAAGGATCTTCCTAAGGCCCTTGGTGTGAATAAACTATTATGACCCAAAATTTTAACACCCTTCAAACAACTAATTAGAGAAGCCTAACCTTGCTTTGCCTTTTCTGATGCTGTCGATCTCTTCTTGAACCTGCAAAAGCTGGGCATTGAATTTCTTCGTCACGCTTATTACAGCCTCTTCATTCTCATTTGAAAGATGCTCCAAATGACTTCTCAGCTTGGTTATTTCCTGATCCTTTTTCCTGGAAATCTGAAAAGGAAGTAAAGAACCAATGTATGGTGGGTGGTTATAGACTCATTATATTCGTGTAGTTTCGCTCCCTGAACTGGTATGTCGCTACAACTAGCATAGGGCTCAAATCTTTCAAATCTTTAAAAAGGTGGGGTAAAATTCTATTACAGTTTTCTTTGAATTGAATGACTTGAAACGAACTCAGGGTACTTTTCTGAAAATCTGACGTGGACATTTTTTGATGCTGCAGTAAAAGGCACTTTTATGTTGGTTAATTTTGACTGAAAATATTTCTGCAGTTTCTCAAATAATTTGGCGCCAGTCCTCACTGAACGGCTAAAGGGCTTGATATGAATGAATATGAAACGGCTATATCTAAAGAGGGGAATGGAATGGGGGAATCACCGGGGAATGGAATGGGGGAATGGAATGGCTCGGGGAATAGAAAAGTTATGCAGGATATAAAAGAGCCAAATATAGCATCGGATAGTACTGCTCTAGAGGTATCTTTCCACCAAGTAGCTAGTCAATAACTGTTATACTTTTGTTACAAATTAAGAAATAAAATGTTCATCTTCAAACAAAGGGGAATGGAATGGGGGAATGGCTTTTCGGGGAATAGCGAAACTACGAGGTAGAAATTGAATTGCAAGGTATCATTCGAAACCCCTTCTTCTCAGCTATCCAAATTTACCATTTTCGCATCGATACATTGGACTGTTACTCCATAAACGTACGGCAAAACCCAGATAACAGTTTCTTGCAGTTTCAAGAGAGGGATAATAGCCAATTAGCATCATTATAACGCATTCTTCTCACAGACAGATAACTAATTGAGATTGCCTTTTGTAGATCGCAGGCTAGATTAGATATGCCTGGGAATTTTTTTCTTGCTTTTCTGTTCATTCAAATTGACTTCAGATCAAATTGAAAGAATATTGGCTATCATCTTTGCTATAGGTATATAGTAAGATGCCCCCCAGGTTTGGAAAATGCCCCCAGGTTGACCATTGTTTTGTCAAGGTTTAAGAGATTTGCGCGTCTTTAAGCTGGCCTGCAGTCATGTCGTTGAG
>REGM01000163.1:725661-746838 GCA_004194415.1 Aurelia aurita
TGTAGCAAGAGGAACAACACTGCTCGAACTAGTAATGTCTTAGTATTTGTCAGCAAACATGTCGATCAGTTCAAGGTAAGGTCTTGTTGTATGCAAGGAAATTTTTACTACGTTGCCAGCATCTTCATATCCGACAAGTGGCATTGATGTAATGGTATTTCCTTTTCGCATTTGCTTCGTTCTATGCCCTAACAGTAACATACGTCGACTTTTGCTTGCAATTGCTGAGAATTGGATCAAGAGAAGCAGTGAACACCACCCAGTGGGTAAGGGGTTTCAAAATTTAAAAGGACGGCGCCCTTGAATTGCAAACGAAATTCTGATTGATTCTGGTTGATTCTGGTTGTCAGGCATATGTTTTGCGACGAAGCTAACAGATATCTCAAATGTTTGACAAACAATGTTTGCTCGGTTGTCCAGGGCTTAATGATGATGCATCAGAATCTAATTTTTGTTTTTCTTCTTTTCCACGACTTTCCTGCGTAGTATAACAGCTGCTGAAGTCAAAAACAAAATACATCAAAACAAAACAAGACGCTGTTCCCAAAATTTACGTTTGAGGACCAACGAGGATTCTGATCGATTGAGAATACGTACTAACAAACGTATCACAAAACCAGAAGATGTCTGGTCTATCAATTAGAACGTGAAGCAGATTTCAAAGTCTTAGGGCCCTAATTTCTTTAGGGAACTTCAATTCTAATTTCCTGTGATTACAGATCCAAATTTAGCAGTTTTAGACAAACTGTCTACCAAAATCCATTGCTAAGTATATGCGACTGAATGAAATGAGATTCCTTGCTAAACATCGTTAAGGCGACGCCCCTCATCTGGAAAAACATTTTCTGGGAGCAGTCGCTTGTTCCTTTATTTAGGGGAAATTATGACTCGTAAGCAGAAAGATTTAGTAGTAAGTTATAGGGGAGGATAAAATATATCTTTTAGTAAAGTTTCCACGAAAAAATAGATTCACGTTTATCAATAATAACAAACAGCTGAAGGAATATGCTAAATTTTAGTTGATTTTTTAGCTCGAATTGAAGATTAGAATGCGGGGATCATAGAATTAATCTGTTATTAACGCTTTGAATAGAAACAATAGTAATCCATAGACGTATTTTTCCATCAGAAATTTAAACTTGAATACGATTATAATAATCCTATCAAACTAGACCCAAATCACTTAGTTCTTCACTGTCAGGCCTAAAAAGGATTTCATTCCTTAACTTATAGGGTCGTGCTCTTTTGAGTAATTTCATTTCCTAAGGCGTATAATTGTCTTTCCTTAGTCCAAGATTATTAGAAAACACTCAGAGAGCAGTTAGGTCTCTGCATTTTTCAATACAACAACTGAAAATTTTTCTGCGCCGAAAGTTTGTTTAGCAGAAAAAGAGTGTGCCACCTCAATTATTCAGTATTGCTAGCCGTACCTAACAGAACTGCTAGCCGTACCTAAACAAGTCCCCATAAACCACCCATGGGCACCATCCAGTTGAAATAATTACTTCGTGAGACAGTCACTAACACCTCTCAAGCAACAGGCAACGGTTCTAAATCCAAACAAGCTTGCAAGGGGATTTTTGAAACCATTCTGCAGCGATTCACCGATTTCTCCTAGCAGCTACGTTGTATTGTATCTCCTATAAAGAATTTGAGCCAGTACTGAAAGTTTCTTAAAATTATCAGATTTTGAGTACTTAGAGTTTCTTGCGAGTTTCTTACAAGTTCCATAACAATCTTCATGTTTACTTACTGTGCCCTCGTGAACATTTCAAAACGAAAGCTTTTTTAAGCCTTTCCAATGTTTAGGCATTGCTCAAGTAGCTTCAGAGTATGAGTAATATGATACAGGAAACAAGTGAAAATAAAGTAAGAATATACTTCAGATTTCCTTGACTAAAATAGATAGGTGCTTAAATAATTTTTCCCAGTACTGGTATTTCTTAATTTTTTAGCGATTTGAAAGCTGAGTTTCTCATAAGCTGTTTCTCATAAAACAAAATACGTGCACTGACTGGCATGACATGTCTTTCGAATGCCGTCAATCTCTTGTTAGCAGTATCATACAAGTCTTAAAAGAGCTGATCTTCTGGTTAATGCCAAAAACAAGCATTTTCTTTCAATGAAGAAGCATCATCCAAGCTTTCTATAATCAGATTGTGATAAACAATCGACAAGCAGAGTTTTAAACAGGGGAATATCAGGCGATTATGATCAAATACGACGTAAAAGACAGAACAAACGCCCTATTGCATATTGCTTTGACTTGTTAAGCTGAATTTACACTTGAGGCGATTTTGTGGTGCGATGCGGCGCAGGCGGCAAAGTTTAATTGATCTAACTTTGTCACATTGCCGCATTTCAATGTTATCTGGAATGCGTCAAGGACCACGCTTCAAGTGTGAATTCAGGTTTAGACTACAATGCAACGTTATTACCGCCATGATGGCAAGAGATCGCATGTCTATCTATTGCTTCACGCGCAAGCGTTACCAGTTTTTGTGATTCTACACATCAGCTTTACAATATATTTAGATATCTACAGGGTGTCCCAAAAAAATTGTGCCCCATTTGTGTGGCTGCTGCTGAGGAGCTGCAACTTCTATTGTCCCGTTGTGGATACAGTTGCATAGGATAGGCTTCAACTTAGAGTATGAGACCTTGCTTTAGCAAATCGGAAAAATGGTTGCTGATTTATGGCGCAAGAAAGTCAAAAATGTGATTTCTCCAAAAGCAGCACTTTCTTTGTTCTCCAAAAATGCCAATGCCAAAAAGTATACACACTGCAAGAAAAGGTTCTAGTGTAGTACTGGAATTTTTCCTACAGTTAACAAAGGGTTAATTGTGTTGTTTATCGATAACACAACACCATTAACCCATTGTAAAATGTATAAAAAATTTAAATAAAATGCTAGAACCTTTTCTTGCAATATTTACTTGATTTTGACATTTTTGGAGAACAAGAAAGTGCTGTTTTTAAAAAACTCACTTGTTTTACTTTCTTGCGCCATAAACCAGCAACCACTCGTCCAATTGGCTAAAACAAGGTCTTAAAGTTCAACTTGAAGCCTATCTTTGGCAACTGTATAAAAAATGGGACAATAGAAGTCACAGCTCCTCCACAGCAGCCGCACAAATGGGGCACAATTTTTTCGGGACACCCCGTTGACATAATATAAAACCGTTCTAACGATTGAAAATTTAAGCATTACAAGCAAGACAAAGAGAGGCAAGATGCGCGAGAAGTGACATTCCTGTCACTTTGATTGTATGATTTCAGTTGTGGAACCCAGAACCGTCCCAGGACAGTATCGCAAATTGCTCATTTTCTAAGGAAAACATTATATTTTAAATAAAAGGTGCTAACCTTCTGTCTTGCTCGCCTTTCTTCTTCGAGGAGAGCCTCCAGCTCTGAATTTCTGTTCTAAAATGTAAAAGTACGAGATTTCAAGTTAAATCTTAATGTAAAAGGGGAGGAAAAGAAATGAAATAGTGAAAGATTTGATGTCGGCAGTCAAGTGTAGAAGTGTTCCTTTAGCTCAGCTAGTTGTTAAAAGACTCGTTTGGTTCAATTATGTTGGAAAGTCGAAAGTCAGTTCAACAAACTTCTTACAGATTTTACTAAGCACTTGTTGGTACGGCAAGACCCACTATAGACATCGGAAATTCACAGTACCAAGGGTTGTTTAAGAAAATGATTAAAATAATTGAAAATCAGAGACTTTGGGAACAAATCTATAAGGCAAGGATTGGAAGCTATGGATGAGGAATTGTATATATAGGGCAAATCTGACATGAGTAGGAATCGCCCTGTAAAGCTTGTCGTCGGGAATATTTCATATCATGATTAAGAGAAAAAAAAATCAGTCACGGAGTCTTTTTTATCGAGCATATCTTTATTGGTTGCTAAAATATGAACGCAATGGTGCTGCAAGAAATTGTTCGATCAAACCACGAAAAATAACTAACTGGGTAGGGTCTGAATCAAAATAAAAAACAATTCATTATGATACTGAAAAGTAAGCGGAAACACTTTCCAAACAAAAAGAAACAGGATTTCCTTTGGTTTACGAAATTTCATTTCCAAAATCTTGTTTCAAATTCATGAAAGCAAGGTTTCATCTCATGTGTTACCAACAACTGCAGTATCCTTAATCTTGATACGAAAAATATTGACGGAAGAATGTAATATCAGCTTCAACAATCAAAGCAATACTCGGAGAATTCAGTTATGAAGGCCTAATACTTTTCTTAATTAATAACCTGTCACCCATATTTTACATCTTTCTTTTAAAACTACATATTGGGTGGTACTTCCTTTAAAGGAAAATTCCGGGGTTGGTATGATTGATGATAAAATGAAAGATTATACTGTTATGAATGGTGTATCGTACTTTTTTCCAACTTTGCTTGTCTTTTCTCTGCGAAATTATGTTTTACAATCTGCGACAAATGCGTAGTGACGTCATTAAGCACAAGGTCAGAGCGTTCTGACGTCACTTTCAACACAAGGATGAGGCTGCCCTATTGTTTTCTCGCCTCTGAATCGTGACTAGCCTCCGTATCGTGTACTCGTGGAAAAAATGGAAACAAATGGCGGCAACCTTTGGCCTAAATTACCGACATGTTTCATATATCATATATATTTTCATATTTGATTATTTTAAGGAGGGTTGCCCTTCAGCCGGAGCTGTTTTACAAGTGGCCCTCCATTACAAGGGGCCGTTTATTGAATGAATTGACAGCTGAAACACAAGTCTAAATGTGGAAAAAAGTTTGTCTTTTGATTCAGGAAATGGTAAGTTTGTTTTCTAGCATTAATTTTACAAACCCCGGAATTGTGCTTAAGCTGATTGGTTTTTGGAACACCTCGATTAATGCAGGCCCGTAGCGCCTATTGGGGACGGTCGGGCCCGGGCCCCCCAAATAATTTTCAAAAGTTGCATTTTTTTCTTTCCTCTTATTAAGTAAAATTGACTGAAAGAAATACAAAAATATTCTCAAACCAAGTTTCGGAAGTTTTCATCAGTTGTAACTAAAAGTAACAAGGCGTAGCCAATCTACTGCGATCTGCGAAATGCAAGAACTCGCCAAAAACTTTTACCTATCAAGATTTGCATCTATCTAGCAATTACAATAGCTAACAACTAAAACCAAAGCAGTGCCCTTTGAAAGCATTAATTCTTATGTTGGTTTAGTTTTAGCTAGCATTTTCATCCCTCACGCCCTTGAAATACTCTCGAAAATGAAGAGAAACATGAGAAATTGCTTGGGTATAAGTTGGGTGGGGCAAGAATTTTGCAAAATTTTCCGAGTTTTGATTTTAGCGATGGTGGGTGACCAATGATGGGTATCTGACCCACCCTGAAAGAAAAATTTCCCTTGGGTTACACGTGTCTCGTTCCCAGGGTAATATTGGATTGAAAAATGCATTCTAAGCCAAAGTAAAGATTATACCCTCAAAATTTTCCTGTAGGTGCAGATTTACAGAAAACTCACTACGAAATTAATCTAAATTTTTATTTTAGCAATGGAAAACATGGGGTCGGGAGTGGTTATCTAAGCCAAAGTAAAGAGCTTGCCTTAAAAAAATTTCTGGGACTAGGCCCCAGACCCCTGTCATCGTCACACATTCAGCGTGAGATAAAGCCCCCCCCCCCCCCCCCCAATCGCAAAAACGCTCCTACGGGCCTGATCAATGTCTATGCTTTGAATCTCGAACTAGGTAGATAGTTAAACAGAAATCGTTATTTCCGTGAGTGCTCACACAACATTGCATGAATAGTCACTACTCATCAGCCTCATCACTATAAATGTTTGAGAAGATTTTATTTAGGATTTCAGAGAAAGAAATCATGCCTGCATTTTCTAATATGGATTCATAACCGAATAGACGTCCACCCACACTAAACTTCTACCCTACTAAGCTTCTATCTAGACTTTCTCTTTGGGCGACTTTCGCGTCCCAAATTTTCTTCGCCCCTCCACTTTTGATATCGCACTGAGTATACTTTCTAGGGGATGTTTACGCATCGGTGTAGGGTTGCATTCTTGGACAAGGAAGAGTTTTACGAGGCCCTCTTTAGTAACTAGCAGGTTATTGTTATAACGAAGAAATCCTAAATCGAGCAGCCATCTTCTCGTGGCAAAGTTCTTTCTGCAATAACAGGTCATAAAATGTGCCAACTCCAATAAGTTATCTTTGGCTACTTATTTCAATGTTCACATTCTTTCCTGTTGTAGTAATACAACTTCAATAAGAAGCCATAGTAAATGCGGTAAGAGGGCGTGGCGAGAACCATTAGGCGTCCGTAGACGGAAACATAAGAACGGCGATTTAGCGCATTTTGTACAAGGCAATATCAAAAATAGTGACATCGAGGAAAAAACAAGATGTGCACGAAATAAGAACTGCGGAAGAACAAAAAATGTACTCTGTAGTCGATGTTGTCCGCTTAAAAATGAACAGTCCTGCTGAAAATTCCACGTCTACGTGGCGGTGCTCAAAAGCCAGAAATTCTCTCACAGTTAAATCCATTGCCACAATTATTTGTTGCCCTCTGGGCTAATTTTCGTTGATCGATGCTCGCAACTTGAGACAGTAAATAAACATTGCTTTACTATAAGTGTTTGTTTTGGGTAACAATTGCGCTTAGGCAATTGTTTGTTTATGATTGCAAAGGAACATAAAAGGTTAATCAAGTAGGCTTAAAGGAACTGTGCTTTGAAACTTACTGGACGCATAAAATAAGATCTACTTTTGGACTTGCGAATAACAAAGTTCTCCAAAACCTTAGAGGTTTGTGCAATATAAACTTATTCTTTTCAGGAGCAGACAAGAATACGTTATGATAAATTGTCCAACCCTCTTTCCTTTAGGTTGGTATTTATACTGAACCAAGAAATAAAAATAGTTAAATTTGCCTTTTTGTTGACCAAATTCTCACCTAAATCTACCCTATTTTTCAAAGCTGCGTCCAGCCATTATTCCAACTGAAAATTTTTAAGGACAATTTGAAAACTCTCTTTGTTTAAAGTGTAAAAGACTTAACCTACTTGCTAGACCTACTTTCAGATAAAAATAGACTGACAATGAGAAACAAGCGGGGGGGGGGGAAGTTGACTCGAAAAGGAACTGAGAGAAGAAACTGCTGGTATTTTCTGCCCTCTTTTTAGATAAGCTTCTCGAAAAACAAAATTTATCAATGACTATGATGGAAGCCCTTGAACTTATAATTCGAGAAAAAAAACCGCTCTGCTGGAATAGTTTCTGTTGGAACAGTGAATGGATAATCTTTTGTATATGCAAAGGAATTAAACTTCACAATGTATAAGAACACAGGGGATCAAAAAGATCAAAAACTGGACTGAATGAAATAACATTAACATTGTAACAAGATTACTCGGTCACACTAAAGGCGGCTGACAAGTATTTGAAATTTCAGTTATTTCAATAAGAGTAAGAGTTCGTGGCTTATTTCTCTCCTCTTTTTGTCTGATTTTGATCTTTCACTGTTGCTTCTTCAGTTAATTTCAAAGGAAAGCATAAGATTATTTCCTGGGTAAGAGAAAATTAAACAATAAAATCCTGGACGAATTTTCTTCCTTGCAAGTAAAACGACAAGGCACTGTTTCACTGCACGTATTTTTAGAAACTAAGAATTTGACCCAGTACTTAAAGTTTCGTAAAAGTCTCACTTTTTGAGTACTTACGGTTTCTTAGGGACAGGTCATTAATACTTGCCGAGGAGGGGGTGGAAGACATTTGCAAATATTTGATGGAATTTTCGTCCCCCCTCTCTGATTTACGCGAAAATTTTCGCCCCCCTCCAACATTGCAGAAAATATTTTCAACCCCCCTCCCAATACATATATAAACTTGTGTATATAGAAACTGAACAACTATGTTTTAATTCCTGAAGAACTAGTTTTTAGAAATTATCAGGATTTACCTCAAATTATTTTCATACCCCCTCCTTGAGATGTGCTTTATTTTTCGTCCCCCCTCTCTTTGAGCAGGTAAAATTTTGGTCCCCCCTCCCAGATGTCTTCCACAAATACTTGATGTTTACATTCTGTGCCCTCGTGAAAAATCCGCAACGAAGTTTTACCAAGACGTGCCATTTGCCTAGACATTACTTAAGTACGTTCCGAGCAATACAGTATGAGAAACAAATGACAATAAAACTAACAGATGCTTTGGATCTCCTTGACTGTAAGAAAAGTTTCTGACGCAATTATTTCCCTGTACTGCAATTTCTTAGTTTAATTATTTAGTTTAGTTTCTTAATTTAGTTTAGTTTCTTAATTTAGTTTTTCTGTCTAGTTTCTTAGTTTTTTCAGTGATCTGGGATTTGATTTTCTTAAAAAGAATTTCTTATAAAAAAAATACTACGTGTGAGCAAATTGCAGTTAGCTGTAACTCAGAATGTTGTCTCGAAAATCCAGACAGAAAACTAACAACTTTTGGTTGAGATACACGAAAAAATAATCAACTATTCTAGTGACAACTTCTGCTAAGTCTTCTTCTTATCCCAAGAGGCAAATAGCTATTAAAAATATCCGAAATAGCAATTAAAAATGGTCTCTGTAGGAGAGCAAAAAACACCAGATTCCCCCTAAACTGACTGCCATTTCTTCTCAGTTTCAATTCCTAAATTGCACACTTTGTCACACAGCATCATATCTATGATCGTAAGTAACAACCTGAAAGGTGTCTCTGTCCTAGAATCTCAGCCTATGTTGCCACGCAAGTAACTGTGTTAATACCATCTAAGTATCAGCTAGCAAAAATAGCAAAAAATCAAGAATAATTCGTACCTTGAGCAGGTTGACTTCATAGCTATGATCTGTCCCATTACTTGGCGATGTCAGGCCCCTCATTTTGAGTCAAACTTTCGCTGATGCAGAGAACAGGTGAGGGAAGAAACTTTCTGATTGCGTCCAGCGAGTATTTTGGAGTGTTGTAGATCGAAAATGTCACACCAAACCACTGTTTAAATGTGATTCGCTTATCAATGACATCAATTTGGGCAATCGCGATGTGGCTGTGATTTTGCAAGTAGCCGTGACCCATTGGCCTCGAATTTGAAGCCCTCTTGGCAGTCATCGTGTCCTGTGTTTCTCAGTAGATTTGTTGGCAGCTCTGGCAAGAGCCAAAGACGGCTGATATGGTCTGCAAAAAAATGCATCAGTTAATAATCCTGACCCTTAAATGTGAGAGCTACTTCAAAAGTTGTACACATACAGTCTCAACGATGTGTGATTCTTGGTTCTGAAAATCGTACATCACAGTGAATACATACCAGCGATCCCCAAGATTTTAGAGTGAGGTTTTACCCTATCGTGTAACATCTCTGAGTTGAGAACTAAATGGTTTAAAGCAGTCAGTAGCTTTGACTGAGTCGTGTGCTTTAATTCATCAGCATACTCAACACACTCAATTTCGTCAAACTGGAGAACCAAGATCTCTAATGTGTAAGAGCAGGGATAAATATAACAAGATACTTTCTTTGGCTAAGAAAGAAAAAGTGCGAGGTCTGAAGAAACAACGAGAAGAAAGATCTGTTTTCTTGTCAAGTCTATGTTTTACATGTGTGAAATTTTGAGCATTAAGCACCCAATTTATATTTTGATAGAGGGCTGACAGAGACGTAGGAACCGGGGGACACTGGGGGCACATGCCCCCCCAAGATTTTGCTAAAAACAAAGAAGTGCCCTTTTTTTTTCCGAAAGTGCCCCTTTTAGCTTAATGAAAAAAGTACCCTTGAAGTGTCGTGTCCCTCCCCCCAAGTTTAAGATGCTTCCTGCGGCCCTTAGGGCTGATACCAAAGAGTGAGACTTAATCAAGAAGGAATTTCAATTCAACACGATTTCATGGATTTTTCAAGAAGACAAAGGCTTTCTGCAGTATGCATGCGAGTTTTCTAGGGAGTGATATTTCCCTTGGCATAAACGGCAGCGTCTGATGGGCTGCCACGAAATTGCACCAGATGGTGAGGCCACAAAATATTGGAAACCGCTAGTATACAATTAATAAGGCGTAGCCAATGTTAAATCTCGTAGAAGCAACAAAGGAAATCTCCTATCGCATCACATTTTCTAACTTTTCGAAGATTTGAACGCCATAATCTGAACAGATTTCAAGCTTTTGCTTGAGGGCATTTTTAACAGCGTCTTGAGGGCTGATTTTCTGGCGGGCAGTGGAAACATCGCCGCTTCATTTTGTCAGTGGATAAGAAAGAGAATTTGCTAAAGCTGGCAGAAACAACGCGACTAAGGTCAAAAGTTTCATCAAATACATGAATTTACTCGAAAATCCTTAAGAAGAGTCAATATGGACGCGATCATAAATCCTTCTTTACTAAAATGAAAAAGAATAGCAGAAGGAAAGTAATCTTGTCAGCTCGGAAGAATGTTTTGAGGCGTTTTGATCGCAACTAAAGAAACGATTCTTCGACGAACAAACTGCTGAACAGGGCGTGTTTGTTTAGCAATTCTTACACTGTATCTCAAAGGATTACACATTGAAAATGGCATAAAAGCGGCTGTCTGATCCTGTGATCAACTGTGTTTAGGATAAATATACCATGCCTAAAATACAACAAATTCGTCGGTGCTTTACGTATAGTGTCTGTGTTAACTGTCGCATCGTTTCAGGATCTCAGTTCCTGCTCAGAAAGTTTCTTCAAACCGTTTGTTTGAGGTATTTGGAATTCTGTGGTGTGTGTTGGATCCACAGATTCTAGAAAGTTGATCTGCTACAGTTTAGAAAGAGATCTATTTATTTTTGCAATAACCTAGCAATTTTTGAAACGGACTTCCCAAAAGTGAATACTGACGAACCAGAACATCTCGGCTCCCCCCCCCCCCAATCTTGGCTCACACAAGAGTACAAGAGTAAAAACGGGTTGGAAATTTATTAGAAATGCGAGGGAAAAAAGTGTGGAAATTAGATATTCCTCAATTGGAACTTTCTTTGGCGCTTATAAAGATGCCCTAACGCAATTGGACGGAATTAAAAACGTTGTTGAACACAGTAACTTACTAAAAACGCGTTTAAAAGTATAAACTAAGCCTTAAAGCTGAAAATAAATGTTCCTTATTTTTATCAAAAGTTATCCTCGTACCTTCGTCATCTTCGTCATGAAATTAATGTCAACACAATTTATGCGGACCAAATTCCGGAAACCCGCAACAGATATATCAGAATTCATCGAAACTAACCATTGAAAAAGGCCTTTTTATTTGGCCTCAAAATCATATTTGCTCAACACGCGGTAAGATAAGGTTACGCAAGAAAGCCTGATTGCCAAAGTTTCCGATAGATGTTTGGGTCCAAATCTTTGCCTCAATAAGAACGCTCACCCTGCTTTCTCTTGCCAAAAAACCTCCTTGTCACGTCGTTCCATACTTACGCTAATTGTTTATATTAAACCGCTTGTACGAGAATGTAATAGCCTCTTACAGAAAATTACGAAACTCTTCTAAAAGCGATCAGATACCAGTTCGAAGTTAAAGCATGAATAGAGACTTGTCAGAAACAGACATAGTAGAGACATCTCAATGAAAGCATGAATAGAGACTTGAATTGCCTGAAACAATGGCTTCAAGGTAATAAACTGTCTTTAAATGTCATGAAGACTCAAGCTATGGTTGTAGGATCTCGGCCAAATCTTAAAAAGATCTCCGATAAGAAAATAGAGTCCCCTTCCTTTGCCATTGGTGACTCACTCACAAGTAGAGATTGTTGAGAAAACTAAATACTTAGGAGTTCAACTAGATCAGCATCTTGTTTGGGATGAGCACACTACATTCTTGCGTGCTATAAGGTTTCTCGTGCTTTAGGATTTTTAAAATATGCTAAGAAATTGCTACCCCAGGAAACACTTAGCCAGATCTATAGAGGTATTGTAGAACCACATTTCCGATACTGTTGCTCTGTGTGGGGGAGCTGCGGGGAATCCAAGCGACTTACACTGCAAAAGTTACAAAATCGCGCTGCCAGAATTGTGACCAATAGCAGTTATGATGCACCTGCTGATGCCCTGATACAGAAGCTAAAGTGGCCAACTATCGCTGAAATTATCAAACGAGAGACAGCGAGCATCGTTTTCAAATCCATAAATGGTCTTGCACCTACGTATCTCTCGAATATTTTTTCAAAAAACTCTTCACGGGACACTGTCAAGTTAAGAAACTCTGAGACTGACTTACGCGTCCCTCTTATGAAAACGACAAATGGGCAGAAATCATCCTCGTATCGTGGTGCACACCTTTGGAATAATCTTGAACCGGAGGTCAAGCAAGCATCCTCTCTTTATGCTTTTAAACGTCGATTATGAGTATGACCATAATGTATTTATTTCTAGATTCTAGTTTTGTAATTAGGTTATTAACGTTTTAGTTTCATATGTATTAAATTGTAAATTGTACTTTTTTTGGCACGGCCCCCTGAAAAGCAGCCTTAGCTGACGGGGTTACCGTGGTTAAAGAATATAAAATCAAATCAAAGAACTTTTCCAATTTTTAGCCATGAGTTGCAAAGTGTTTTTAAACAAAAAGTGTATTACCAAGTCAAATAACACTAAAAAGTGCAATTTCTGTTCATGATTTGGTTCTTTAAAGTAATTCTTGGTTCAAAAAGCAGTCCTCGATGAACTTCGATAAATTGTGAAATTCAATTTTACGAAGAATTAAGAAATTCTGCAAGAAACTTTTACTATAAGAATTGGGCCCAAACCCTACTACGAATTTCAGAGCCAAGTTTCTTATGAAAAAATGAGTGTAGCAGTGTTATCTATTGGAAGAGTTTCAAACAGTTATGCTTACAGAACATTGTTTACTTGGTTTTAAATTGATAATGTTTTTCATCGAAATCTAAAATTGATCAACTTGCGTAAACATACTCTGGGATTGTGATAATGTTTTAAAGTATATTATTACGGATACCAATAAATGAACAAATCAAAAAATTAATAAAACCTAATCCTCGCGTTTCCTACTTTGAGAGTTTTGAAATCTTGCAGCTGAGTATTCCTGACCGTGAAGGTAGAAAAAGTACAACAACCGGGTGTCCCAAAAAAAGTATAAGCGTTTGAGCAGTTCCTGTGGAGGAGCCTTATTTTAAAAAATTGTATTCAACCTTTATGATATAGATGAGATCTCAACTTGCAATTTGCGGCCTCGCATGACCAAATCGGATTTGTTTTTGTAGAGTAGTTCACCTAAATAGGCAAAATTTCTGAAGCAGCCTAAGACAGATGGTTATTGAATTATGCTGCTACTATCTTGGACTTGCCCAAGCCGTACGACTTGGGCAAGTCCACTACTATCTATGCGTAATCTGAAAGAGTTTTGGGGAAGCTCAACAATAATTTATTTTTTGGAATATTGTTGAGCTATTAAAATGAAATACATTTTCACTAATTCAAAAGCCTGAATATTTCGTTTTTATGACTGAACAATCATAAAAGAAACGAAATTGGGTGAGAAGGACCGTTCGTGGTACAACACACTACTCACTACTTGAGAAAGTTCCTTCAGTCCAACAAAGTTACTCAGTGAACTGTGAAAGTGTAACTGCACCTTTTCTTGTCATTTTTTCTAATTGATATAATAGTTCAATTGATCAAAAAACTTTTAAGAATAGAAAGCTTAATGGTTGATCTGCCTCAACAACACTTTCAAATTAAGCATTGATTGTAGCAGCAATATTCAATAGTCATCTGTCTTAGGCTGCCTCAGAAATTTTGCGTGTTTAAGTGAATTACTCCGCTGATACTCAGCCAATTTGAACATGCGAGGTCCCAAATTCCAAGTTAAGATCTCATCTGTATCATCACGTTAAAATAAAAAATTTCGGAAATGAGGCTCCTCCGCAGGAACTGTTCAAACGCTTATACTTTTTTTGGGACACCCGGTACATACATACATAAGACAATGGAAAAGACTTCTAATCTTTTGATGACGTTTCCGTGGAGTATACGGTGACGATTATGCTTTCTTAATTCTCACATAAAATCTGTCGCATTGCAGTTGACAGGGCAAACATCAAGAAATCACTGCTACACTGATCAGCAAAGGATTTCCCAAAGACTTGATCGTAAAGCTTGCTATTGTTGCACTACTATGGTTAATTAATTTCCTCACAGTAACGTTTCAACTAAAGCCTGGTTTCCATATAATCTTTACGATCGTTTGGATCGCTGTGAATGACTCCAGCGACTCCAGCGATCTCAATGAAATGAAATGAATGAGATGGTACTTTCAATTTTTCAAGCATTGTTCCTTTGCATAACAGTAATTTTAGATAGATGAAACCCTCGATCCTTCAATCTCCCAAGAATAGCCTACAGTCTGTTCATTCAATTCAATTCTTTGTGCATGTTCACATCAGAGAGGTCCAGCATATTCAAATCTTTCAAATCTTTTAAAAGGTGGGTGTAAAATTCGTTTACAATTTTCTCCGAATTAAATGGCTTGAAAGGAACTTAGGGTACTTTGCTGTAAATCTGCCGTGGAAATCTTTTGATATCTTGCTTATTTTCAAAATGGCGGCATTTAGAAGTTTTTTGAAAGAATTCATGGAAAATTTTGAAAAAAATTGAAATCGTCATAAATCCTAAACCAATAGAGGAAAAATGATACAATCTTCAAGAAAACCATAGTTTGTGAAGGTCTACAATATGGTTGTAAGCAGAAATCTGTCGCTCTTCTGGTTTAGGATTTCGAAATTTGATGATGTCATAGCCTCAAAAATAATAAATGCCGCCATTTTGAAAATAATTAAGATATCTAAAAATTTCCACGGCAGATTTACAGCAAAGTACCCTGAGAAGAAAAATGTAAAAGATTTTACACCCACCTTTTNGTAATTTTAGATAGATGAAACCCTCGATCCTTCAATCTCCCAAGAATAGCCTACAGTCTGTTCATTCAATTCAATTCTTTGTGCATGTTCACATCAGAGAGGTCCAGCATATTCAAATCTTTCAAATCTTTTAAAAGGTGGGTGTAAAATTCGTTTACAATTTTCTCCGAATTAAATGGCTTGAAAGGAACTTAGGGTACTTTGCTGTAAATCTGCCGTGGAAATCTTTTGATATCTTGCTTATTTTCAAAATGGCGGCATTTAGAAGTTTTTTGAAAGAATTCATGGAAAATTTTGAAAAAAATTGAAATCGTCATAAATCCTAAACCAATAGAGGAAAAATGATACAATCTTCAAGAAAACCATAGTTTGTGAAGGTTTACAATATGGTTGTAAGCAGAAATCTGTCACTCTTCTGGTTTAGGATTTCGAAATTTGATGATGTCATAGCCTCAAAAATAATAAATGCCGCCATTTTGAAAATAATTAAGATATCTAAAAATTTCCACGGCAGATTTACAGCAAAGTACCCTGAGAAGAAAAATGTAAAAGATTTTACACCCACCTTTTTAAAGATTTGAGCCCTATGCTGAGAGGTCCCAGTGGACTGTGTTCTTGTTGTACTCCTTTTGAGCAGTTTTCCAGAAAATTCTTTTGTGTATGGTTGATTGAAAAAGAGCATGCAGCAGCTATTTGCTGGTTAATCAGACCATGCACTGAAAATATATTGATGAGTTGAGTGGACTTACTGTAAAGCCAAGAAGTCATATCTTAAAATGCTAGCAGTATTCTAATAGCTATTTGGGGTTTGAAAAGAACCCCCAATACTCCCAATTAACCAACAAAATGTTGTTGTTATAATTCAAGATAAAATAGACTTGACCTGCTTGATTTTATCACCATGGATAAATACCCTGATAGATGATGATGCTAAATTGTGTGTCATTTAGAATATATAATATATATGCCAAAGATTGACAAAATACTGCCAAATTTTGATTGATACTCTGCAAGAATGACATGGAACTGTTTAATCAATTGACATCTTTTAGTTTTCAAAATTTTATTTTCAAACATTAGAAATATTTCTTTACAGTGCGAAAAAATTTCAATTCAATTGATACCTGAGCATGCACACATCAGATCAAGGATTTCTCTAGAGATAAAAACCTATTCTCTGAAAGTTGAATTCTTTTCAACTTTCTATTTTTAGTTTGCTCAGAACGTTTTTTCTCAAGGGAAATGCACCTTAATCCTATGAGCACCCTCTATTTTCAAAATTATGCGAATCTCTTTAAAGTCTTCATCTTTGTTTGAACAGTCATAACATACTGTTTTACTTATTTGATGTCTGTCTTTCAAAGCTCACAATGCTCCTTAAATGGGCATGAACAGCCTTGCAGACTGGGTGTGGGCAGGATGATAATAGACATTTTCATTAAGTGAACTGTCTTAACATAAATCCAATAAAGGAGAGGCTCAGTGAATTAGTATCACTAATCACAATCTTGTTTCTAGTAAATTAATTGAATTACTGTCATAAGCTACTTTAACATCTGCTTTTTTAGTGGACTTCTTTTTTATGTTGATTTTCGTATTATACCCAGTGAGACAAAAAAGAGTTTTGTTTGTTCAAACAGGGATAACATAAACCTGTGATTCTATAGTGATTATTACAATAATCATGTTTAGCTGAAAGGACAGATTAAAAATACATACACTGGTTGATGTCCCTTAATTCCTGTGCTTGCAATACAATTTTTCTTGAGACTTTTTGTTTCAAAGAGATGCTCAATTGTACAAAAGCCAATTGATCAAATAACACAGCTGTCTTGCTCACTGAGAACAAAATGAGAGCTTTTTGATACTGCTTTGCAAATAGAAAAAAGTTACTAAGTGCCTTTATAGTTGTAAGAATGAGATTTGTTTCTCTATTCAAATTCAGAGTCAGCAAAACAGTTCGGTCACATGGTCACTGACCATGAAGAAGTTCTCTAAAATAAAGGAATAGTCTATGGCACGCCCTAAACACACCCATTTTCCATAGACAGGTTTTGTCAGGAGGAAGATTGAGCATTTTGCTTGACTCTGGTAAAACCGATTCCCTTCAGTGAGCAAGACTAATGTCTTTTTGACAAGAGTTTTTGAACAATTTTTCATTTCTTTGAGACAAAATTTTTGATGAAATATCTTATTACGAGCTCAAAATCGATTAGGTCTTTGCTACTTCTGCGATCCCAGCACCTGGCACAAAAACAGCAACTTCACCTTCACCACAAATAACGGAATCAGGAATGGACACTAGGGAGATGAGGTGGTGCGGTCACCCCCCCCCCCCCCATTTTGGATCACCAAAACCTTCGATTTAAAACATTAGAATAAACAATACTTTTGAATGAAAGACAGAATAGCCAATATTTGGCAAAGTGTCTGCTACTGAACGGAACTGGGGATTATTGTCGCAAGCCCTCCCTCCAAGCTCCTAATGAACCACCTTGTTTTCATCAATTGACCTATGTATTCTAATGGGCCAAGGCCTATCCATGCATGTGGTATCTTTGTTCAATTGTTTTACCATGGCAGTCAAAAATTGGATTGCTTTATCCCAAACAAAATGTTATCTGCCCAGACTGGAAAGTTTGTAGAATGCGCGCAAGATATTGCACGCGCAGGAACATACGCCGTTTTCGATCTGAGCCACGCAGTCACAAATAAACAAAAGATCTATTGTTTTAACCTATTGTTCTCAACCGCAGAAACTACAAAATTTCCGCCAAAATCGTGCTTAGGCCATCTCAACTTGCACGTGCAAAATACAAACTTTCCACCAGTATGTAAGCCTGCTGCGCTCTCTCAAATAAATTTGAATTTTTTGAAAGGTTTTCTGTCCTTTCATAAATAGTCCACTCATGACCAATATCAACTTCTTTTCAATTGTCAAACAAAAGTTGTCATTTTATCGCTATTGAAATTAAACCAAAGAAATTCCTGAGAATAATGGAAGGACTAAGAAGTGTTTGTTTCTCGCTGCTATTGAGGTTACCGCTATTGTGCGATAACAAAGGCCATCAGCAGTTTGTCAGCAAAAATTCAGGATAGCATATTTGCTCATGTACTTATATGGACTCAATTCCTTTCAGTTCTGAGTTCTATCAAAACTGGAAAGTTTGTATTTTGCACAGGCAAGTCGCGATAATGTGATAATGCCAGATTGGAAAGTTTGCAGAATGCGCGGAGGATCTCTTCTTCATTCAAATCGTTTGTGCGGCTGTATTTGTGTTGCTAAACAATAGGCGCATTGCTTCCTTTTGTTGTTTTACGAAAATTTCGCGGGCTAGAACCGCAGCTGAAATTTAAAGTGTGTGGCAGAGAAATCAGTCACGCACAGCAAACTTTCCAGTCTGGTGATAATACACGGAATTTCAGACAAAGTTATCCCTATTCAAGATGTTGTTGTGTGGCGCAATCCAATATGAATGGTGGTATTTAATCCTCTCTGACTTTGCAGCCAAAACAGTCAGGTGGACGATTTAACCTTCCTCTCCACTTTACTTTATCACCTGCACCAATAATTTTTTACATCCATCATAACCAGGTATGACTTTAATCTCATTTTACCGCCAAGGAACATTCATACAGCTTGCCTGCCAGATTTATTATGGCGAACCAGTCCCAAGCCAAAGAGTAAGGCCCTTTTTCGCCTCATAAACATGCCAAATATAAACATAAAAAAGCATTAATATTCGAAAATTTATCATCCAAGTTGATAATGTATCATACCTGCACAAATTTTGTTCTTCAATACCTCTGGTATTCATCAATTTTGATACATAAAATCGTTGTCCAGCTGTTTCCATCTTTGCCGACAATTTCGCGCTCTTTCTTGACTGCTATCCACAGGGGACCAAGGAAGCCAACCAGGAGACCACAGGGGACCAATGCAATTTAGGAAACAAAGGGCCTAAAAGTCCGAAATAATACAGAAAGATCCAGAAAGATTGAGAAAAGTTCATATTTTTTGGACGCAACTTTGAGAAAACAAGGAAACCGTGAACAGCGTAGCATATACAGCGTAGTTCTGATCCTGAGCATTCTCGATTGCCGCATCTTTGCAGACTATCAAATATTTCTGCCTTGGTCCAAAAGAGCTAGGAAAGCCCAAACACCCAAAGACAACTTAATAACTTGAATAATGTTTTTGTGATGCAAACACTTTGAAGAAGTTTGCTTCATCATATAGATACATTTATTAATCATATTTTGATCAACTTTCAATTTTATTAACTTTGTAGCTATCAAGCAAGATGACCAATAGCAGTCACATTAATCGTCGTCATGGTTACAGTGTTTGGATTGAAGTTTTGACTTTTGCGAAGTTAAGGAAAATCGATTGCAATCAAGTTGATGTGGAAAAGAACAGTTGCAAATAGTGTGGTGGCTACAGTATGCAAAACAACGGAATGATAGATCCATTGACAGGCAGACGAATGCAGCTAGCACCCCAGAATGGCTTCAGTACATTTCAATCCAGTTCTTTGCCTAATGAATGCAACTTCACAGTGCTGACTCCAAAGCCTAGGAATTACCAGAAGAGACCGACTTTTGGTGGTAATACACTTGAATGTGCCTTCAAGCATCAAGGCGACCTATCTGCAAAGCGAGATATCAGCAACAAGCATTACTTCAACGACAAAATCCTCGGGTCCGCAAAATTCAGAGGGACTGACAAATGCAGTGGCAACGAGGCATATGTTGGCGATTTTTTCAAAGAGTGGGTCAACCCAGTTTTTGGAGTGGCTAAAGATACTGAATTAGATGCTCAGATTAAGAGCACGTTGCCAAGACCAAGAAAAATTACTGGTGAAACGCAAGGCTTTCAGTTGAGCAAGGATCTTTTTGAAAACATCGATGTGATTGGGCAAGTCGACAACAAATTCATTGCTTGTCAGGTCAGCATGAAGACCAAGACCGGTGTAAATAATTGTTTGTTGCTGGTTGACCAACATGCAGCCCACGAGAGAATGAGGCTTGAAGGTCTCCAAAACGAGTTTCTACAAGATTTGCATGGCTCTATAGACAAGAGGACGATTGGGTCAAAAAAGCTTGTCCCACCTCTCGAACTTAGCCTAACTCTCCCTCAAGACCAATGTCTGAGATCTTTCAAGGACGCATTTGCAAAGATCGGAGTTCGATTCGCAATACAAAATGAAATAACTCTGGAAGAAAAGATATACATTAACATATTAATAGTGGAGCTGCCAAAAATTTTCGTGACATCTAAAAATGCAATGAGTTGTGAAACAGAAACCTTCCTTGAGAGCAATACCCTGAAAGCGATGTTCTATGAACATATCAACAAATATAAAGAAAGCTCCTTTACAGTTTCAGTTATTCCTCCAGCCATAAACAATGTTCTGTGCTCCTTCGCATGTCATGGAGCGATCCGGTTTGGTGATGCACTGACTTTGGCTGAATGCGAATCAATTATCGGGTCTCTTGCTCATTGCAAATTACCATTTCAGTGTGCTCATGGTAGGCCAAGTATTGCTCCTCTTCTATACTTGAATTCAACGGAACCTTATGTCAGTTGTAAAGATGCTGAGAAGCCAAGGCTTTGGAAG
Source organism: Aurelia aurita (assembly GCA_004194415.1). Lineage (NCBI taxonomy): Eukaryota > Metazoa > Cnidaria > Scyphozoa > Semaeostomeae > Ulmaridae > Aurelia > Aurelia aurita. Next base: position 746,155 of record REGM01000163.1, read on the forward strand.
TTAAAGCGTTAAATCAAAGATAGAAATCCTATCCTCTGAGAAATTTCAGAAACTATAGTTTGTCTCAAATTAGATGCCACGTGAAAATGCCCGCGAATAACAACAATTCAAGTATTTTGCATGAGTAATTTTGCGTTATCGCAAATCACACGGGACATCTAATTTGAGACAGACTTTAGAAAGTTCTTTTGTTTTCAATGGTTGTTTGTTCATCTAGACAGTCCTGGAGCTTGTGGATGAGAAACTCACCTCGTTTATAAAGATGCTGAGAAACAATATGCCCCGGGGGGGGGGGGGAGGGGGGTAACTTCCATATATAGAGCAACGGGAACGTGACACCTATAAGGATGGGTTTTAAACCTCAAGAATCCCTAAGTATGGGTCTCAAAATGTAAATGTTCCGCTAGCAATGGGTAGCTTTTCAAATTGTAACAGGAAACTTGTCCAGTTTTTGTTTTTAATGCTTGATTTGTTTCGCTTTAGTTCTAAAACTTGGTTGGTGGTAACTTTATCTTAATAATTGTGTGTTTAAAGTGAAATGAAGCTTGATTTGTAGAAGAGGCTTTTCACCTCAAAATCCTTTAAAATGGGTATGAAAATCGACCGAAAATCCTTAAGGATGGGTCTTTCCCTTAAAGTTAAGCGGCACGTCCCCGTCATCCCAAGACTCAAGTTACCACCCCC
>REGM01000164.1:11474-21872 GCA_004194415.1 Aurelia aurita
GCCTCCTAAGGGGTTTCGGGCTCCGAGTCTCCAGGCCATATTTCAACGGGCTCCGGGCTCCACGAGGCAAAATGGCTGGGCTCCAGAGCTCCACCAGATCTCCTTCAGGGCTCCGGGGCTCCAACTTAAAATCAATGAAAATCAACCAAAAGAGTAAAAAAGATAGCAAAAATGCGCACACAACAAAAATCTGAATTATTATTGAAAGTTTTTCAAGAAATGAATTTCTTAAATCAAGATAATAGACACTTACTTGATTAGTAAGAAAATTGTTTTTGGCAAGAATTCTTGGTAAAAATATTTTCCTTGAAAGAAAATTCGTATCGACGAGAATCCTAGATCTTAAATCAAGACTGCACGTAAGATCAATTCCAAGGGAAACATTGTTTTTATTTATTCATTTATTTATGAAACATTATTATAGATCGTTTTCAAATTAGTAATTACACAATGGATACAAATAATAAAAAAGGAAAAAAATTTCACAATTGTAAATTTTTGCTAACACAGAAACATTTTTAGTTTGCCCAGATTTCCCCTGAGTTTGAAAAGTAATCTTACAATTGCAGTCAAAGATAGGCCAAATGTAGGTCCAGCACTCTGTCTGTTAAGGGCATTTCCTACGGCTTATATAGGTGTGGACCCAAGAATTTCTATCTCTATTCTTTATTCTTTATTCATTTATTCTTCCCAATTCTTCCACTTGCAGTCAAAAGGAGAGGGCTGAACTTGGGACTTTCATTTCTAGAGGTAGAGGATGGATTATTGAAGCTAGAAAAGATATGCTATGACGGAGCAAATGTTCTTTGCCTCTGACAATGGTCAAACAGAGCTGACTATGAAAGAAGAAGAGGGCAGGCTCACTCAATGTTGAGAATCAAAAGTAGGCGAGGAAAAAACTAAATATTTGGGTTAAACAAAGCAGAAAAGATTTTAGTTTCCTGATTAAGAAAAACAGATTATCAATTTAACTGGGGAAATACTGAAAAGGTGGATAGTGCATCTAAATGTGAAGACCTGAAAAATTATTTTCAGATATCCCGATAATTAAAGTCTGTCTCAAGTTGGATGTCAGGTGAGATTTGCAATAACGCAAAATTATACTCATGCAAAACACCAGTGGCATAGGGAATGCGAGGCATTTGCCCCCACTTTGTGAAAAGATGGTCTTTGAGATTCGATCAAAAATGAAGTGAAAGTAGTTTAGTATAGGTAGGGTCGGGTAGAAATGTTTCCAAGAAATGCTGGAACGTGATTTTAAGAGGCATTCTGCGTTATAAGCCAAAGTATAGGTTAGCGTTTTAAAAAATTTCCTAGAAGAGCTATCACAGAATTGTCATGGCTTCCATTCTAGGGATAGGCAAGCATTGAATTGTGAGAAGTGTTTCAAGACAAAGTAAAATGTGCTTGTGTAAAAATTTTTTCGAAAATTGCTAAAGTTTCTATTTTGGAACTGGTAAACATGGGATCAAGATAAGCATTCGAAGCCAAAGAAAATGATGTTTACGCAAAAAGATTCCTGGGGATACTAGTTTAGGCTACTTGATACAAATTCTATTTTAGCAACGGCAAACATGGGATCGGGAGAGGTGTTCTGAGCCAAAGTAGAAGGCGTGTCCTCAAGCATTTCCTGGGGGACTTGCCCCCAGACCCCCTCATTATTATGCTCCCACAGTTAATTTGACCTTAAAGAGCACATGACAGATATTTTTTTAAAGGAAAATTAGAAAATTCAAGCTACTTTCGGTCAAATCTGAAAATTGTGTCGCGGTAGTTTGGGACATACTATAAATGAAGCAAAGGTACATATGTCTTGAAATCAGGCAGTTACTTACCTTGTCAATTTTGTAACACATAGAGGCACCTGCTAAGCTAAGCTGGGACTTCAATATTAAAATCATTTGTGCTCCAGCCAGGGCTCCAACAAGAAAAAAGGTTGGGCTCCAGGGCTCCACAAGGGGAAAATGACGGGCTCCAGAGCTCCAGGTACCCCCCCTTTGGGGGCCTCCCTTTTGGCTTATGATTGTACCACTGTTCAGCCCTAGGTAGGTAATACTTCTTGCAAATCTCCCAGTGAACTATGCGTGCTAAATTTATTATTATTATTATGAAGACGATATAACTGCATGAATACAGCCTAATAAAGTTGCAGACTACCAATTTTTGTTATTCTACTTGATAAAAGTCATATATACAAAGTCTTAGAGTCATGAGCGTTGAATAATCCCGCTTAAAAATTTCTTCATGATAGTCTCACTTTCCAGCAGTACTGTCTTTTGCATATTTTGATTGCAAGCTCCACTATTTCCTGGGCAACTTCTTGTGGTGCTGTGCCACTGCTTACATCGTTGGTGCCACAGTGTAGTATGATTCTCTTTGGATTTTTCTTCGTTGTTGAAACGGAATAACTGTTCATGTCATCCAATTTTGCACCGTGAAATGCCCTAACAAAGATCTTTTCCTGGCCATTTGTTGCGTCGCTCATTTTGTAACCTTGAATGTGCTTCACCATTGAATCTCCGATAATTTTGGTTGAATCATGTACTGGTGGCCTCATCCAGGATCTCATTTTCTTCCGTTTATCGATAGAACTTCGGGTAGATTGACTTTGATTTGCCGATGTTTTGATTCTGCTTAACCCAGTTGAACTTTTCGCAGCACTATCCTTTGGCTGAACCTCTTTGTCTCGATTTTGACTTTCAATTGTTACATATATATCTTCAAATGGCGGAGCTATGGGTGTAAACCTGTTGTTATTCGTTAAAACATAGTCCCATGGGCAATTCGATGAATCAGTCTTTGCAATATTCCTTCTCCCTGGGAATTGGAAATCGCTGATTGGAGGTTCCTCCGCTTTCTCCATACTGTTAATCAAAAGATCTTTTCTCCTGATTTCATTTTTCAGCGATTCATTTTCTTTCTTTAGCAACAATAATTCTTCTTTCAATTCCTCCTCTTTCTTGGATTGTTTTTTTACGCTGTTTCCATAGTTACTCTCAGATGCCTTTTGGAGGGTTTCCACTTGTTTGCGAAGCAAAAGAAATTCTTCGTACGGGGTAAATTTAGTATTGGCACAAGGAAATGACTTGGGGTTTTCAATACTTTGCATTGTATCAGCATCTACCACATAAAGGGATTCTTCTCCATTTTTTCGACAGTTTTCTATCTTACCGCATTTGATGAGCGGTTCAACAGCGTCTTTTATTTCTCCTGCTTCATAACTGCTATTTTTCTGTTCAAATCTCTTGGTGATGGTATCAACAGCTGGCTTTTTAGGTCCTTTCTTCCTTATTTCAGGTATAGCCTTGATTATTTCTTCTTCTAGTCTGCAGCTTTCAGCCATGTCCAAGGTGTTTCTTGAGAAACGCGCGAGCCAAATTTAGGTCCATGTGTCTCGAACTTGCTGAAACTTGTTTCGTTGTAAAATCGTGTTTCCTGAGCCTTTTAGCAACATAAACTCTTCTTGGATATCTCTTTATCACTTTCTTCAATAATAAACAAGTATTAACCTAAATATTATTCAATTATTTTTGTAAATTCGAATCTTTATTGTCCACTGTAAAAGTGTCATCCTCGCAGCAGCCTTTGGTCTAACTCAAGATGCAACCAAAGTACCCATAATGGTAAGAAATCTTGATTATAACTCTGCAACCAAAGTACCCATAATGGTAAGAAAAAAATCACTATTCAATTTAGCCATTGAGGGTTAACATACACAGTTTTTTCTGACACCCGGTATATTTTGGACAGTAGTTTTTGTAACTCCAGTTGAGCTACAGGGGGGAAACGTCCAAACTCGTCCAACGCCAACGTAAAATAGGTANTGCATTGTATCAGCATCTACCACATAAAGGGATTCTTCTCCATTTTTTCGACAGTTTTCTATCTTACCGCATTTGATGAGCGGTTCAACAGCGTCTTTTATTTCTCCTGCTTCATAACTGCTATTTTTCTGTTCAAATCTCTTGGTGATGGTATCAACAGCTGGCTTTTTAGGTCCTTTCTTCCTTATTTCAGGTATAGCCTTGATTATTTCTTCTTCTAGTCTGCAGCTTTCAGCCATGTCCAAGGTGTTTCTTGAGAAACGCGCGAGCCAAATTTAGGCCCATGTGTCTCGAACTTGCTGAAACTTGTTTCGTTGTAAAATCGTGTTTCCTGAGCCTTTTAGCAACATAAACTCTTCTTGGATATCTCTTTATCACTTTCTTCAATAATAAACAAGTATTAACCTAAATATTATTCAATTATTTTTGTAAATTCGAATCTTTATTGTCCACTGTAAAAGTGTCATCCTCGCAGCAGCCTTTGGTCTAACTCAAGATGCAACCAAAGTACCCATAATGGTAAGAAATCTTGATTATAACTCTGCAACCAAAGTACCCATAATGGTAAGAAAAAAATCACTATTCAATTTAGCCATTGAGGGTTAACATACACAGTTTTTTCTGACACCCGGTATATTTTGGACAGTAGTTTTTGTAACTCCAGTTGAGCTACAGGGGGGAACGTCCAAACTCGTCCAACGCCAACGTAAAATAAGGTAACAAACAAACGCCAAAGAACAAAGCAAAGAGACAATCGGCTTATCTTGAATAACGAACGGTTTGCTAAAATAAATAAACAACAAATCAATCCCCTAAAGTTAAACACGTAAATAATACATTAAACGCAAAAATAGGAATATCAGAAATATCAACGTAATGTACAGCGAAGAATAGATATTAAATGTCTATTTACAAACTTGTTTGTCCTCGTAGCTATAAAAAACTGCATCGCTGGCATTGCAAGAAACTGCAAACGGGCCTAAATAGGCTGGGCATGCTGCCCAGACACGTCTCACAACAGCGATGTCTTCTTCCAGACTAAATCTTGTAACCCAGAGAAAAGCGTGGGCAAATCTTTTATACCTACGAGTTCTACAATAGGAAGTTATGTGCACGTGCACACCAACATAAAGTTTAAACAAAAAGATTACAAAAAGTAAACATTAACATTATACAAGCGAGGAAGCGAGTCTCAAAGGGCTCATTTTGCACGTAACAGTTTTAATTTCCCTATTTTTACAGTTAGCTGCGATTTGGCAATTTCTATTATTTAGGATACACAGGTTTTAAAAATGGAGACACATTACTGCTAACTTGTCACTTGCGCCTATCACTCTGATCACTGGTACTTAAAAGTCTACCGACATTTGAATGATTTCCTTTAATCTAGGTTTGAACAAAGGGAAGTGGTTTCAAAATAATTCGATCTCCTCGGCAATGGCAACACTTCTATCTGAACAGATTCAACAAAGCAACAATCCCTTGGTAGAAAAAGATGTCAATATTGGCAATTGTAAAAATGCTGAACCAAAAGGCAAGCTAACGCTGTGTGCTGTGACACAAATGGCATGGTGCTCATTACAGCAAAAGAAGACTGTTGTAGCACCATCTATACAAGAGCAGACATTTGCTGCCGTAAAGTCGTGCGACCCTCCACCTGCATCAACCATCGGAAAAATAGAATACAGATATCAGAAAGATGCAGCATACAAGAAGAAAACGAAGCCGTTTGAAAAGAAAAAGGATTTGCAAAAGGATTGGACAACAATGAAAGTTGACGCACTCTCGCCACAAACAGTTTCAAAATGCAAAGAACCTAAATTTCCAATGACCAATTTCAATGCAAACGAGCGAACACACAATCCAGGTATGTCTTGACATTTCCAATTTACTTGAGATCTGTTCATTATTTGCTTTAAAGTTGATGTTATGCACTACTTTACATCTGTTGCGCATCTTTCATTTCTTGCGATTCTTGCAACTCTTTACAATACTTTAAAACTCTTGTACCAACTACCGTCCTTAAACGTCTGTACAACTCTTTACAACCAATAACAACAGAACTGAAATCTTTATAATTCAATTCTAAATTACCAAGAAGGGATTCTATAAAATGGATTATCTCAAATTTTCCAAACAGGCCTTCAATCTTTCATCAAATTTGTAAGCAATGCGAAATACCATAAAGCAGTTGAGAAAAGACCTTCTCACAAATTATTTTCAGTTCGAGGCAAATGTCCAATTTGTCAAATTTGCTAAAAAATCAGCTTTTGTTTGCTATGAGAAAAATTCCGTGTCAGTTTCAGAAGTGATTCTTGGGTAGATAAAGAGTATAAAGATCTGACTCCTTTTTAGTCCGGGAAGTAAGGAAAAAAGACAGATCTTTGCTTTGTGTGATTTCAATTTACCTAACTTTTAGTTTTTTAAGCAATTAAATCCACGGCAGTAAGCAAGGGTAAATTTTGTAACAATAGCAGTTTTGGTTTGTTTACATTGTGCACAATAGCCAATCAGCAAGCTCCATTTTGGAGGACGTGATCAACAACTTCGGGCGTCGCGGGTCCAAGCTGTGAGGAAAACCACTGGAAAACCACCCTCGCGACTTTTGCTTGCCGCGAAAATATACTTTTGAGGAACCCTTAGAAAATTTGAATCTGTGTTGTCAGATAAATTTCCTAACGAATGCTCTTTGCCCTCCTCTCTGCTGCGCTCGGTTTTTAAGAAATACATCTTTTTTTTAACTTTGTCATTTCCACGGCCCTCTCGCTTCCTTTCGGGGGGGCTAGGCCCAGCCCAAAGAAGTTAATATTTGTCTCTAGGAACGAAAAAACGGCACTCCCATTAGCTAAAACTCAGTCTCAAACTGGAAATTAAGGTTCAGATACATTTACAGTACCTCACATAAGTGTTGCACCAACCCAACTTATCCTAAATGGCTTCCAATCGGTCCTGTCAACAGACTTTGAACAGCGAAGAAAAATCAGCATGGAAGTGTTTCTCTTCTAAGCGTTTTGGCGGTAGTTAATTGTCAATTTGTCTACTTATTTAAAAGTAAAATGAAACACTGGTTGGTTAGTTCAATAAAATAACGAAAACTTTAGGACAACATTTAACAAGATTTTGCAGGCAAACTGGAGGAGTAGACCATGAAATAATTACACAACAGAGCAAGGATAATAAAATTTTGTGCTATTCAAATCTGGATTCTCCTAACGTTATCACTACGAAAAAAGTTTCCTTGGATGAATCTTACAAGAATAAACGAAAATAGGAAAGGGAAGGAAACGACTCAAGGTAAGAATATTTTGAATTTCAATTTTATCATTTAGCACAAATCTTTCTTGCTGGAATAGATACGTCCGATCAGTTGTTTACCGTTAGACCGTTAAATTTATAAATTCGGAAATATTGTCAAAATTTTTATTCTCCAACTTCGCTTGAAGGTGAAATAAAACCTGGAGTTTGGCAAGACAGAGCCTATTTATGTGATTACCCCTTACTCGAATTAATACACTTACCTTCCAAGGCTGATTTATTTTTATTTCTGCTCTTCCATCTTTTATGACATTCGTTGAGGAAAACTTTCATCTTGGTCAATAAATTTTGGAGAATCAAGCTTTCATGAACGCAAAATTTTATTGCTCTGCTGATAAATATAACAATTCTTCATTGTCTTATGGTCTGTTTCTCCAGTTATGCAGCCAAAATCTTGCTAAATGTTGTATTTTTCTCCTAAGTGTTTTATTTCCCTTTTAAATAAATAGACAAATTGGCAATTAACTAAACTACCACCAAAACACATAGAAGAGAAACCCTTACATGCTGATTTTTCTTCGTTGAACCAATTTTATTGACAGGACCGATTGGAAGCCATCTAGGATAAGTTGGGTTGGTGCAACACTTATGTGAGGTACTGTAAATGTATCTGAACCTTAATTTCCAGTTTGAAACTGATTTTTAGCAAATGGGAGTGCCGTTTTTTTGTTTCCAGAGACAAATATTAACTTCTTTGGGCTGGGCCTAGCCCCCCCGAAAGGAAGCGAGAGGGCCGTGGAAATGACGAAGTTTAAAAAAAAGATGTATTTCTTAAAAACCGGACGCAGCAGGGAAGAGGGCAAAGAGCATTCGTTAGGAAATTTATCTGACAATACAGATTAAAATTTTCTCAGGGTTCCTCAAAAGTATATTTTTGCGGCAAGCAAAAGTCGCGAGGGTGGTTTTCCAGTGGTTTTCCTCGCAGCTTGGACCCGCGACGCCCGAAGTTGTTGATCACGTCCTCCAAAATGGAGCTTGCTGATTGGCTGTTGTGCAAAATTTAAACAAACCAAAGCTGCTATTGTTATCAAATTTACCCCTGCTACGGCAGTATGAATTTGATTTCAATCTATGATTCGTCTTCTGACAAAAAGATTCTGGCATCTTCTAGGCTCGTTCTTCGTGTGACAAAAGTTCGGCATAATCTTTCATAATACATTCTCTCCAGGTTGGAGTGAAAAGACACAAAGTGAATCTCCGAGCTTAAATTTACCAGCAGTAGCCAAAGACGGTGGTAAAAATAGTATTTTATCATCAAACCAAGGAACAGTTCGCCGAAAGTCTATTTGTCAGCCAACATTTAGAGAAGCAAGAACTAAAAGAAATGATATGACCAATTTACCAAATACAAGATGGCGTGCATTTGCAAATGAAATTGTCAACTTGAGGGGCAATTGGCCAAAGACATCTACAAGACGAAAGAACTCTAGGGACCAAAAGAAACTTGCTTTAACGTATTACACTTTCAGTGGAAGAGAAGTGCATCACAGGGATTGAAAACAACAAAGAAGTAATAAAGTCAATTTAGATGTACTTGGAAGGAAACCATGTTGAAATAACATGTTACGTGTTTTTATTGTCATTTTACTTTGAGACATTGTATTGACCGTTATTATCAACTAGAAAGACTTTTTACTATGTCTACCATATATATGTCCCCTTGCAACTATCATTTGTCTTTTTCTTAAACTGTAATTGCATTAGAAGAGAAGACTTTTATAGCATCATGTTCATTGGTGTAACAGAGATGCGTGGTTAGTCTTGTGATTCTTTGGCCCATTGATGATACGGCAAGATCTACAAATTGCACTGCCAAACGAAATATGATCTTACTCCTTTCACAGCAAAAGTGTCTAATTTACATTCGTCATAGCTTTTACACAATGTGATCGATTTTAGAACATAGAGATATGCGTTTGAAGGAAAGCTTAACGTTATTTGCATTTGGGGGGGCTTTTTCGCTCTTCTTCCAAACTTTGCTAAACTTTGTTAAAAGTCGAGAGATAGAACAACCAAACCGTGTTGAATTTAATTCAAATTTCGACATTCCATTTTTTCTGAATTAGATCACGCGACTACAATAAACGGTACGTAAAATGCAGAATAAATCTTCGCAAAAAAAGTTTCACGTTTTCAACAGCTCCAGGACAAGGAAATTAGGAATTCAAATTAAAATCCATTCATATTCTCACCGGATGGAAATCTCTGAAATTGAAAAGAAGCTACTCCCTTGGGATTTTTCTAACCAATCTATATTCCCAAAGGGAATTTATAGCATATAGAAACAATAAGCACGACCTAGCCATTCTTCTTCAGCAACTCGCGAGATATATCATTATTCAGCAACTAATACATGTTTAATAATCTTAATAATCTTACAGATAATCATAAGTTTTGGAAAACTGTAAACCCACTATTTTCAGACAAAGTGCAAGTAAATTCGTCCATCACTCTGATTGAAGACGGAAAAATAATAAGTCAGGACTGTCAAATTGCAGAGATTTTCAACCATTACTTTGCAAATATTAAAAACAGCCTAGGGATCTCTAAAAATGACTCACTTTTGCTGCCAACAAATGATACACTAGATTCCATTGACAAATCTGTTAAGAAATATGAAGCTCATCCAAGTATTTGCAAAATAAATGAGTATGCTAAGTTTTCCAACAAATTTGAATTCAGAGAGGTCACTATCGACGAAGTTGCCGTTAAAATCAAACAGCTTAATCCGAACAAAGCCTCTCCAGTTGATTGCATACCTGCAAAAATTCTAAAAGAAAATTCTGATGTATTTTCTGTTGCCATTCGAAGTTTGTTCAACTCTGGTTTATCCAAGGGTACTTTTCCCAAAGAATTGAAAGCTGGAGATATAAGTTCACTCTTTAAAAAAGAGGATGCTTTTTCGAAGAAGAACTACAGACCTATTACAGTTTTGCCAGCATAGGTTCCAAATCTTTAAATTGGCGTAAAAAGGTCGGTGTAAAATTCAGTGACATATTTGTTTGAATCAAATGGCTTGAAAGAAACTTTAGCTACTTTGCTACAACTCTACCGTTGGACTTTTCAGAAATCTTGAATATTTTCGAAATTACAGCGTATTTCATATTTCAACTCATTTGAGGATGTGACGTCATCAAATTTCTAATTCGCAAACCAGAAGAGCGAGAGACTTTTGCTTGATACCATATTGTAGACATTCATAAACTATGTTCTTCTGGAAAATTATTCGATGTTTCCTCAAAAAGTTTAGAACTTACGA
>REGM01000164.1:43839-73931 GCA_004194415.1 Aurelia aurita
GGGGGGTCTTGGGGCGAAGCCCCCAGGAAAATTTTTGAGGACACGCCTTCTAGTTTGTCTCAGAACGCCTCTCCCAATATCGTTCCAGCAGGCTTGGAAACCTAAAACCTTCTAACCGTACCAAGCATTTACCCAACCATCGTATCCTTGCTTCTCAAGATCTCAAGGACCATCTCTTGACAGATCTGCCCACCCCCCCCCCCCCCCTAGGTACCAATTTTATTGCATTTTTGCGTGAATCTCAAGGATCATCTTTTCAAAAAGTGGGGGGGTCCGGATCCTCCCATTCCCCCCCCCCTTGGGTACGCCACTGCAATCAAGTTGTCTTATCAAGTTCAGAAGTGTGATGGCGTCTAGGAACTCTGTGTATTACTCTTGCTGCAAAGTTCTGAATTTGTTGAACTTTCTGCAAGTTGGTACTAATATCACTAGCATAGGTGTACAATGTCACCATTGGTAATTTTTGATAGAACTGTGGCGTTGACAACATTCTTAAATGTTTCTTTGTTCATGGATGCTCTTATTTTCGGGAGTTGGATAAGTCGCCTAGCACAGGTTCCCTTTAAGTTTGTTATATGATCCTTCCATGTCAAATTTTTATCTAGTTTCATCCCGAGATTCTTTACAACAGATCTTGGTTTCAAAGATGTTCCATTTATGGTTATAGATTTCAGCTGAGCAGGGATGTTTTTGTGCTGCTGCTTTGTTCCATAGATAACGAATTGGAATTTATCTGGGTTGGCTTTTAATTTATTTTGAGAGAACCAGTCTAATATCGTTTTACAGCATCGTTCCAAATTAAAGATACAGGCTTCAAGTGATAGCGTTGTGCAGCTGGAAAAAAGTTGCAAATCGTCTGCACAGCCATGTATGCTGACTTCAGATGTTGAATTTTGAGCATACTTTGTAACAATTTCTGGAATTTCATTTATATAGAGAGTACAATAGTGCTGGGCCAAGAACGGAACCTTGAGGAACACCACACTGTAAGCTTTCTTGGTCTGATATCATCGAGTTTACTTTGACAACTTGTGGTCGATTTCAAAGATACGATGCAAACCAAAAGACCGAATGACAATCAAACCCATAATTGAATAGTTTAGTCAGCATCATTGAATGATCAATTGAGTCAAATGCTTTACTCAGATCCATTAATACAGTTGGTGTGACAAGTCTCTTTCCCATATTTGTTAATATTTTATCAGTGAAATATGCGAGTGCAGTTTCAGTAGAATGGTTCTTTCGAAATCCAGAATAATATTTATCCAGAATTCTGTTTGCATTTAGATATTCCCAGACTTGTTTAGCTGTCAGTTTCTCCATAATCATTGATAAGAGACGTAATATCGATATAGGACGGTAGTTCGAAATCTGCTGTTTGTCTCCACTCTTATACACAGGAGTAATTTGTGCAGTTTTCCAAGGTACCGGGCATTCACCGGTGGCTAGGCTGAGATTGATCGGACGTGATATATATTGTTGAGATTTGAGAACATTAAAGAAATTAAAGCCATTTTCATGATTTTCTTTGTGACATGTCTCCAGATAAGGGCATTTGTTGGTCACGTGGTTAAACAAATGGCATTTAAATTTAAATTTTTTGATTGCAAATTAAATTTCCATAAAAGTCAAGAAGTTTCGACATTATGACTATCGTTTAGGAGCTATTAGAATAAGGAAAAACGCCCCCGGTTAGAATAGGGTTAAACAACATAAGATATCCCTTCTATCCCTTGTCCACCCCACTTTTTCAAGGCCTGCGCCGCCCCTGATTTTACTGATTATTATTTGTGTTGTATCAACGGTATACAGACACTGTTGATTGATTCCTTGCATTCTTAGTTTCTATTTTAGGAAAGAGAACTTTTTACAGACGATGTAATGATGCAAGATGGCATATTAACGTTATTTAGTCAATTTTAGCCAGAAGGGTAATATTGTAAAGCGCCTTTGANACCCCTAACCAAAATAGGGTTAACTTGCTAATCTAGTTGTTTCAATGGAGTTTTGCATAGTGGCTATCCATAGTTTATAAGCCTTTAGTTGAGCTGTAGGTGTCTATTTTCATATATAGGCCTAATCTAAGCGTTTCAGTCATGTTTTATCTAGTTAAAGCAATTTCCTAGAAAGAAAAACAACTGCTTAAATTAAGAAATGTCTTTAAGAGTCTATAACTTACTAAAGGTAGTTATTTAAAGGTGTTTTTCATAGTGGTTCACCATAATTGATCCATTGGTTGTCTATTTTCATATTGTCCTTATTTAAGCTTTTGTTGCATGTTTTAACTATTTGAAGCTATTTTCATTAAAGAAACCATGCTCTTTTACTTAGTTAATGCATTTAACCCTATAGTGGTTGGGCTATCTGAACTACCCTATTTTGTTTGGGGGGCAAAATAACCCCCCTACCGAACTCTTGACTGATAATAGGTAGAGCAACCAGATTTGATCTGCTTATAGTCCGGTAGCAGAAGGGGGGTAGTACCACCAGAAGAAATAATTTATGGGATCAAGTGATTTTGGTCAATTTTGGGGCGTAGATTTCGAATATCGATGTTCTTTTGCTGGGAGAGAGGCCGTTTTAGAGATATGGGGGCAAATGCCCCCAAAATTGAACGAAAATAAGCTATTACTAAAACTTTCGATATACCACTTTAAAAGTTTATTTTTAGTTAAAGGGCATTGATTTTGGCCCTGTTAAGCTCATCGAAGTTGTTATTTAGGTTTCAGGTCATTATATTGCATTCTGGGGTAATCCTGCCCCCAAATGGGGGCAACAAGGCAAATTGATTCAAAATTCATTAAAACTACCTTGTCTTATGTATTCTGGGGTGCAGAATCTGAATTTCGATGTTATTTTGACGGGGGAGGATCGATTTCTGAGATATAGGGGTAAATGCCCCCAAACAGGGGTAAAGCGTGTTGTTGTCAAACTTTTCAAATGTAACTTACAAATCTTGTTATTTTGCTGTAAGAGATCGACTTTGGCATCATCAGATATATCATCAACTTAATTGGTGTTTCAGGTTGTTATCTTCTTTCTGGGGTAACGTTGCCCCCAAATGGGGGCATCGAGAAAGATTATCTAAAGTCACTTTTAATACCTCATCCTACGAATACTGGGATGTAACATTGCAGCATGTTGAATGGAAAATTGATAGACCAGTTTAGTATAAAAAAAATTCAGTAATTCCCTGAATTTTCATGCTAATGTATTATTTAGTCATCATCTCTGTCACTTCTCTCTTCGTCAGAACTTAAGGTATCGTTACTATTCTCGAGCATCTCTTCTGCATCATCGCCATTGCTAACTTCAATCAGCAGCTCGGCTATCTCTTCTTTATACGCCTCCTCTGTCCAATTTATTGTCATATCTGGGAGCCAACCATGATTGCTTGGATCGTCCAACGATAACACGAGATTTGATGCATCTCGCCACATTTTCGCCACAAAGTTTGCACGCTTGCTATGCAACTCCTGACTAGTCCGGCATGGTGGAAGGAAAGACAGATCAATAACCTTTCCATCCTTTTCCAATTTCTCCCAAAATATTTCCTTCCTTGCTTCGTTTACTGAATGCTGCTGCCTTCTTCCAAAAATTGTACATACAAAACGTTCCAGTCCATCCAGCTGGTCAGGTTTATACTTCGATTGTTTCCTAGATCAGCGAACAAGTCAAGTAATACAGAATTCTCTTTGATGTGCTTCCAACAAAGTTGCTTTACTTTGCGAAGAATGCTTGAAACGTAGTCGTTGCCAGTGAAGGAATGTAGCCCAAGCAATGCTTTCTTTTGTTTTTCGGAAAGCTTGCATGCGCTTAAGTATAAAATCTTGCGGCTTTTTCCAGTTCCATTGTCGATCAGTGTGCGTGTATTATTGAATTCTGCAGCTACCAGAATCACAGGTATGTCGATATCACCTGAGCTGGAACGGACCATGCAGACTGTATCTCCACTGTTTGCTCTTGCTGCGTGTCTGATCAGGAAAGCTATTTTGGTATCTGCTTCTTCATGATCATTTTCAAGTTCGGGTACGTCAGTTGATGTTCCATTTTTAATCTTGACACAGGAACTACCCCTTGCTACATAAAGTGAACGTCCAGTGAGTTGATCTCTGCTTTCAAGCCACACCTGCTCCATCAGCTCAAACATTCTTTCCTTTTTTTCACCATTGCTCAAAAATCTTTTGAAGGCGGCCGGGATTCGAATGTCAGGAGTTCGGATAACAAATTTATCTTCATGGCCACGCAGAACCCTCTCTGCATTCTTAATTGACTGATCTTTGTAGGAATCACATGCGATGTATATGACGCTGTACTGTGATGGAATTTCTCGTACTATCTTAAGTGCTAGTTCTCTAAATGTGTCTGGTGTTCTGACGATGCTTCGGATAATTGCAGCCAGATCCAAAATATAGCATGCTCATCTACGCTCTGTAGGTTCGATTTCAATGCTTTCGACCTCCAGTGAAGTAAAGGCTGCATTAAAGAGCTTGCTCTTCGCTGTATTCTGTCTCGTCGCAAGACTTAAGGGCACTGGCGCCAAAGGGTAACATAGGGCTGCATCAATATTTACTGTTGCCTTTTGTTGTTGAGATTTTGCAGCCAAGAGACCTAAAATATCTCGTTGGACCATGATTTCTTTTGATTTGGCTTTCGATGTTACTTTCATTTTTCGGCCTGAGTCTGCGAAACTCTTCCATGGTGCTCGTTTGATTGGATCAAAAAGCAGTTTCTTGGCATTTTCTTTCTTTTAAGACACTGAGATTTCACGAATAATTCAATGAAAATTTACATCAATAGAATACGATACGAATATTTATATACACAAGGGACTATTAAATGACATCTGGGCATAACAGTATTCATATTAACATTCTAGCAGTGGCTCCTCTAGAATTACAATAACAAATAAAAGTAAATACTGTTAGGGTACAAAATCCAGAATCGTTTTACCCAAAGAGCTGTTTGTTGCATAACATCGAAATTCGGACTTTACACCCAAGAGTTAGTCTAAATCAATTTAATCAGGTATTTTCAATGAATTTTCAATCAACTGCGGTGGTTGCCCCCCACTAGGGGGCAGCATTACCCCCACAATGGAATATAATGACCTGAAACCTAAATAGTGCAATTGGTAAACTTCATAGCACCAACATCAGTACAGTATTTAAAAGTTGTCAAAAATGACAAGCACCAAGTTATCTAAAGGTTTGACAAGAACACGGATTGCCCTATTTGGGGGCATTTGCCCCTATATCTCAGAAACGGATCCTCTCCCGTCAAAATAACATCGAAATTCAGATTCTGCACCCCAGAATTCATAAAA
This sequence comes from Aurelia aurita, assembly GCA_004194415.1. Taxonomy (NCBI): domain Eukaryota; kingdom Metazoa; phylum Cnidaria; class Scyphozoa; order Semaeostomeae; family Ulmaridae; genus Aurelia; species Aurelia aurita. The sequence goes on from REGM01000164.1 coordinate 49,166, forward strand.
CAAGGTACCTTTAAGGACTTTTGAATCAATCTGCCTTGTTGCCCCCATTTGGGGGCAGGATTACCCCATAATTAAATATAAGTCAGGCTCGACAACAAACTTTGATAACTATAGACCAATATCCGTACTACCTATAGTATCAAAGGTAATAGAGAAGATTGTACACAAACAGTTGATGAAATTTTTAGATGAAAATAAGTTACTTTCTACAAGGCAGTTTGGCTTCAGAGCAAAAATGTTGACAGAACTAGCAGCTACGCTGTTGCTAGATGATATCAGGAAAAGCGTGGACAAAGGGCAACTGGTCGGCGCTGTGTTTGTTGATCTTAGTAAGGCCTTTGACACCATCAGCCACTCCAAATTGTTGACCAAGCTTCCATCATATGGCATTGACGGCAAAGAACTTACCTGGTTTGAAGATTATTTGTTTAATAGGTCAGCACAAGTAAGCTACAACGACGTACTATCCGAAGACCAACATTTAAATTCTGGTGTTCCACAGGGCTCAATCCTTGGACCGCTACTCTTCGTTTTATTCTTTAACGACATAACCGACGTAATTGAGACAAACATTATCAAATATGCTGATGATACGGTTATCTACTTTGCGGATAAGGATGTCACAAATCTGAGCAAAAGCCTCACAAATGAAATGACAAAGCTTGAAAAATGGATGGACGAAAATGAACTCATTCTAAATACGAAGAAAGGAAAAACAGAGGTGTTGGTTTTTGGGACTGCCCAGCGTCTGAAGCGACAGAGTGATGAAATATGTGTTCGATACAAAGGGACGAAAATCAATACTACAACTTCGTACAGATATTTGGGAGTGGAAATAGATTCATCTTTAAATCTAAACACCAACTTTGAACTATGCTATAAACGAGCTTCTGGAAGATTACGTCTACTATCGAAGCCAAGATGTTTCTTGGACAGCACAACGGCTTGTACACTTTATCGCTCTATGATTGTACCTATTGTGACATATTGTGGAATCTTAAATCTGAAACTTACAACTGGTCAGTCGAAAAAGTTATCTGCTCTCCATGAGCGTGCTTCAAGAATAATTGGCATTAAATCAAAGGATTGCAATGTCTTGNGCGCACGCGCCACTTATGCATGAATCAAAACGAGGTTCCACTCCACTAACAAGCACAAGCAAAGTATTTGACGTTCAATGGCGGCAGTTCGACTAACTCAGACAACTAAATTTAACGCAATCTTCTTGAAGCCATCTACACATGTCTGCCGAAAAAGCGAATGGATTTCACCTAACAGGATAACAAACAACAAGAAAGCAACCATGTGGAAAGATGTTGTCATCAAGAGGCCGTTCTTTCAGTCAGCTCGGGCAGCAGGTGAGCGCACCAGCACAACACAACAGAGAGATTGGTGCAATCCTCACACTCACATTATGATTGCATAGTACGGCTTGGAATCAGTACAGGTTGCACTGGCAACATTGGGAAAGTCTTGAAATCAGTAAGGATTGCAGGGGCATTGCACTGAACAATAAAATGATTTGTCAGTGCAATCATCACTACTGGTCCCATTCTGGAATCGAGGGGGTTTCCGCCATATTTATATGGCGGACAAGACCTTGAATTTGGCGTACGCTGGCGTACGCAAAGCCTAAAATCACTAAGGGGTCATCGACAAACAATTTTCGTCACAGTTAACGGAATTGGGCCGTTAACTGCTCAACCCCCCCTCCCCCCTCTTAACGGACCGCTAGATTTATCACCAGATTTTCTTGCCTCGTGGGCCTACCACCACCTCTCGTTATAGGCCTATTATTTGTCTTGGGTTGGGGCCTAAGCCTATGGCGATTTCATCGTCCAGATCGCGACGTTAAAATTAATTAGTGCGCTGCCGAAAAATTAACCATTACAAGTTATTCTTTAAGAATTGCTAATGAAATATTACTTATTTCAATTTTCGTCACAAAACTACAATTTTTAACGGATTTGAACTGGACCCCCTCCCCCCCTAACGGCCCAATTCCGTTAACCGTGACGAACATTGTTTGTCGATGACCCCTAAATCCTATAGATGAACAATAAGCAATGGATTTCCTTGTGGCGTACGGAAAATATTCCTGGCGGACGGATATGGCAGGCGGTTCTACCTTCATTCCGGCTGGTTGCAAGACTTTACCACCAACAATCTCACTCACCATAAGCGCCTGTATGGAAAGTTACATTTTTGTGCACCGCACATGTGCACCTATATCCAAGAAGAAACAAAGAAAACAATAGAAATCAGGGGTGCCGTGCACACTTGCCTTTTTCCATACAGGCAAGCGTACGAGCCAGGGGGGCTGGGGGGCGGCAGCCCCCCAACATTCGAAAAATTTAGAAAAATCTACTTATTTCGGGCAATATTCCGCCGTAGGTCGGGCAAAAAAATTCGTAAACAATAGACTTTTCAACAGGCAGCCCCCCTAGATTTTTTCTTCCCGTACGCTTATGTCACTCACGATTGCAAGGTGCGGATTGCATCGCCCATACTACATAAGACAAGTAAAGGTGATGTGCAATTCCACACCTATCACATTTAATGCAATGGTGAGATTGTTGGTAAGGTCCAGTCATATACAGCTAGGGATATAAGCCCGAACGGAAACTTCAATCTCAAACGGGATACAAACTGGAAAATTTTGGAAAAATATGCATCAAATTTGTATCCCTTTTGGGATATTTTGTATCAGGTGTCAGTCGTATATCGATTTCAACCCTGCTTAGCGTCATTCCAACATTAACTTTCAGACCTCCCCACCCTCACCCTTTGCGTCAGTCCATTCAAAACTGATAAAAGGCATATAACAGGCTAAGGTAGACCTAACGAGAAGGGCATGGGAAATACCAGGCCTAACTTTTTCCACTATCCAACAGCGACTGAACGAACAGTCTCCGACCCAGCAGAGCGCGTGGGAATGGGTTCAGGGTAGAAAATGAATAATGAATTATTAAAAAACATTCACAATATTACAGAAGTATATCTTTATGAAATCAAAGTTTTATTTTCAGCGGCATGGTTGTTGACTCCAACGTCGGAATGATGCTAAGCGGGGATGAAATCGATATATGAATGACCCCTAACAACTGCTATTTAACCTCACCGGGGGATATTTTAAGCATAATATTTGGAATCTACACATCAAAATACAGGGGGTAGGGTAACAAAATTCACTAGTCACCTCAGCTTTTAAGCGCTATGGCCCTTTGAAGCTTTGATGTTGTCATAGGCATTGTTTTCTATATAAATTGGGTTCAACAACAAAGGAGACTGAAGGTAAAGCAGAACTGCAGATAAAGTTATTGTACATTGTTTAGATTCAGTAAAACTCTAAATCTACTCAACCTTGGAGACTTGCTACAACCAAATCTATGCAAATAGAATGGCGACAATTCGAAAGATGAATTTGTTTGGTTGACCAATGTTTGATTTAGACCATCTAAATCTATATACTTGGGGTACAAAAGTATCAGGAAGATAGATTCTAAATGGCGTCGCAAATGTCCTATCACCCATTGGCCTCGTAACAAAACAAACAGTTTTCTCTCCAACCCATACCTCAAATCAAACACCTTTTCGCAGGAAAATATTCGTCATTTCTTGCTCTGCAAACCAGGATCCAAAAGTTGAGTTGATATAATTGTGTTGGTGAATTACGAGATAAAACGTCAAAGTGCTGGTCTTGTTTTGAAGGGGACAAAATTGACGATATGGCTAGTCGATTTTTGGATGGGATACTGTTTTGACTGCAGGAAATATGGGTTAAATGGTGCTATTTTATGCAGTTTGTTCTGGACTTTTTACTTTTGTGCTTATGCAACCAAATTATCAAAAATAAGTTAACACCAATTTAGGCAAATTTTATCTTTTCTCGACATTTTGGTACCACTTTCGCAGAATTTTGCCACCAGAAAGTGTGAAAAATCCGCGCTTAAAAACAAGTACCTCTTGCGAAATTTCGATTTTATTGATGACGTCATAAGTAGTAGCCAAGCGATTGCCAATGTTAGTTAGGGCACACAAAGATCACGAATTGTTAGCATTTGCGCTTCTATCGTTCTGGTTCATAATGTCATCTGATGGATCGGATCTAAACTTTAGTGATGTTGGGTCGATTGTGAACGAAGAAAGTGATAGTGAGGAGGATTATGGTGTCGTCCGTCTGGGTGCAAACGGCATGGGATATACAGAAAGATATTCGCGAATGTTACACGTAACATTCGTAACTTTCGATATGCTGTTCTGTTGTCTGGAAACTTCTTGAAATGATACAATGAAAACATTAATGAAATTTTAGACAAGAACAAAGAGTTATTTTTAAAAAGTAACCATGTTTCAGGGGGTTCTGCCACTTTGAACTAAATGAAAAATAAATTCCTTCAATAATCAGTAAGAATTCTTGTGATCGTTCAATCACCTTCAAATTTTGCATGCAAAGACTGTGGATATAGTGGACTTGGCAAATTTTAGTCTCAGCCTGGTCAGTAGCGTAAGACGAATGTTCCCAGGGGGTAAAGTGTGCCCTACAGAGGTGATTCTTTGCCAAAAATCTTTGACCAAAATTGCACTACCCCCTGTAAAATAGGTTGGATGACATTTTCAAGTCTCTGACCATAATTCATCGACACCAACCATGATTTCAAGTTAGATTAGAGCATTTTGGGTTTGATCGAAGCTGATTTGCAATGTTGGTTGTCTGTTTTTGTCAAAGAATTACCTCTGTAGGGCACACTTTACCCCCTGGGAACATTCGTCTTACGCTACTGACCAGGCTGAGACGAAAATTTGCCAAGTCCACTATATCCACAGTCTTTGCATGCAAAATATGAAGGTGATTGAGCAATCACAAAAAAGTTTACTGATTATTGAATGAATTTATTTTTGAGTTGTCACCGAATTGACCAAAATTGCACTACCCCCTGTAAGATAGGTTGGCTGACATTTTCAACTCTCCGACCATAATTCATCGACACCAGCCATGATTTCAAGGTAGATTAGAGCATTTTAAACTTGTTCTAAGCAAATTTGGGACTTTTATTCAAGCTGTTTTTTGGCAAAGAATCACCTCTGTATAGCACACTTTACCCCCTGGGAACATTCGTCTTACGCGAATGACCGAGCTGAGACTAAAATTGCTCACGTCCACTATACTAATACTGTTTGCAGGCAAAATATGAAGGTGATTGAGCAATCACAACAATTTTTACTGATTATTGAAGGAATTTATTTTTGAGTTGTCACCAATTTTGTTAACCCCCTGAAATTTACAGTGGTAGACATTTTTCATGGAGTTTTCTTCTGTCTCTTGTTTCCAGCCTTCGTTTTACTTGTGATAACAACAAATTTACTGATTTAGTCAACAAACTGAATATTACCAATTTTACGAATGTTACATGGCGAATGTTATTCAAGGGATAACAAGGGGTCCAGTTAGGCCTATGTCGGCGAACGAATCGTATCCACTGCATGTATCGCTGTGGCTCTTTTTCTCGATCTGGAAAATGATGTATGGGTCCACCAGGAGTATGCTGGCTGTTTCCACAGCTCTCCCCGTTAGTTCCACCCACTACACAACGTTTCCCTCCATCAGGTTTTTTCGATATGTTGCTCGCCATGTTGAATGTTTACAATGCGTTGCGTGACTCGCTAATAGCCTCGTACTACTTATGACGTCACGAAAGGGAAAACTGTTTCGCACGCAAATGAATGAATGAGGCAACTTTGAATGCTTATAAAATCGCTTTTGAATATGATATTTGGATTTTGTTTTTTGGATGTCGATTTTCACGCTACAATCTTCAATTTCATCAAGAAAAGAAAAAACTGATAATTTGGTTGCATAAGTACTTTAAAGCAGCTTTGGGTTTCCTAGCTGCTTTCTCATAATGTATTGATTGTTCTTCGAATCTATCTTTTAAAAGTAAAAAGTCCAGCACAAACTGCATAAAATAGCGCCATTTAACTCATTTTTCCTCCAGTCAAAACAGTATCCCATCCAAAAATCGACCAGCCATATCGTCAATTTTGTTCCCTTCAGAAAAAGACCAACACGTTGAAGTTTTCGTCTCGTAATTCACCAAAACAATGGTATCAACTCAACTTTTGGATCCTGGTTTGCAGAGCAAGAGATGACGAATATTTTCCTGCCAAAAGGTGTTTGATTTAAGGTCTGGGTTGGAGAAAAAACTGTTTGTTTTGTTACGAGGCCAATGGTTGATAGGACATTTGCGACGCCATTTTGAATCTATCGTTCTAATACTTTTGTACCCCAAGTGTATATATATATATTATCTCTTTAATGATGCCATCCAATGGCTTTTGTATGGCCTGCCTATTTCAGTATGAGGGATAGCTAGAGGTTTCTGTTTGGAAAAATGTTACAGTTCGTCTATCTCTGAATAGTCATATAACCCTTCCAAATTATTACTCCTCGTGTAAGATACAATAGTTATTTAGCATAAATTATAGTCTGCCCCTCCACATTGGTAATATAGGACTGGACTCAGCAAATTTTACCCTTCTATTTTCATAAGTTTTATTGTGATTGTATAGTAAAGTCTCAAAGGTTGAGTAGATTATGGGTTTTGCTGACAAGAACCAATTTCCACACATGGCATTATGCTTTTTGATGCATATTTTTCCAAAATTTTCCAGTTTGTATCCTGAACAGGATCTTAGTATCCCCTTCGAGATCGAAATATCCCGCTTGGGCTTATCAGGAACTGGTTGAACAATTTTTTCCAGTCAGTAGTTTCAAATTCTTTCATGACACAGCACCAGCTTACATGTCTAAATTGTTTCATCCCCTTGACGAGAGCCGAATTACAAGAAGGTCAAAACATTACATCTTCCCTAAAAAAAAATAACTTAGATCTATGAAGAATATTGTACCGAGGACCAAAACTTTGGAACCACTTAAATATCCTCCTCCAACTTGAAATCTATCAAAAGTTTAAATAGTTTCAAGCACAAGATATATATAGGATTATTTTTTTTTAAAATTGGAAAGACAAGAGGACAATCCATGTGTTGAATCACAAAGTCTTGAAGATATGGTGCATTATCCTATATTTTTCTGACGAACTCAAAGATATCTTCATGGTTGGTGCTAGGGGTGTAACGGATCAGGACTTTCAGAATCCGGCTGGAACTGGATTTACCGGATTTTCCTTGGAATCCAGCTGGATAATCCGGCTGGATTTTGCCGGATAATCCGGAAATTACCGGATTTTCCTATACCAAAAGTTTTCAAGATTCGTCTTAGAAAGTGTTAGGCGACAACAACAAAGGGTAAAAATGTTCATAAAGATATCTAACAGACTTACTGTCTTATAATCTAGCGATGCTAAGCACTTCTATTTCAAATAAGTTTTTACAGTTTTTGTTACATCGTAAAATAGAATGAAGTGAATATTTTCTTCTTAAAAAAGTGGATTAGATTTATCAAATGCAAAATTATTCGAATGATTATCTGAGGGGTATTTCTTCAAGCTTGAAGGAATCCCTTATGAGTACACGTTTTCACATGTATAACAAATTCATTTATAACAAACTTGTACTATGATGGCCGAAAATTTAAGAAACTCTTGTGCTATGTTTCAGAAGCACAAAAAAACTTAAACAAAACTTAAATCGGCTTGTCATAGCAAAGATTTCATTGCTTTTCTGCATCATAACTTGAGACATTTCTAATTTCTAGCAAATAGACAATAAAATAAAGAGACTTTTTTGAGATTTGTGCTTGATTACATTGCATGATTTTTATGCTATTTGACTTAGAATTCTTGTTGTTCGTTTTATTCAAATTTATATTACTGGTTTTGCCATTCTCTGCAAGTGGTGTCAGTTCTAAATTAATTTCTTGAAAATCCGGTAGCTGGCCAGACTTCAAACAAAAATCCGGCCGGAACCGGATTTTTGAAAAATCTGTGATCGTGCGCCGGATTATCCGGACTACCGGATATCCGGTATATCCCTAGTTGGTGCCAAGCAGCACTAATTATGGATGTCAAATGATTTCACTGCGGTAACCACATATATATTAATGCATGTGCAGTATGGAAAGTATGATATTAATATCTTATGTTGCATAGCAAAAGCAGCGTTATATGCATGGTCAATTGACTTATTAAAATGCAGTATACCAACTAATTTGCCACCCAACTATAACTATTTTTGGAGTTTTATGATTTTGGGACTTTATGGGATTCTTACATGAAGCCATAGTACAAGTTGCTATTGACCACCAGAGGCCGATGAAATTCTTTTCTTCCTGGGAATGGCAAAAATTTCGTCAAAACTTCCTGAGAAATTTTTTTTGATTTGACATTGATTTAGTGGATTGTACAGCGTAATTCGTGCAAGTTGTAGGTAGACTATAGTTCCATGCTACTTGGTAATGTATGTATGTATGTATCATTTGCCACAAAATTAAAATTAAAAATATTTACAAGTTTTATAATATAAAAATAGATACAATACAATATATAAGGTTAAAAACGTAAAAAACACCCCTAATTACAGTGGCAGGGATAGCATTAAAAGGTCAAGCTGACCTTATTTCCATAATGGTTCCCTTAGAGGTGTCGTTATAACGGAAAAACGTAGGTTAAAGGAAAAAACAGATCTATATGTGTTTTCGATGCAAAACGTGGTTTTTAATGCTAGAGCCGTTTTTTCATTTGATTCATTTCAAGTTTGTATGACAGATATCGTATCTTTTGAGGGCAGATAGTCTCGGTTTAAAGGTGATGGACGGATATATAACGTCTAGGCTTTAAAATAGAACAAAAGAAGGCTGCGTGCCTCTATTTGTCTAATTGTTTTTATAATCCTTTGAGATCATCAAATACAATGGAATACAATAGGCTAATATTTAGATTGCCCAGGGCTCTAACTTAAGTTGCCTTATATCTCCGTCAATTGACTTTAATGATAGTGATTTCTATAGATAAAGAAAACTCACCATTTCTTCACAAGTTTCTCAGATTTGAAGTCTTTGACATGTCGCTACCCAGAAAAGCGGAGAAACCTTTTAATCAAACATTTGACAATTTGTTGGTATTTTTATCCTGTTACCTTATACATCAGATTAAAGTATACCAACACATGAATGATAATGGTTTCTTTTCTCCTGACCAGTCTGGGTTTTGCGCCTTCATTCTACTGTGACATGTTCATGTTTGCTTTAAAACACTGATGACTGGTACAATGGGTTGGATCTCGGAAAGGTAGTGGGAGTAGTGTTTATCAACCTGAAAAAGGCATTTTACACAGTTGACCATGACATAGCAGCGGGAATTAGCATGGTTCAAATCCTACCTTTCCAACCGGATGCAATTTTCTAGGGTTAATGGTGTTGACTCATCGTTTGAGGACATAAATGTTGGTGTACCGCAAGGCTCATGCCTTGGACCTCTTTTATTCCTCATTTACATCAATGACCTCCCATGAGCTGTCCGAAATTCGAATGTGTCCATGTATGCTGATGACACGAGCCTTTGCCATCAATCCAGCGATATCGCTCAGCTGAATGAGGCAATCAACAATGATCTTACACAGGTTGAGAAATGGCTTAAAGGCAACAAGCTTTCTCTTAATGTAACGAAAACTCATTCCATGCTTATTTCCACAAAACCAAAGCATAAAGCTCTAAAAATTAAAAGTGAATCTTTGAAGCTGAAAATTCGGGATATTGAGCTTGAAGTTGTACAAAAAACCAAATATCTTGGTGTGCAGATAGACAACTCCTCGGATTGGAAGGAACACATTAAGACAGTTTCGTCCAAGGTCTCAAGAGCAATTGGCTTTTTGAAGCATTCAAAATCCTTTCTGCCAGAAGAAACTCTTAGGACCATGTACACAGGTATTGTGGAGCCACACTTCCGCTACTGTTGTTCAGTCTGGGGTTGCTGTGGTGTCACTGAGATCAACCAGCTGCAAAAATTGCAAAACCGAGCTGCCCGTATTGTAACTGGCAGCAGCTTTGATACCCCGGGCCAGCCACTTATCAAAAAGCTTGGTTGGAAGACCATTGATGAACTAATTGCTAGTGAGTCTAATATTATGGTCTTCAAATCTCTTCATGAGCTGGCTCCACAATACATGTGTAATCTTTTCACAAAAACATCCCAGCTGACCTCTAGAAATCTTAGGAATACAGCAACTGACCTAAGGTTACCAAAGAAAAACTCCAAAGATGGACAGAAATCTTTTCGTTTAAAGGTGCCAAGTCTTGGAATGGCCTCTCAGCTGAGTGTAAGCTGGCATCCTCCTTAAACGGATTTAAACAATGTATGTATTTAAACAATGTATATTGCTGTAAATAATGTGTTTGCCATATGGATTTTCTTTTATTGTAATTATTTATTTTAGATTATAGGGTTTTTATTAATAAATTAGAAATTGAAGTTTATTAGGTTATTTTAGGTCATAATATTATTTCAATTTTTGTAAATTTTTGTAATGGAGGGCCCCTTGAAGAACAGTATTGCTGAAGGGCTACCCTCCTTAAATATTTGAAATAAAATGAAAATGAAATGAAATGAAATGAAATGAAATGAAATGAAATGAAATGCGATTAAGTCAAATAATGTTTGCATTTTTGGAAAGAGGGCAAAAATACCTTATTGTCCCGTTTTTGGTATGGTTGCATAGGATAGGCTTCAACTTGGAGTTTGAGACCTTCTTTAGCCAATCGCACAAGCGCTTGCTGATTTATGGCGCAAGAAAGTCAACAAAGTGAAAACTTCAAAAACAGCACTTTCTTTGTTCTCCAAAAATGTCAAAGTCAAATAAATATTGCAAGGAAAGGTTCTTGCGTTTTATTTCAATCTTTCATGCATTTTGCAGCGTTAATTGTGTTGTGTTAGCAATAAACAATACAATCAACCCTTTATCAACTGTAGAATAAATTCTAATACGGCTCTAGAACCATTTCTTGCAGTAGTGACTTGATTTTGGCATTTTTGGAGAACAAAGAAAGTGCTGTTTTTGAAGTTTTCACTTTTTAGACTTCCTTGTGCCATAAATCAGCAACCACTTGTTCGATTGGCTAGAACAAGATCTCAAACTCTAAGTTGAAGTATAGCCAATGCAACTGTATCAACAACGGGACAATAGAGGTTACAGCTCCTCCACAGCAGCCGCACAAATGGGGCACAACTTTTTTGAGACACCCTGTATAATATTTTGGATTTTGGCGAAATTTGTAAAAAAATTATGACCTATTTGTTCCAATGACGTCATAATTGAGCTTTTTTAGAATCGTTGCAGCTAGAATTTTTTTTCTCATTTGCTAAACCGACCATGTAGATTCCGAATCTGGTGTTGGTGAACAGTTGTTTTGCCAAGAAATATTATTTTGGACAATCTGATTCGCCTATTGTTTAGAGGATGAGCAATACAATGGGGAAAATGGCATGGTCTAAAACATTATTTCTTCTCAAAATTTATCGACATCAGATTCGGAATCCACACGTTTGATTTAGCTAAAGTAACGAAGAAATTTTCCACCAAGTGGAAAAGGGCTTGCAGAAAAGAGATTCCACTAAAAGCATACGAGATTGTTGTGCGAAAAATCGCCCCTTGAATACTTTAAGTTTACTGTACCCCTTCAGTGACCACTTCAGTGGGTGTTTTCTCTCTTGATTGTCACATACATAACATAACATAACATGGTTAAACTATACATCATTCGATTAGTTATTAAATGGAAAAAAGAATAGAAATATCCAAGAACTGTGCGCCTCATACCGGGAAAGGCGAAAAGTAGACCTTCCCTTCCTGTGATCCCCATGTGCCCCCCAGTAAGCTTCACATAAAGTTAATGTAATAATATGCTGAGAGCAACGTGTGGCAATAGTTTCAGCAAATAAACATAGATTCACAGAACACATAAATAACCCAGAAATAACACAGAAATTCACATAATCTTCGATGAAATTTTTCTTTTTCAAAATTTTTCAAGACATCAATCTAGCAAAAGGCGTCTCAAAGTTCCTTGGTGTATCTTAGCTTCTGAATAATTAATCGGACAATTTTGCTGTCCCCCCTGGCCTCGTTTCAAAATCAAGTAAATGTTGAATTTGGACCAGGCAATTTTTTTCAAAACTGAGACATACTTTGGTCACCCTATGCTCTTCTTTTTGTCTGCCAAATGTCAGCTAATTACGTTAAGCCGTTGGGTACAGGGAACTGTATGAATGCTCATTGGTTGCTGAAAATGTGATTTGCAGTAAAGTCCAAAAAGAGGAAAACTCCACTGCAGTTGATGATTGACATTAATCTGGCCACAGATTAATCCTATCTGGACAAGGCGATTTAAAGGCGGCTATACAAAGAACTCTTAGACGAGAAACATGCATAGTGCATCTTTCTGACTTCAAAAGTAAGCCACTATAAGAGGTACGGTGATCATTGTATAAAAATCTAAGGGCACGTTCTTGAATCTTTTCGATTGTTTGCAAAGCCTTAGCTGATGAGAAGTACAACACTAGAGGGCAATAATCGAAATTTGAATATACAAAACTTTGGACAAGGATTTTCCTTTCGTTAAAGCCAATAAATAGTTTGAATCTTTTTAAAACATTGAGTTGTGATGCAGCTTTTCTGCAGGGTTCAGAGATGTGCTGTTCAAAATTTAGCTTATAACCTAGCTGAATACCTAGCAATTTGACCGTTTCTTCCGATTTGATCATCTTGCCTTGGATGTTAAAATTTTCTCCACTGGTATTTGTTTGATCCTTTCTAATAAGGAGTGCATGAAATTTTTCTGGATTAGCTATCATTTGATTTTGTTTTAGCCAAGTCAAGACAACTCCAGCTTCTTCTTCCAGTACCTCAATCAAATTTGATAGAGTCTTGGAAAAATATGCTAGGGTGTTATCATCAGCATAATTATGCAACGTAGCTCGCTTGATGAACAAAAACAGATCGTGTATGTACACATTGAATAGAATAGGGCCCAAAACAGAGCCTTGAGGTACCCCTGATAAAATAGTTTGGAAAGAGCTATACGTATGATTGATTCTACTGTTTCCGGCGCTTCAGGTAGGAGTAGATAAGGACTAGAGCATTTTCATCCAAGCCATAGGCATGTAGTTTGGCTATAAGTAAATCGTGTGGAATGCAATCAAAAGCTTTAGATAAATCCATTAGAATAGCCCCTACAATATTATCATTATCAAGTTTACTCCTCCATCCTTCTCTCATTCTTATCAAGACATGTTGTGTGCCATATGCTTTTCTATAGGCAGTAATGAAAAGTGAAAGGGTTTCATCTAAGTATTTGGTTTTTTAATACCTTTTCATAGATTTTGGAGAAGATATTTAGAATACTGACTGGACGAAAGTTTCGTTCAACTGTACGATCAGCCTCCCCTTTATCTAAAGGACATAGTGATATAAAGGACTGAAGGACTGCAGCTCGTTGTCTATTATTTGGAAACCTATGGTTGCGTGCTGCGTTCAAAAATACTGTCGCTGCCTAGCTAGTTGATTTGGAAGATCTGGAAAATCTAGGCCATAGCCCAAATGAGGGAAGCTCATCAAGTTCGAGTAGCACGGTCATACACAATGCCCTGGCAAATGGCGATGCAGCGCAGGACATAGCAATTACTCAACAGAACATGGCCCAGTGAACGTGCCCCATCAAAACGTTACACAACCAGTTGTCGAAACAACAACAGTGCAGCCCATGAGTAATATTATCATTTCTAAAAAAATTAACATCAAGTGTTAGTTGGCCTCGTATTATTGAAGTATATTATGTTATGTTTTACCGGCTAAGGCTAACTTTTGTGACAAACACGTTTATTCTACGCATATGGTGGCCTAATAAAACTTGCACGTGGCTTTAACGTTTTGATATGCTACGAACCCTTCAGAATTTTTATATCTAGTGGCATTGCAGGAGACCTGTTACTTTTGAAATATCATAACAAATGTGGCACTGCAAAAGACCTGTTAATTTTCAATATTTTGTGGCCTTGCAGAAGGCCTACCCTATTAAATTTTTGAAATATCATAACAAATGTGGCACTGCAAAAGACCTGTTAGATTTCAATATTTTGTGGCATTGCAGGAGACCTACCCTTATTACATTTTGAAATATCATAACAAATGTGGCACTGCAAAAGACCTGTTAAATTTCCATATTTTGTGGAATTGCAGAAGACCTACCCTATTAAATTTTTAAACATCATAACAAATGTGGCACTGCAAAAGACCTGTTAAATTTCAATATTTTGTGGAATTGCAGAAGACCTACCCCATTACATTTTGAAATAACATAACAAATGTGGCACTGCAAAAGACCTGTTAAATTTCAATATTTTGAGACATTGCAGAAGACCTACCCATATTACATTTTGAAATAACATAACAAATGTGGAACTACAAAAGACCTGTTGAATTTCAATATTTTGTGGCATTGCAGGAGACCTATCCTTGTTTGAATCATGAATTATTAATCTGGCACTACTGCAACGAACCATTTTAATTTTTGCCATGCTTTTTAAAAATTGCAAAATTGCTATTTAGGATATTGTTCTTGATTAAAATTATATTTCAAATGCCTTTTATTTCATCCCTTCAACTTCCGCTATGCAGCGACATTTTACCCCATATTTATGTTTCCCATTCTTTTTGGAAGGTCACAACCCATGATTTCTGATTGTCCCTAATAGCATGCTCGATTTTGAGATTCCAACCTCATATTCACGTTTTCACGAATTTCGTGAATTTGTGTATTTCTGCTAACCCATCTAGGATAATAAAATGATTTTGCGAATCATTTTACTCTTAGGTTCCCCCTCTTTTAACGTTTAGTATCGATCATATAACCGTTAATCTTTGCGATTGTTATAATAACAGAATCCTCCCCTGTTTTTGCTTGCAGAGCCCCTATATTTACGCGAATTCTAGACCATGCTTATGTTTCCCGTCGTAAGTCGTTAGCAATAGGATTATATCATACAGATAACCACGAATTTTTGCGGATCGTACCATCGCAGAAGACTCCCTCTCCCCTGTACCAGTAGGTTCCCCTATGTTCCACACCTTCAAAAAATACGTTTCATGATTAGGTTTCCCATCTTTATGTTTTGGTTGTTCTAAAAAATGACTCTTAATTTTCGTACCCATACAGTTACGGAATGCGCCCACTCGCTTTTGGTTGATGGCTTTTGCACAATTCCTTCACCATGCTTAGAACCCTCACCTTTAGACTCAATTTCAAATAGCTCCCGAGATTTTTTCGGGATTTCAACCGCTGCAAAATGTATACCAACTGATTCCGCTTTTTCACGACTTCGTAAATTTTTCTTTTTTAAAACGTTGCTCTTCCCGAACCCATTTTACCCCCCCCCCCCTCTGTTTATGACATACCTTTTTGTTTTACTTGCTTGTTGAAGATCAAGAAGAACGTTATTGCTTGTTATTTTGCAGGATTTCTCGTGATTGTAATGTTGTATGATTTTACCAACCCCTGTTGATTATCGATGGCCTTTTTCAACGGATGATCTTTTCTAACTAACATCAAAGCAACATTTCCTATCTGAAAATATCGTATTTTGTTTATTGAATCATTTAAAAACTATAGAGCTAGTATTTATCCTCTTTCCCCAGCCTCAAAATAGTATTTTTGAAGTGCTAGAATGAGTGGAAGCTATTAATTAATGAGATTCCAATGATTTGTTTCGGATACTAACTCTTGAATCTATTTGTTTGACTTAAGTTTTTTTCCCGATCTCGGTAAGGCACAGTATGTCTGGTTCGTTCAGGTAGCAACCGACTCAAAAGACGCTTTTAAAGATAGTTTGTTATAAACACAATTTTATGATGAACCCCTTTAAAATGTCACGATTGCTACCCCTTTTCCTCCTTCACAGTCATTCGGGGGCTTAACTAAAGGCCTTAATACACTGCTCTAAGCTGCTAGATCTGGGTGACTGGGTTGGGGGTCTCAAATTTCCTTCTGAAACATTGTGATTCACGGTCACTTTCATTTTCACCTCCTCTGGTCTACAAGTCCACTAACAATGTTCCAGGCGAAGCTTGGAGATCTTCTACAAAACTTAAAAAGAAAAGCAAAATAGATTATTTGTGTGATCTAGAAGGAAAAGCCTCCAGCCCAACCACCCAGCAACACGCTAGCACTTCTTGGTGTCCCATATATTCAGAGATTACCCACCAAGTAGGTTGGAAACGCGTAATATGGCCTTATACTACACTCAATGCGAGAAAGTGTTCTCAAAAGATCTTGCTTGCTTTGTTTTGGCCGATTCGTCTTCTGCAAAAGCCTTACTACTTGAGAAGAACTTTAGGGTTTTCTGGCGTTCCGTTCCATCATTCCGTCGTCCCATGTTCCGTGATTTAAAGATAGCCAAATCTTTCCGCAATGTTTTACTTTCTAACCCCCAAGCGCCTTGTTGACAAAATATGACGAACGATGTCTTTCTTTTTGTAATTGTTACTTTGTTTTTTATTGTGAGTTGCTTTTGTGTAAGTCTGTTTACCCTTTGTTTATATGTGGGAGGAAAACCAAACGTACCCAATANCGAACCCATTTTACCCCCCCCCCCCTCTGTTTATGACATACCTTTTTGTTTTACTTGCTTGTTGAAGATCAAGAAGAACGTTATTGCTTGTTATTTTGCAGGATTTCTCGTGATTGTAATGTTGTATGATTTTACCAACCCCTGTTGATTATCGATGGCCTTTTTCAACGGATGATCTTTTCTAACTAACATCAAAGCAACATTTCCTATCTGAAAATATCGTATTTTGTTTATTGAATCATTTAAAAACTATAGAGCTAGTATTTATCCTCTTTCCCCAGCCTCAAAATAGTATTTTTGAAGTGCTAGAATGAGTGGAAGCTATTAATTAATGAGATTCCAATGATTTGTTTCGGATACTAACTCTTGAATCTATTTGTTTGACTTAAGTTTTTTTCCCGATCTCGGTAAGGCACAGTATGTCTGGTTCGTTCAGGTAGCAACCGACTCAAAAGACGCTTTTAAAGATAGTTTGTTATAAACACAATTTTATGATGAACCCCTTTAAAATGTCACGATTGCTACCCCTTTTCCTCCTTCACAGTCATTCGGGGGCTTAACTAAAGGCCTTAATACACTGCTCTAAGCTGCTAGATCTGGGTGACTGGGTTGGGGGTCTCAAATTTCCTTCTGAAACATTGTGATTCACGGTCACTTTCATTTTCACCTCCTCTGGTCTACAAGTCCACTAACAATGTTCCAGGCGAAGCTTGGAGATCTTCTACAAAACTTAAAAAGAAAAGCAAAATAGATTATTTGTGTGATCTAGAAGGAAAAGCCTCCAGCCCAACCACCCAGCAACACGCTAGCACTTCTTGGTGTCCCATATATTCAGAGATTACCCACCAAGTAGGTTGGAAACGCGTAATATGGCCTTATACTACACTCAATGCGAGAAAGTGTTCTCAAAAGATCTTGTTTGCTTTGTTTTGGCCGATTCGTCTTCTGCAAAAGCCTTACTACTTGAGAAGAACTTTAGAAAAAGGAACGCTTTGGATAAGACTTAAAGGTGCTCCGTCTCCAAGCTGTAAACAAATCTGTAGACACCATTGTTTTAGGAACGTGTCCATACACGATTGCGCTAAAGATGGCGGACAGGAATTTTTTACCATAATGCTTCGCGTCGCATGCAATTTCGATTGATTTGATTGGTTGATTTCTTAATACCGCAAAGGATCTTGGTAAAAAATTCTTCTACGCCATCTTTAGCGCAATCGTCTATTGTCTTCTGCAGTTTGTTTGGTGGCTTCAAATGCTTCAACCAAGCCATCGAAAAGTGACCTTTAAAATCTTTAAAAACTTATAAGAAATATCCGAGCAATCGATAAATCACTATTCTCGCCGGATGTAAATCTCTGAAATTGAAAAGGAGCTACTCCCTTGGGATCTTTCTAACCAATCTATATTCCCTAAAGGAATTTATAGCACATAAAAACAATAAACGCGACCTAGCTATTTTTCTTCAGCAACTCGCGAGATACAGCAAGAGCTGCCCACCACTCCTCCCGCGGCGACGGTTTCCAGCTCTCTACCTTTCAAATAGCAGCGAACCTCCTTCGCACTCTCCATATCTTAGCAATTTGAAAGGAAGAGAGTGAAAACCGGTGAGAATATATCACGATTGGCTGTTCTTATGTACTTGTATGTGGATAATCCGAATATGTAACGTATTTTACTCTATCTGTTGTTTATGCAATGACGTCATCATTTTTCTTTGTTTTTGGGCCAACAATAAATCGTACACTAGACCGATTTTGAAGATTTATGACTAGATCTAAAGCCTGAATTGATTCTATAATTTTTTATAATTTTTTAGTTTATTTGTTTTATGAGCTATAAGCGAGTTTCTTAAAATTCTCGGTATCGAAATTACTGAAAATGATCCAAAAACATCGATCAAATTTTCTAAAGACTCGGCATGAATGGACAAGGAAAAAACTTTTTCGTGGTGATTCGGGGATTTAGAATCGATTATTTATATTTTGTTGCACGAGCGTTAGCTCAAAGTTGGGATAAATATAACGTTAATTTAAATAAAACAAAGAAATATCTTTCCTTTTGTAATTTCATTGGATTTATACCTTGGTGCAGGTACTGCGTGTCTATGTCAAGGGGGTTAAAAAGACAAACAGTAAAGGCGCCGTGAGGTCATGCAATCGTGGAGTTTTGTTGGATTTGTGATGTTAGCGAGAGTTTGGCGCGGCGCGGCGTGTTATTGCAATTTAGGCTCTTTGCTAAAGAATCTTCAAATCGGTCCAGTGTACGATTTATCGTGGCCTGTCGAAGGTGGATAGTTCTTTTTGGTGCACCCGGTATATTTAAGAAAAGTCACAAAAGCTAAAAAGCTCAGGATTGAACCGAAAAAAATGGTAAGGAAAAAACTGAGAAGGGGGCTGATATTAAGCCCCATTGTCCAGATATTACGGACTTTTGGGAAGTGTTAGATGGTTTCAGGAATTTGCAGATGATTTACAAGTGGTTTCAGGTGGTTTCAGGTTATTTCCGTTGATTTCAACATTTATGATAAACGTGATAGTAGCCCTCAACTGATAATTGAAGGGATTTGTACGACATTAATGTCCTACATTAATGCCCAATTCGTAACTTTACAGTCTCAAACAGCTGCTACAATTGGCTGAAAAAAGTCAAAGTACCAACCTTTATCCATGACTGAAACGTGTTTTCATTAAGAGGGGAATGAAGGTTGAGCAAGGGAAGTTGCCATGCTCTTTCCAGTTTGCTGTTGGTTGTTCATAATTGGCTTAGTTGGGGGGGGGGGGGCATGTTCCCTAGGTTCTTTAAAAAAAGTTCGTGTACGAGCGTTCTTCGTACGCGGCTAATGGGTCCCTTTGATTTGAGCCAAAGGATGGCATGCTGATCATCTTTACCATTTTTGATTTTATCTTATTAATGAAAAGTGAAACTTTGTTAGGAGTAACCTGGTATATATTGTGTTTTGCAGTGTCATACTACTATGATGTAATGCTACACACTGGTAATAGATTTGGAGCTGGCACAGATGCTAATGTTTACATGAAATTGCATGGTGAAAAGGGCTCATCAGAGGAGATAAAACTGCCTGCAAAGAAAGGAGACCTAGAAAGAGGAATGTAAGTCATGATGTCATTACATAATAATAATAATAATAATCACTGTAAGCACCGTAGTTACATACAACTATAGGCTAAATACTTACAAGATACAATAACTCTAATTAAAACGAACAAGCAACTTAAGAACATACGTAAAAGGAATGGTGAGAGGAGATGTGAGGGCACTATCCCGTTGGTACACATGGATTGTCTATCAGAAAGTCTTTGCATACACCCAATATCCTGTGCAGAAACCTAATTGTTGCGATATTTGTTGTAATAGCCATGTTACCAACCATGTTAAGTAATATTTCTTTGTCAACTCTACTCCATTACAGAAATCTGTTTTGTTGATTTCACACTCAAACATATGGACTCGAATATGGTTAAGCACTGTAATTTGGAGGTACATCCACCTTTGATAGGGATAAGAAAGTTTAGAAATAGAACATTTTTTGTTGCAGGTACGACAATTTGTTTAGTATGATGGATGGATTTAGGAATTATTCGAGAAATTTATTTGTGAAACAACTTTGGATTTATGAAGGATTGCTCAACGCTGTCGACGAAAGCTTCTTCTTTATGGCACCAAAACCTAGCGTTGAGATGGATGCAAAGCTATCTTTCAAAACAGAGTGCTCAAAAAGGGAAATCTAAAAGATCTATAGTGCTTATTTGTCGAAGTATTTGAAAGCTGGCAAATGTTTTGTTCATTTCTAGTAAGCTCCAAAGCAGAGGAACACTGTATGGATTCAACAATTCTTTATGGACAGTTGTTGTTCTTTTTAGAATTATCTCAGCATTAAAGCCATCCCAAGATTTTGCTGCCGCACTTTCTTTTGCTATGTCTTTTGTAATGTCCAGTGTCTCCATTTGTTTGTCATTTCCATTTTATTTAGCAAGGTTCATCCAATAGCTGCGAAATAGTATTTAGGTCAACGTGGAGGTTTTGGTTGTTCACCTCGATAGCGTCTTGTGCGTTTCCTTTGGCTGCAAGATTGCTCCACTAATACCAGGAGAGTCAACCAAATATATCCACTGTTTGAATATTCATACTGCAAAAACTACGCAGGAAATTCGCAAAATTTTGAATCTTTCGTTTCAATGGCACTTCAGCGTAGTTTTGATATTTTTCTAATAATGTTTGATGCTTTACTTCTCTCGTAAGTCAGTTATTAGCCAAGGATAACTTTCCTCAAATTATTTCAGCACAGTCTTAAACGTGCTTTTCACTCTGATGCATATTTTGAAACAAAACTTTCTTGTCCGTCCCTTGTATTGTTTGGAGATAATTTTGACATTTTATCGGTTTCCATTTCATTGTAAAGCAACTCATGCCAAAAAACAACCTTTACCATTGTAACAGTTGGAAAACGAATTAGATAGAGCCAACCACGTCTATTTTTTATTCAAAAACAAGGGGAGTCAATTTTCGGGAAATTCTGCATTCCAAAACGAAACCAAAAAAAATCCTTCAAATCGATGGTCAAAATAATTATTCTTATAAAAAGCTCAAATGCCATTAGAAAGAAGCACCTTTGCTAGATGTGATACTAGATAGTGTAGTTTTATACCGTTTCGAGAATGCCAACAATTCCAATTATTAACCTCAGATGAATCTCTGCTAGCCAGCAAAATTTTCCTGGGTTGTTATTTTGCTCTGGTCCACTGTTTTTCAGTGAAACAATAAAGGTATTAGTACATTTTTGGAAGCTTTTCATATGCGTTAGTACAACGCAGGACATGTCTAATTCTTGGAACAAACTAATTCGGTGCCCATCCATAAAAGAAACCTGCAGTTACTTATGACTGAAATTTTAAAAACAAAATTCGATCTGAATCCAACTTTCATGAAGGAAATTTTCGTGCAGCGAAACATCGGTTACAACAGAAGACATGGTAACGACGCGCAGCTTCCAAAGGTACGCACTACTTCCTTTGGAATCGAGACTATAGCCTTCCTTGGACATAGAATGTAGCAGGTATTACCACCTGAGATAAAAGATTCTAGCACCCTTCCAATTTTTAAAAAGCAAATAAGGTGCTGGAAAGGTGACAAGTGCAACTGCAGGCTTTGCAAGGTATATATACCACAAGTTGGGTTCCTAACAGGATAGACTTTTATGTTTTTATCCTCATGTAATTAGCCTTAATATATATGTTAATTTATTTTTCTTTAATATTGTATATATTGTATTGTAGAGTAGGCTTAAATTAGCTGTAAATTTAGCTATAATTAATTCTCGCCTACTGTATAAATAAATTAATGATGATGATGATGATGATGATGTCTCCAAATTTGTCTTGTATTTATATGTACTAATGATTGGTATTCTATTGAGAAAGTTGACTCAATTTGTTTCCAGGGTTAACAAATACAAAATTGCTGCTGGTGATTTGGGGAGTTTGAGGCACGTAAACGTGAGACATGACAACACAGGGTTAGCTCCTGCTTGGTATCTTGAGAAGGTATTTTTTATATCTCAGTCTGGCCTATTACCTTCAACTGAACATTGATCTATCATACAGTATATATGTAAATACTTTAAGTATGAGTGTCCCAAAAAGAACTGTTTAAATAAACGGTAAAAACATGCGAGGTTGAAGGTTAGAAAATGCGTTACAAGTTTAGAATGCGTTTCATACTTTCAATGAGGAATCATGGGCCTTGGGTAACGATTCATCATGGGAAGGATGAAACGCGCTCCTCTTATTAAAACCTTTTTGTTTCTCAGCCTTAAAATTTTTTTGTTCCCATTTTCTACCGGGTGTCCCAAAAAATTATAAGCGTTTGAACAGTTCATGTGGAGGAGCCTTATTTTCAAAAATTGTTATTCCACCTTTATGATATAAATGAGATCTTAACTTGCAATTTGCGACCTCGCATGACCAAATCGGATTTGTATTTGTAGAGTAATTCACTTCGACAGGCGAAATTTCGGAGGTGGCCTAAGACATATGGTTATTGAATTATGCTACTATACTATCTATGCGTAATTTGAAAGAGTTTTTGGGGCAACTCAACGATAAATTATTTTTGGAAGTTTGTCGAGCTATTAAAATGAAATATATTTCCACTAATTCAAAAGACTGAATATTTCGTTTTTATGACTGACTAATGATAATCAGAACTGAAACGAAAAAGAGTTCCGTTCATGGTAAAACACACTACTTGAGAAAGTTCCTGCAATCCTACAAAGTTATTCTGTAAAATAGAAAGTTTAATGGTTGATCTGCCTCACAGACACTTTCAAATTACGCATAGATTGTAGTAGCAATATTCAATAGTCATTTGTCTTAGGCTGCCTCAGAAATGTAGCATGTTTAAGTGAATTACTCCGCTAATACTTAACCGATTTGAACATGCGAGGTCGCAAATTGCAAGTTAAGATCTCATCTATATCATCACATTATAATGAAAAAATTCGGAAATGAGGCTCCTCCGCAGGAACTATTCAAACGCGTATACTCTTTCTGGAACACCCGGTATGTAAATACTATTACATTGTGAAACATTTTACAAATAGGCACATGACCATACACACGTGGTCGATAAAAAATCCTTCCCTTTTCAAGGGTGATAGCTTAGCAGGGATTTATCCAGTTGCCTTTGTAAATGCATTTCGAATATAGCCATGATCTCAACTTAGATTTAAGAGTTCATTCTATCAACTCTAGCATTTCGTTCTGAAATTATTAGTTTACTACATATTGGTCAAGGCTGTGTCAAAACCTTGCAAAATGGCTGTTAATATTTGTGTAGGAATTTCTCACCAGAGATATGCCGCTAGAAGTGTGTAAGTGCCTCTGCAATGTCATTTAAGGATCCATAAGGCATGGCAAGGTGAGAAAAAATGCAAATAATCAGTAAACGTGTTTTCTTTGAAAGATTATTTTCAGAGTCCTTGGTAATTTGCTGCTTAACTACATTTAAGCAAACTGTGGATCCTTGCGTGAATAAAAGTTATTACGGTAACAACCAAAAGTTTTGGCGGGATAAAGTTTCAGGCATATGCTTGTCAGTAAGTTTTTCTGACCGAAACTTCAGCCTGTTCGAAAGTTTGTCCCACCGAGCCTTTGGATCAAAGATTGAGCAAAGATTTATAATAGTCATGTGCTTTGAAGCTGTCTCTTCGGAAGTCAGTCCATGCTTGACTAGTATGACCATTTCGTAACAAAGGAGATCACCAAACAAGAATTTGAATGAGCTGGTATAAAAGATGTAGCTACCTACAATCAGTTGCAAAAGTCTTGAGCCATTGTCGAAAAATATGGATTTTTGGCCCCCCCCCTCCCCCCATTGCAATGTTGCTTCGGAGGAAACTTGATTTTTCTAATGAAAGGTCATAAAATACAACTTTTTAGACCGGTCTCAACATTGCAAAGGGGGAGGGGGGGGGGGGACGCAAGGCAAGAAAAATCGCTTTTTTTACAATGGCTCAACACTTTTGCAACTGATTGTCTGAAAAGGTCAAAACTTCTGGGGCGCATAACTACCACAGTTGTTAACGGAATCAGCTGAAATTTTCAGGACACTTTTATCCAGGACGTCTAACAGGAACTGAAGTGTTGAATTTTTACTGTAGACGGCAACGGTTATATAGACTTACAAAAATTCAAGTAATTACTAATGTTTTTACTGTAATTCGCGAGTGACGACGCAAATAGCTGGTTCATTGCACAATGACGTAAAATATTTTACAATGCATAGAATCTGGAAATAGCAATGTCTAGCAATTCCGATGCCAGATAATACTGAATATCTGGCCTCTGAATGCTTCTATTGAAACTGACCGTTGTATTTCCTATTGTCCTAACGTGAATCACAATACATTTTACAAGGAACATGCAGAGGAACTCGAGCGTAGCGTCGATACTCAGATGGACTCGCGTAGCAAAATAAATCATATTAAATTCAAAATAATGTTTATAAGCTAAGTGATACACGCAAACAGTGACAGGGATGTGGAGCTCTATGTTAGGATTGAAATATAGACTATTGAAGGTTGCATTTACCATTGCAGGATAAAATTCTTGACGAAACTCACTTTTTCGACTAATAAATAACTGAACTGATCTTTTTAAAAGTTAAAAAAG
>REGM01000164.1:99470-118532 GCA_004194415.1 Aurelia aurita
GTCGTTTTATTCGTAGCAGAGACGTTATATTTGCAGAGAATGAGTTTCATGATTTTGATAATGGACAATCATTGAAATTGGATTTGCATTTCTTTTATCCAGTTTATGATGTTCCAATTGTACCAGATGTAATTGCTGAAGAAGATCAAATTGTTGAAGAAGATCAACAAAATATTGATCAAGCTGAGCCAGAAATTCATGAACCTGCTGTACCTGATAATCAACCAGTGGGAGCTACGTATGAAGATCACTTTATGAGGGAAGTTGAAAATTTGCCTCCACGAAGACAACGCAAACCTCCAGTTAGACTTGCTGACGAAGGAAGTTATAACGCTGTGTGTGCTCTTAGAGCTGATACCCGAGCTGATAGTTATGCTGCCAGATGTAATGCACATTGTGTTGGAATAAGATATTTGTCGTCAAAAGGAGTTACTTGAACAGAAAGGACTACTGTATGAACAGTACTGAAGTGTTGAGGAGATAATTGACTCACTGACTTATTTGTTTTTTACATTTGTTTGTATAGCATGATCATCAAGTGGGAGTGTTAAGAACTCATTATTATTATTATTGTTATATGATGACCATTGCTATAGACCGCTGTGTAGGAGCATCGTACGACTCTAGCGTGCTCATGTAAATTAGAGTTGCTGTTGTTTTCTTCATCTTCGCTGTGTTATGTTCGTTAGATGGCCTACTCTCTCGTGTTCGTTCTTGCCATCATATTTTAACAAAAACAACAACGAAGATTTTCAGTTTTTGTGTTTTTGTATTTAATAATACATTGTCCGAACTTAAAAATTTGGGAAAAATTTAAATTTGATCATATTGCCGACCGACCGACCGATAATTTGCAATCAAAATGACACTAACCAAACATTTTTGAGACAGTCGCCTAAGAAGTTGAAACAATTTTAAGACAAAAAATGTAATAATTACAAAATTTTCAATTATATTGAGTACATTTAAAAAGATACAATAGCCATAATATCCCATAATATAAATCTAAAAAGAAAAATAAAGCACAAGAGAAAAACTTTGTTTCTTCTTCTGCTATGTTTAAAGTTAAAAATGTGCAACTTCTTCGATGAAGGTCTTGTCAAATTCACTTTCTCCCTAACCTCTGACCATCAAACGGTAACAGAGCAATCTATTTTCGAATGTTTTCGTCAGCCGGAGTAGCTCTGCTTTGCACAGAATGTACACAAGGATCCCCCGTCTATGAGTCAATGAAGTAAACCGAAAAACTGCACCCTGTGGCCTGACAGGGGGTATCTGTGTACATTCTGTGCAAAGCAGAGAGAGACAGGCTGGCGAAAACGTTCGAAAATCGATCGCTCTGTTACCGTTTGATGGTCAGAGGTTAGGGAGAAAGTGAATTTGACAAGACCTTCATCGAAGAAGTTGCACATTTTTAACTTTAAACATAGCAGAAGAAGAAACAATGTATTGGAGGGTATAGTTCGATGATTGAGGAACATTTTGATATGCTGTAGCAGAAATTTAGAGCTGGGATGCCGGATTGCGAGCGAAGACAAAACAGTTTATTAAATTCGGCTGAAGATGAAGTTTCACTCCTTGTATTATTTATATAACATTAGTATTCAACTTTCATTTCGAATTATCGCATTCGAACAATTACGCAGTGCAGAAGTCAATAAAGGGAGATACAACACTGACATATAGATTTGCAACAAGTGAAATGCAAAGGTATTACAATTAATTATTTTAAATTTTGAACTTGTTATTGTCAAGTCAACCTCCTGGGCCTCCTGTGAATAGACTTGAACATTTTGAAACAGGAGGAGAAAAATAAAAAACTGCACAACAGATACGTTTTAAAAGATATGATTTACATGACACTTATCGTCAAGGGAGCTCTGAAGTAAACTTCATTCATTTTAATATCAACAATTTATTTCAAGAAGTTTACTTAAATTACTTAATTTGCAAAACGCAGCTCACAGCCGTTGTGAAGTTTTTAATTTTCTCCTCTTGTTTCACCTTTACTCAAGTCTATTGTTGACTTATTCACTGTGCTGCAAGAATTCACTGGACTGCTACGATGACTGACGTATACATAGTTTTTATTTCGCACTGTATTGTGATTTTTTTATTTTATGTATAGTTCTGTCTTTTCTTAGTGTAGTGTAAAGTTTATTTCAATTTAAAGTAATGGTATAATTGTAATTTTAGGTGTGGAAGCGACTTGATAACGTTGTTGTTTTCCTCCACCTCAACAATAATTAAATTTGATGAGTTTTGTTTTTCATGTTTTAAATTTTATTGATATAAAATAAAAGTAAAATTTGCTTAGGCCAAAACGCCAAAGCTCTGGTTTGGAGGTGGAGGCAAATTTATCCTTTGAAGATTAATATTTCAACTCTCAAAGCATCAATATCAACAAACAAAGTATCTATGTTCAAGTTGACCATCGATGTATGTTTTAAAAATGTTTTCGGATTGATTCACGCTGACTTCTCATCGCTATAGTCGACCAAATATGTTTTTTTTTTTTTGGGACACCCGGTATACTATTGGGGATGACTCATTCCCAGGTACCTCAGAAGCGTCGTGGGCGGGGGGCAGGGGGGCACTTGCCCTCCCTAGTGTCGGAAGTTCGGAATTTTTTCGGAAATTTCAAATCCGTTCGGCTTTTCGGCAAAAACTGGGATCTTGCATATTGGAAGCAAGAACTCNAAGTTCGGAATTTTTTCGGAAATTTCAAATCCGTTCGGCTTTTCGGCAAAAACTGGGATCTTGCATATTTCTATTTCGTACAATCGTAAAATTCATTGACTCTGAATAATACCTGGGCTGCGCTGCTCCTTGTGTCACCCAGTCTGCAGAATATGGCAGTTCTCGATGAGATCTCGCGCGTGCAGACCAATGAAGCATTGGCGTGTTGGTGTGCAGGGCCTTTGGTTCCTTTGTTTTTAAAGTAGAGAACAAAAGATCTCATTCAAAATCGGTTTGCACACACAAATTGTGTACAAAATCTTGTGCGTGCAGTTGCCACACTCTGCAGACTGGTGTGTCACGAAGGCAATTCACATCTTGTACCATAGCAGGAAGTAGAATACTCCTGTTTCATCCACGATTATTTTTCATAACACAACAGCGTGGGAGGTCTCAAGCTTTGTGACATCAATGTTTACGTAATGAGAGTAAAAGTTTGAATAAAACAAAGGATATCACTTATGACAAGAATATGCCCCGGATATGCAGTGGACGTCAGATGCTATTTTAAGTGACGAAATTGATGTGATCTTTTGAACAAACTGGACTTTAGATTAAAGTTTTGCATTGGCTTAACTCGAATTTCGAAGAACCAACTGTTTATCACTGTGAATTTTATAACGCTTCCAAAGAAACGAAGAAAACTCGAATGTCTACTTTGTCATCAAACATATGACAGCGATCATCGAATTAAACATAACACAGCAGTACATCCCTTGAGAACGAAGAATCGACAACACATACCTTTCAAAGATGCCGGTACTACTCTTGCAAGTCCATTTCAGGTAAGAAAATGTAATTGCTGGTTTTGAATTATTCGTTTCACTATTGTGACTAGATTGTACAGTTCACAAATCATTACAGGCAGCTTTTTTATAAGAAACGTAGCTAAGAAACTTTGAACCCAGTTTCTTAATTTCGTGGTTAATTTTCCTCCTTTTCTTGAAAGTTTCTTAAATTCTTTCCATTGAATTAATCAGCCTAAATCTAATCATCTAACAAGTTGGCAAATCTCTGTTTTGCAATTTTCAGAAATTAACAAGCGGGGTGGTTGTTAAGTTAGGAGGCCCATGAGTGGTGAATCTCGAAGAGTAAGTTATTTTATCACCTTTAAATCAACTGATATACATGTTTGCAAAGCGAAGGTTCTCTTCTCTTTATATTGATATGTGAATATGATATCTTTTTCAGGTTCGTTCACGCTCCTCAGGTATGCCCACTCAAGTAGCAACAAGTGCAGTGTCTTCTCAAGAATCGTCATGTGCAAGGATAACAGATGAAGGAGAAGCGACTGATGTACCAAGTACGAGCCCTCAATCCCAGTTCTTGTCTGGAGCTGGAGCAGAGAATCATCCATCATCTGAAGATGGAAATAAGCAAGAATCACTCCAAGTTGATTATGGAGAACAAAGCTAATCATCAACGTTAGAGGGGCAAGCTTCGTCCATGGAGGATAAATCAGTGAATGATGAAAGTAGAGATTCAGAAGGCAACTCTATAAGTGAATCTCTTGATGCTGGAGAAGTCCAAAGACGCGATGAAATCGATAACATTGCGGAAATTTCCGACCCTGCCTCATTTATCAAGAAAAGAGTGGATCCAGTTCTGCGACATAATTTGATTATGAAAGGTGCAAATCAGCCGAAAAAAAAAGAAGTCACCAATGGAAAGTTTCCAAGGTCCAACTTTGGGATCAACTATAGATCATTCAGTGATAACTGGTATTTTGTAAAAG
Source organism: Aurelia aurita (assembly GCA_004194415.1). Lineage (NCBI taxonomy): Eukaryota > Metazoa > Cnidaria > Scyphozoa > Semaeostomeae > Ulmaridae > Aurelia > Aurelia aurita. The sequence goes on from REGM01000164.1 coordinate 103,945, forward strand.
TTGGCAAGGAAAAGATTCACCGAAATTGGCTATCATATTCACCCAAACAAGATGCTGCTTTTTGCCACACCTGTATATTTTTGGAGGCAAAAACAAAGAAGTTGCATTTACCCAAGCTGGTTGCCGCAATTGGAAGGATGCTCATGAAAGGTTTTCCAAGCATGAACGATCCCAGGCTCACATTAACGCAACTCTAGATTTCGTTAGTTACTGCACACGCACATCCATTGATCAACAACTATTTGAAGTGGCAGCAAGATTGGAAAGTGAGCGCAACAAGCAAGTCGAGCAGAACAGAAACACGACGAAAAGACTTACGGATATCACCCTTTTCCTTGCAAAACAGGGTCTGCCATTCAGAGGACATCGTGAGGATATGTCCGTGGAATCATCAAACAAGGGGAATTTCATTGCGACTGCAGAGTTCCTTTCAAAATACGATGAAACAATGGCAAGTCATCTGTCGAATGTCAAAGAAAAGGCTGAAAAGGAAAGAGGATGGAAAGTCAAAAGGAAAGAAGAAGACTAAGAGAGGAATAGGAAACATTGTTACCTTTATGAGTGCAGAGTCCCACAACAAGATAATAGATATAGTTGGAAATGACGTCATGGAAATGGTTTTGGGGGAGATCAAAGCTGCTGGGTACTACAGTATTGCAATGGACTGCACCACTGATGTCTCCCATAAAGACCAGCTTTCTATTATCATTCGTTATTTAGATGGGAATCTGGACATAACGGAGCGTTTGCTATGTGTTGAAAGAGTGAAAGATTCATCGGCTGAAGGTTTGTTGTTCAACAAACTGAAAGATTGTTTTGAAAAGAAAGACATACAGTTTGATCATGCGGTCGGCCAATCCTACGATGGAGCATCTGTGATGAAGGGGAAGTACAATAGAGTGAAAACCCGAGTTCAGCGAGTTGCCCTTCAGTGCTTGTTCATATGGACCTTCGACCATGTCCTGAACCTAGTGATACCTTTTTCTCGGCTTCACGCAAGAGAAGTGACATCCTCGAGGAAAAGCAAAAGAAATCAAGCATAAGCCCAATTCATTGACCTCAAAGAGTCTCCACGACCAGATGGTGGTCTCACCAAAAGGCACTAAATAATGTGTTTTTTGCCTGTTCTGAAGCCCTCTACGATTGCTTTATCGACGCCCTTCAAGAATGTCAATCGTCCGACCAGGAGTGTCGAAACAGTAACGGATGCAGAAGCTCTGGAGCACAAACTGACTTCCTTTGAGTTGGTTCTAATTGCACACATTTTCCGCCATATCTTTGCCATCACTGATTCCGCATCGTTGTTCTTGCAATCAGAAAAGATAGACCTCCTCACTGCTATACGTTTGGTTGAAATTACGCAGACACAACTGCAGCAACTTCGAAGCAAATTCGAGGAAATTCATGCCGAAGCAAAATTTTATTGCACGCACCATAGTTTGCAAGAGCAAGATTTTGTCGCCAAAAGAACCAGGAGAAGAAAGAGCCAAGCGGATGAAATGTGTCAAGATGAAGTGGAAGAAAACATTGCAAGCAGATACAGGCGAGAAACATTCATTTTTGCCATTGATACCGCCGTAGGCTCGATGCGCAGTAGATTCACGTCACACAAAGCTATCCTGCAAGAATTTGCCCTTCTAGATCCTGAAAGATTTCACGAAGTGTTGGAAAGCAGATGTTTGCCACCAGAAGCTTTCCAGAACGTGGCTAAAAACTACGGCTTGGAAGCAAGAACCCTGGCTGAAAAATATTTGTCCTTCATAGATAATTATGCAAGGTTCAAGGAGATAAATCAGATGTGCCAGAGTGAGGAGGAGACCAAACAAAAAGATGTAGACAGAGAGAGTTTCCTGACGGTAGTTAAGGTAATTACCAGATTCAATGTACAGATTGCCTACCCGAATCCACACACATTTTACAAGATACTTGCAACGCGGATACTTGCTTGGCTCTACGAAGTGTGAACGCACATTTTCCAAGCTGAAATACGTAAAGAACAGGCTACGATCGACAATGGGACAAGAGAGGCTAAATTCGTTAATGCTGATAAACATAGAGCGTGATTTGACTGAAGCTGTTAGTTTTGATGCAGTCATCGACAAATTTGCTGACATACCGCTGCTAAGGAAACTGCTTATGCACTGAATTTTATTCTTTATACATAGATTGACGACATGGAAACGATTTAATTGATATTTGTTTCTGACACAGGACACCGTCGAGTTTTATACCATCAGACTGTTAGTTACTAGTTTGAGTGTCATGATTAATGCTTTTCATTCTCTAACTGACTTCTGTTACAATTCCAATGTAGGCACTAACGGATTAAACACAAAAACTTCGTTTATATACCGGGTGTCCCAAAAAAAAAGTATACAAATTTGGTCGACCCTAACGATCAGAATTTAGCATGGATCAATCCGAAATCATTTTTAAAACATTACTCGATAGTTAACTTGAACATAGATACCTTGTTTGTCTACATTGGTGCTTTGAGAGTAGATATAGAAGTCTTCAAAGGACAAATTTGAAGCCAGAGCTTTGGCGTTTTGGCCTAAGCAAATTCTTACAGCACAGCGAATAAGTCAACAATAATTTCAACCAGGAGGAGAAAAATTAAAACCTGCACAACAAATGCGTTTCACAACATATAATTTACGTGACGCTTACCATCAAGGGAGCTCCGAAGTAAACTTTATTCATTTTAAGTGAAACAAATTGTGAATATTGCTTAGGCCAAAACGCCAAAGTTCTGGTTTGGAGGTGGAGGCAAATTTATCCTTTGAAGATTTATATCTCTACTCTCAAAGCACCGATGTCAACAAACAAGGTATCTATGTTCAAGTTAACTACCGAGTAATGGTTTAAAAATGATTTTGGATTGATTAATGCTAAATTCTGATCGTTAGGGTTGACCACATCTGTATACTTTTTTTTGGGACAACCGGTAATTTGCTTAAAGTTTGAGAAAGTCTGGGCCTGTTTTTCAACGAAAATGATTAAAGACAGAGAAAGTGTTTTAACTCAACAAAAAAGCGATTTCCTCTTCATTAAATATCATAGTGAGCTTGATTTAGGGATAATCAACGTGTCTTGCAAGAACATATAACCTGAAAATGAAGATATTGACGCAAATAGTGATGTGACGTCATCAAAAGGAATACATGGCCACTTTAAATCAACTGCGCATGCGTGTGATGACGTCATAGGATTTGACTGTAAACCTTCGTCGGAAAAATACTAAACTGTGCCCCCCCCTAAGAGTCCCTACCCACGACGCCCCTGAGGTACCTGAACTATCAAAGAAGCCCTCTCCCCTCCATGGTATTGATAAATAAAGTTTTTAGAAATATACATATTTCTTATTTTTACAGGGTTGAGAAGTATCGTCCCGTGAAACTCACAGAGATTGTTGGCAATGAGGAGACTGTCAGTAGACTGCAGGTGCTGCTTTTATCTACTTTCAATTTTTCAATTTTTATGTTGGATTTTGAATTATATACAAAACTTCAGAGCTTGGATCTTTCCTTTGCTGAATGTTTTTGACTGATGAAAAATTAGTGTATGTACATTCTAAGTTGTATCTTAACCTCAAATGGAAATTTTAAACACTTCAAGTGATGATAGAAGCTGGAAGCACATTTTTTAATTGAGTTGAGTTGTTCGTCCCATGAAAGGGTTTATACGACCTGGTCCACAACCAGATTTTGCTACTTGAAACTACTATTTTATTGTTCCATCTTTGATTTTAATCATTTATAAGTGATTAGCTTCTAGGAAATCGCAGGGGTTTTCCTTACTTTGCATTGCACAGTATGCAAGGATATTTCTTTGTGTTTATTAGAAATAACAATGCTATGAAAAGGAGCCAGATTTCAACGCTCAGTTGTCTCTTTACTTCAACAAGGGACCTTTTTAACAGTATAATGAAAAACTATAAGGTTTATCCTCTTGGATTGCCCAGCACATACCTTGATGACTCCATTGACCAATGAGCCAGTTCATTTGCTTTGTATGATATGGTCTGAGAATATCTTTTGTGTGCATCTTTTATTGAAGTTTTTTGTCCTTTGAAGGTGTTTGCTGCTAATGGCAATGTACCAAATGTCATCATTGCTGTGAGTCACTTTTTATCCTTGTTAAGGCTTTCATATTGAACTCTTTGAAAACCAGTTGCATACCTTTGAGAGCTAAACCAAATGCAAAATACCAGCTTAGTGGGGTCTAGTTTACCCAGTTGATGTTTTCTGTGACTTTTAGCAATTCTTTTTTGAAAGTGACAAAGCCCAGCATAAAACTACATTGCAATTAGACTGACTACATGTGTTTCAGTTTTCCGCATTGAATTGAATGATGGTTATTGCTTCAAACTGAGAATCATGACAATACAGCTTCAAAATAGGGACTACTTAGGCCATCTTCGCCGGATCTCGGGTGTGGCCAATCAGATCGCTGCTTTCTCAATATTGCTAGACCACGTGTCTACTCTTAGCATTTGATTGGTTGACTAGATCAAAGTTCGAATTTTTGAAGTGAAGCGACGTTTGAAGTGACGCTCGACTTTTCGCTCAACGTTCGAAGGATAGAAGGCGTTCGATTTTTCTTAAGATTGTTGGTAAGATTTGTGTTGCTGTTTAGAATTTGTTTGGTTGTGAGTTCTTGTTTGGGAGAAAATAGAAAAATCAGATTGAAATCAGTGAACGAATACAAGTCATCACGTCATCAGTCTAAATTGAAATAGGTTTTCATATTATTTTGCTTTGGTTCTAAAAATCAGCCTTTGTATACAATATATTCACTCATCTTGGAAAAAAAGAGGGACCATTATGGAAACATTGTCGCATTGACCTTTTAATGTTATCCCTGCCATTTTAACCTCAGGTGTTTTAGATGAAAATATTAAGATTTTACTTGTAATTTATTGTACACATGTAATTAGATTTTTGTTCGTAAATTTATCTTACTTTTAAATGGCAAAATTTTACATTCATACATGCCATTATCAACAAGTAAAACAACCGTCCCCGTTTGCTAACACAAGGAATTTGGTGCAAGGAAATTGTCCAATCCCTACCACATTTCCTAAGGATTTCTTTAGTGTTGTCATAGCATTGACCTCAAAACATGTTTTATGTTTCAAGGCGTGCAGCACTTATGTTTTGATCGCCAGTTCTAGCAACACTACAATCTGTCTCAAATTAGATGTGAGGTGGCGTTGAATCGCGCGGCACTCCAATCTTGTATTATTTTTAATTTCAATGACTTTGGCACCAATCGATAGTAGAGAAGATGCGCTATTCTGACAGTGTTTCGAAAGTTGAGAACTCATAAAATAGATTTCCTACGTTTCTTTTACTTTGTCAAGATTTTCAATATTGAAGCCATGAACTTGATTTTAGGCCCACAGAAACATGAATCGTTGATATACTGATATCTGTGCAACTCGCTGTTGTATTCTCAACAAATAAATGACAAAAAGTCGAAAAATTTGCCCGACCTGATGGCGTCCAAAATTGCTCAGTTTTTACTAAACCGGTGTGATCCAGCTAGAGGAAAAAAAGGCGAAAAGTCAAAAAAATAAATTTCTTCAAAACAATACATGATATACATATTGACGTCATAATCACGTTCGAATCAAATTGGGTGGCAAATTGGGTCCATAATGGCAGACGCGAGCTGTGAAGCTTCGGGCGCACCTTCTTCTGGCACCAGGATCACATACTTGGAGTATAAAAATTTTCTTAAAAATTAGCCTAGGTGAAAGCTGAGATTTCATAGTGCCTACTGTTGTTGATTTTGCCACTTTTGTTCCCCGATTGAAGCGCGACTGAGGAAATAAAATCAAGCTTGTGGCCTAAGGATTTTTCCCGACCCTTGAAATTCCCGCCAAACCGGATTAATCTGCGAGGCGCGTGAAGGCCTCGGGATGAAACAAACATTGGCCTAGCATATTTCAGCTCTGTTTCTTCGACATTCAGCCTGAAAAACACTTCCAGGGCTGCTGCTTGTATAAATACATTGTCTCAAAGTGGAGTGCTCAAGTTCCATGGAATTCGAAGGAAGCATGCACGAGGTTTTCGTTCGTTTACCGAGGCAGAGATTGAGAGCTCTCCCAGCTTGGATACTGGTTGAATTTGCACATCCATGTTTTCTCAGGTAGGCCATGCTGTTTATATTTTGTTTTCAATCGTTTTTTGTCGTTATCGTTGGGTATTGCTTATTGAATATCCTCCGAAAATAAATTGTTTCCGCCATAAATATTTCACACAGAGAAAAGACACGAAAATAGAACGCGCTTGGAGATTTATTTTGATTTCATTCCTTTGCAGGAGAAAAAGATGGCGAACTTTCTTGCCAGATTTCGACACACGACTTTGCCACCGAAAAAGAGCACCGAAAAGACTCCAGTTGAGCCGTCTATCCTCGAAAGTGGTTGCAAGAATGTACATTGTAACTGGCTTCCCTTCCCCTGCATTCAGTTAGAGATGAAAATAGCTGGTTTGGCTGGCTGATTATCCTGTGTGTTGCTGCACTCCAAAACAATTTCAACAGGAAGCTTGGCAATTTTAGACGATTTTCTTTGCTGTAGAGAGGGCCCAGCAGTCACAAGAACAGTGTTTACAGAATCTTCTACAAATTAAACTTATTTTTATTTCAGCAAGTTTCAAATTTGTGCCAAATGATGTTACACAGAAAGAGACATTCTTTGAAGAAAAACATTTAATAGTATGCTGCAATGTATTTGTTGTGATGAGTTTCTAATATAGATGACTTTGTTGAAGCCATAAATGCTTCTAATTGGTATGACATGACTCATTGCTTACTGCTTCTGTGAACATTCTTTTCAAAACTATTTGTCAAATTATGGTCAAATAAACCACAAAAACCATCATTAAGATCTCATATAAACCTTCAGCTTCGAGTTCTGTGACCCTTAGACATGCTGTAGTTTGATTAAAAATTTGGTCATTCATTGGAATTAGGTTTTCATTAAAGATCTGGAATAAAATTCTTCCTCTGTGGTAAATCTATTTTGTATTGTCATGGTACAAGTACTTTGGAGCATTCATTTTAAGAGAATTCTTTTCTCACAAAGTTTATATGACAAAAGCATGAAGTGTCAATGTTTCATGGAAAAGTTTTGATGGAACTGTGAAAATAGCGCCTTAAATCAACAACATTTGCATGATAGAAAATCACAACTTTTTAATTAAAAGGGCATGCTCTGTGTGAAGGGCATAGTTGTGTATTCTAAAGCACAACCATATCACAAATTTCTATCAAAAATTGGATAGAAATCCATCTTGTTCGTTCTCCACTTTGGAAACTGTTACAGAAAGCAACTTGATTTTTTCACATGTGCACTTTGATTCATAAGAAATGAGTTGGCCAACAGCCGAACAAGTTCTAAAAAATAAAGTATGTTGCTCTGAAAAACAAAGGAAAGTACAATGGAAGTTTGAAACTCTGGAGAAACAAAGAAAACTGCAATATGCTGGACTGCATGTAGCAGCTGGAAAGTGATGTCCTAGATACATTTTTATCCTGGTTTCAAACACATATCAGTGAAAAACACTCAGAATTGTCCAAAGGTTCTCAACAAAAGGTATTGTATACAATTAATGTCACAATCAAATAACAATTCAATCACAAAGCAAATCAAATTTATGTTACACAACCAAGCATTGATGTAATGTTGATTTTGTAAATATTTCTTTGTTACCAAATATAGTAAATATAATTGTTTATTCTGATGCAATTTTGGCAACAAAAAACAAATTAATTCAAATTAGGTATCTTGTTTGTAACTTTACAAAACCTTTCTTCTGCTTTTTAAGATATTTTATACAACCTTTGCCTCAGTCTATTGTCATTAATTGTTTTTCTTCAAAGAATGTCCCTTTCTGTGTGACATAATTTGGCACAAATTTGTAACTTGCTGAGATAAAAATAAGTTTAATTTGTAGAAGATTCTGTAAACACTGTTCTTGTGACTGCTGAGCCCTCTCCACAGCAATGAAAATCGTCTAAAATTCCCAAGCTTCCTGTTGAAATTGTTTTGGAGTGCAGCAACACACAGGATTTAAACAGCCAGCCAAACCAGCTATTTTCATCTCTAACTGAATGCAGGGGAAGGGAAGCCAGTTACAATGTACATTCTTGCAACCACTTTCGAGGATAGACGGCTCAACTGGAGTCTTTTCGGTGCTCTTTTTCGGTGGCAAAGTCGTGTGTCGAAATCTGGCAAGAAAGTTCGCCATCTTTTTCTCCTGCAAAGGAATGAAATCAAAATAAATCTCCAAGCGCGTTCTATTTTCGTGTCTTTTCTCTGTGTGAAATATTTATGGCGGAAACAATTTATTTTCGGAGGATATTCAGTAAGCAATACCCAACGATAACGACAAAAAACGATTGAAAACAAAATATAAACAGCATGGCCTACCTGAGAAAACATGGATGTGCAAATTCAACCAGTATCCAAGCTGGGAGAGCTCTCAATCTCTGCCTCGGTAAACGAACGAGAACCTCGTGCATGCTTCCTTCGAATTCCATGGAACTTGAGCACTCCACTTTGAGACAATGTATTTATACAAGCAGCAGCCCTGGAAGTGTTTTTCAGGCTGAATGTCGAAGAAACAGAGCTGAAATATGCTAGGCCAATGTTTGTTTCATCCCGAGGCCTTCACGCGCCTCGCAGATTAATCCGGTTTGGCGGGAATTTCAAGGGTCGGGAAAAATCCTTAGGCCACAAGCTTGATTTTATTTCCTCAGTCGCGCTTCAATCGGGGAACAAAAGTGGCAAAATCAAGAACAGTAGGCACTATGAAATCTCAGCTTTCACCTAGGCTAATTTTTAAGAAAATTTTTATACTCCAAGTATGTGATACTCGTGCCAGAAGAAGGCGCGCCCGAAGATTCGCAGCTCGCGTCCGCCATTATGGTCTCGTCTGCCACCCAAAAATTCCTGTGACGTCACGTATGCATATCATGTATTACAGTGATATATACTCTTAAAGAAGACATCTGAAGGATCAAAACAAAGCAAAAAGTAGACTTTTCGGACTTCCGAGTCCGGAGATATTCGCTTGCAAAGTTTGGTGAAATTGACATTGTTTACTTTTGATGTAAATTTTGGTCAATTTCTACAGAATGCTCACTACAGCAACAAATTCATTTGCTAATATCTCTGCCTAGGATTACCCAACCAAAAAATTTGCCCGACCTGATGGCGTCCAAAATTGCTCAGTTTTTACTAAACCGGTGTGATCCAGCTAGAGGAAAAAAAGGCGAAAAGTCAAAAAAAATAAATTTCTTCAAAACAATTTCAGTGATATATACTCTTAAAGAAGACATCTGAAGGATCAAAACAAAGCAAAAAGTAGACTTTTCGGACTTCCGAGTCCGGAGATATTCGCTTGCAAAGTTTGGTGAAATTGACATTGTTTACTTTTGATGTAAATTTTGGTCAATTTCTACAGAATGCTCACTACAGCAACAAATTCATTTGCTAATATCTCTGCCTAGGATTATCCGATTTTAGCTCACTACAGCAACAAATTCATTTGCTAATATCTCTGCCTAGGATTATCCGATTTTAGCTCTGTTTGTTTTAATTGAAAGAGTTACATGTCTACTCACATGAGAATATAAATTTGAATCTCCTGTTTTTCAAAAAAGAATTCTCTTTCCTTTATTCCTAAAAATGCTTGTTTTCTGGATATGGACCCTCAAAATGCGTAATTTTGAAATGAAAAGTGGAAAATAAAATAATTAAGGCCGAATATGTCTACCAAACCTAAATTTTCTTAAAGGCTTAAGACAGATCCATTAAAAAGACGATAAAATACCTCTGCGGAGGAGATAGTCAGTTCAATTTTATTTATTTATGTAGGAACACTTGATAAAAAGGATAAAACCATTCAGAATTGTCTATCTTGTGCCTGGGTTAAATTGACCAAAATTTACATCAAAAGTAAACAAAGTCAATTTCACCAAACTTTGCAAGCGAATATCTCCGGACTCGGAAGTCCGAAAAATCTACTGTTTGCTTTGTTTTGATCCTTCAGATATCTTCTTTAAGATTATATATCACTGTAATTGTTTTGATGAAATTTATTTTTTGTGACTTTTCGCCTTTTTCCCCTTAATTTTCGGATTCTGGATCACTGTGGGGGCTACTCTCCTTGGTCGGAGTACCTTGCTCTTTGCATTGTAATGTAAACAGCCCAGTTTTTTAGAAATACAATTTAATGAGGCAGTTGTCAACAGTGATATTGGTGAATTCAAAGGAAACTTTTTCAATAAAAGTGTGTCTAAAGTCCTAAGAGCTTATTCCACAATACGTCTTCGATTTCTGCGCGCTTTGGGAGTTACCAGTTTTCAGACACAAGGGAGTTCCAACCGAAGAAGAGTTTATCATCAAGGGAGATGAGACCGTTCTTCCAACCAATAGTGAATTGTCTTTACTTTTAAGAATGCACAGTAAATTTCGAAATGTAATCAAATTGTTTAGAATGGAGTGTGAACAAGCTTTTTCGTCGCTATAATTTTTTGTAAAATATTTAAACAGAAAGCGGAAAAACGGAAAGCGGTCCCATGGTTTAGGGAAAAATTACCAATTTTGGACGTCTTTAGGTAGCCTAAATTTTTCGAGTTTTGTAATTTATTTGTCGCAAATACAACAGGGGATTATACAAATATCGGCATATCATCGATTGACTTTGATGGGCCAAAAATAAATTTTGTAATTTCAGTACTGAAAATTTTAACAAAGGTAAAAAATTTAAGAGTGTTTCAACCTTCAAAACACTATCAGAATAGCGCAGTTCTCTGCTACCGAGTGATGCAAAATTTGTTGAAGTTAAACATGGGAGTAGCGCGCGATTAAACGCCACCTGACATCTAATTTGAGGCAGACGTTAGAAATGTTGTTCTTCTTGGTTATCGCAAAATATGAATTTATGACTATGTGATTCTCTTGTGAAGATTAGAAAACCGGGCTAGGATTTATTAATTAATGGCGAATTTTGTGCATTTTGAGGCAACCAGTGATTGTGACTTTCTTGCTCCATAAGCAGCAACTAGAACCCTATCGGCCTGTTCCATTCACTGGCAAAGAAACCTTAAATTAAATCGGAGAAGTTATTGCTATTGAATTATTCCCAATTTCATATTTTAAATTTAAACACCAATTATTGTACCTTTAGCCACCTTCTTCCGTAGAATCGTTGTCGAAAGACACAGCGGTAAAATCGCTATATCTTCATTCGATCGCCCTGTTCCGATCACGCAAGTTCACTTGTGAATTTCGAACAGCACCACCGCAGAGGGCTCAATAAAGCGGATTATGTTCACATGTAACACTGGTCACAGCAAACCAAAGCTTAGTGTGTGTGACTCTGACATTGGTCATCAGTGTCACACAACAATTGTTAGCAAGTTATGAAATCTTGAAATTTACAGCATATTTAATCTAGGAAATGATTTACGTCTCGCCGATGGTCAGCCGAAGAAAAAATAGGACAATACCCTGTTTGGTTTCAGGGGTTCATGGTGATTTCCCGGGGGTGATTTCACTTAAGTGTTCAAGGGAATGGGAGTATCTGAAAATTGAAAATTTTGCATGCATACTTTGTCGATGCCCCTTTTAGCATCGGCCGTAAAAGGGGCGTGAAAGTAGATGGAAAATGAATGTTCTTCAATTCAAAGGAGTGAAATAAACGGAGAGACATCTAAACAGGAAAAGGTACTGCTAAGTTAGGTAGAAAGGGGTTTTTTTGAGGAATTAGCGAATTTGTGCTTACCTTAAATCAATCTTAGCGTCAAAAATTGAAATGTTTTCCTTTAGAATATCAATTTTTGTTTTGCCCCCTCTTCTTCAATGTCCCTTGACTTTAACTGAGACCTTGCCTAACTCACATACTAATTCAACGGAACCCCCTGGTGAGCGTTCTTAGTTTATTTCGCCATTCACCCCATCTCTTCATTGAGAGAGAATCAGTTCACTAGCAACCATTCAGAGGACTGGAGGCCTAACCTCGTGATCGGAAGAGGGCGATTTCTAGTCAATCTGACTGCAGTTAGGAAATTTACCCCCTGCTGAGAAGTAAGAGATGTTGTGTTTGAGATTTTTTGTAAATATTCCATTAGAGAGTTGGAGTAAAAGTTGAAATGTTTTGACTGCGGTTCTGATGAGCAGTAACAGAGAAACAAAAGAAAATACGATTGCTGCAAGGAAACACGAAGGGACAAAGCCAACAGCAACAACAATCACAAAATAATCAAAGCAGCTCTAACAAGCCAGAGCCACCAAAACAAAAAGATAGCTTGCCTCCTTCACAGAAAGAGCAGACACAACAACAGGGTCTCTGGAAGCCTGGAACTATCCTAATAGTTGGTGATAGTATGCTAAACGGTGTGGAGGAACGTAAAATGCCATCAAATTTTAAGGTGAGAAATTTTCCTGGCTCATCTGTCAAAGACATGCATGATTATATTAAGCCCTTATTGAGGAAGAAGCCGTCTCATGTAATCTTGCATGTTGGTACAAATGATGCTGTTAATTCTGATTCGAATGCCATAGTCAACCAACTCATTAATCTGAAAGAATATATCGAGAATGAATTGCCTAATAGCAAGGTTACCATGTCATTGCCAATGATGAGAGCCGATAATGCTAAGGCAAATAAAATTCTGGTTGCAGTCAAGAACGCCCTAAAGAAAATGTCAATTGACACGATGAGCAATGACAACATCAAGAGAGAGCACCTTGGACGATTAGGCCTGCACCTGAACTTTCATGGGAACACAAAATTCGCAGCTAATCTATTAAAAGTTAATTTAACAGCAGCGTCAGAAATAACATAATCTGCAATGAAACCCCTTACTTGAATTGTTGCAATATGGGTAGTGGGGGTAGCAAACCAACTGAGTGTTTAGGATTTCGTGGAGGGATGGTAGTTGCATCCCTCAATATCAATAGTTTGCTTAAACACCATGATGAACTAAGCAACTTGATTTTTGAGAAAGGTATCCGTATACTTGCCCTCAACGAAACTAAACTTGACAGTAAGATCTCAAAAGAACTTTTAAAAATTCAAAATTATAAAATTGAGAGATGTGACAGAAATCGAGATGGCGGCGGAGTTGCTTTCTATATAAAAGATAGCATAAAGCACCACGTACGCAAAGACCTGCCCGAAAAATCGCTCGAACTATTATGCATTGAGGTTGAACCATCAAAGGCTAAACCATTTTTCGTTGTGGCATGGTACCGCCCCCCTAGTGACACTGTAGAGACCTTTGAAAAACTTGATAGGACCTTACAATTTCTTGNGGAGACATGTCCTCCGACTGCTTTTGGTCGCCATGTAATTCGACCTTCTGGTTCCCGTGACCTTATATCAGAATGATGATATTGTGGGGTCCCTGTAAACAGAGGAACGACCTATCGACCAATAACGACCTAACGACTAATAACGAGTGATCAAACATAATCTGTAATGAAACCCCTTACTTGAATTGTTGCAATATGGGTAGTGGGGGTAGCAAACCAACTGAGAGTTTAGGATTTCGTGGAGGGATGGTAGTTGCATCCCTCAATATCAATAGTTTGCTTAAACACCATGATGAACTAAGCAACTTGCTTTTTGAGAAAGGTATCCATATACTTGCCCTCAACGAAACTAAACTTGACAGTAAGATCTCAAAAGAACTTTTAAAAATTCAAAATTATAAAATTGAGAGATGTGACAGAAATCGAGATGGTGGCGGAGTTGCTTTCTATATAAAAGATAGCATAAAGCACCACGTACGCAAAGACCTGCCCGAAAAATCGCTCGAACTATTATGCATTGAGGTTGAACCATCAAAGGCTAAACCATTTTTCGTTGTGGCATGGTACCGCCCCCCTAGTGACACTGTAGAGACCTTTGAAAAACTTGATAGGACCTTACAATTTCTTGAGACCGAGGGTAAGGAGGACTATACTACTTGGTGATACTAATTGTGACTTCCTTAAGTTTTCTAGCTCTTCTGATGTGTCCTGTCTGAATAATCCAAGCAAGCACATGCTACAAATTTATAGTTCGTATGAGCTTAAACAACTCATAAATAAACCTACAAGGGAAACTCCTCAACAGTCTACCCTTATTGACCATATTGCAACAAGTCACGTCAATAATATTGTATCTTCTGGCGTTCTGGAAATCGGTCTCAGCGACCATTACTTGGTCTACTGTGTTCGAAAGTTCCGGGGAGCCCTCAAAATTAAACATAAAGTAGTAACAACTCGCCAGATGAAAAATTTCAACGAGAGCGCATTTTTGCACGACCTGGCACTAATTGACTGGTCAATGATCTTGCAAAACGGCACTGATTTCAACGAGCAGGTAAGGAACTGGTGTGAAATGCTTTCGTTGATAATTGAAAAGCATGCTCCTTTAAGAAAACGGCGGGTAGCTGAAAGGTACACCCCATGGTACACCTCTGAGCTAAGTAAGCTCTCGAAAATAAGAGACAAAGTCAAGAAAGCTGCAGTTAAAAACAAATCTGATTTGTTATTTGGTGCTTATAAACATATCAGAAAC
>REGM01000164.1:119913-157940 GCA_004194415.1 Aurelia aurita
AGCATGCCCCGATGCGCAACAGACGTGTTTCTGAGAAGTTCTCCCCCTGGTTGACGAAAGAGTTCAAACTCATGTGTAAATCTCGGGATAGGCTTAAGAAGCTTGCTGTTAGTTCAAAGTCTGATCTTTTGATGCAGGCTTATAGGCAGCTGCGAAATCGAGTAAATAAACTGAATGAGAATTTGAAGCGCGAATTTTTCACAAATAAGATCGCCTCCTATGATGGTGACCTAAAAAACACGTGGAAAACAATAAATCAAGTTCTAAATAAGAAGACTAAGACCACCCACATCTCATCCCTAGAGGTTGAAGGGAAAACGGTATCAGGGGCTATGGCTATTGCAGAGTCAATGAATAACTTCTTTTGTGATATTGGCGAGAACCTCAGTGACAAAATACCTGAGGCATCAAACCCTCTCTTATCAAATGAGTACGAGGTTAATCCAAAAAGTTTGAAATTTCATTTCGAGCCTGTCAGTATACCTCAAATCGAAAGGGTTTTCGGAAAATTTGACACCTCAAAGGGTTCTGGCCCTGATGGTCTGGCCAATTTTTTCTTGAAGATTGGACTTCCTGTGATAGCTGAATCCCTATGCGACATTTTCAACCTCTCCCTTGCCACTGGAGTTTTTCCAGACAGCTGGAAAATTGCGCGAGTTGCCCCTGTCTTCAAGAGCGGTCAACAGGATGACAGTTCAAACTATAGGCCTATATCTGTTCTGCCATTTCTAGCTAGGCTGTTCGAAAAGTTGGTCTATAATCAAGTCTACGCTTTTTTGATCAAAAATAAGCTTCTATTCTCAAACCAATCTGCTTTCCGTTTGCTACATTCTGTGGTAACCTGTCTGCTCGCGAGTACTAACGACTGGTACGTAAATATGGATAACGGAAAATACACAGCAAATGTATTCATTGACCTAAAGAAAGCATTTGATACGGTAGATCATGATATTCTCCTAAAAAAGCTAATTAGGTATGGTATCAGTGATCTGGAACATTCTTGGTTTGCTTCATACCTGAAAAACAGACGGCAATTCTGCAAAGTAAATGGTGCATTTTCGCAGATAAAGGATGTCACGTGTGGTGTTCCACAGGGCTCATGCCTTGGTCCCCTGCTATTCTTGATTTATATAAATGATCTCCCTTTAGCTCTGCGAAACTGTAACGTGACTATGTATGCAGATGACACCAGTCTTTCATATGCATCAAAAAATATAGACGATCTGAACCAATTTATGAACGAAGATCTGAATTGTTTAAAGGATTGGCTCCAGGGAAACAAACTATCCTTGAATGTCCTTAAGACTCACGCAATGGTAGTTGGATCCCGTCCAAAGCTTAAAATGATTTCTGATGAAGTCGTTGAGCAGCCTTCCTTCTCTATAAATGGCACTCAGATAAAGGTCGTTGAGAACACTAAATACCTAGGTGTTCAGTTGGATAGTCATCTTGTTTGGGATGAGCATATAAACTGTATGAGAACTAAAGTCTCTCGAGCCTTAGGTTTTTTGAAGTATGCAAAGAAATTTCTCCCAAAGGAAACGCTAAGTAAAATGTACAGAGGAATTGTGGAGCCCCATTTTCGCTATTGTTGCTCAGTGTGGGGATGTTGTGGGAAAATTCAAATTGAGACCCTCCAAAAGTTGCAAAATCGTGCTGCCAGAATTGTTAAAATAGCAGCTATGATGTTTCAGCAGTTAGTCTGATTAAGAGGCTGAAATGGCCAACAATTTCTGACATTATTCAAAATGAAATTTGCACCCTCTCTTCCTACCTTCAAGAAAAGGCTAAACGAGCCATTGCAGAGGGTGTGATTTCACTTTTCTTTTGATTTAACTTTCGTAAAAATTTTGTTATGGACATTTTTAGTTTTTATATTGCTATTCAACTTAAGTTAGCAACATTTGTAAATTAGGTTTTTACTTTGTAGTCTTTTTTGCACGGCCCCCTGTAAAGCAGTCCCCACGGGACTGACGGGGCTACCGTGGTTAAATAATATAAATTGAAAATGAAATGAAATGAAGCTCATTCAAAGATTTATACGTCAGTGTTGCTGTTTCTTTTTTAATAAGATTAGGTTGGCCAGCTTAGTCTCTGGATAAGTGGTGCCGCTGATGCATCATAAGCACTATTCGTTATTATTCTCGTTGCTCTATTTTGTACTTTTTGTAAGCTTTCTATTTTACGTTTACTACAATTACCCCACACGAAGCAACAATAACTCAAATAGGGCTCAACCAATCCTCGATACATTTTTGCAAGCACTTCTGAAGAAAGATATTTCTTCGAATATTTTAAAAGTCCAAGAGCTCGGAGTGCCTTTTTCTTTACCTTATCGATATGGTTATCCCATTTGAGTTGACTGTCAACCTGGACACGAAGGTATTTAATGCTACTGACGATCTCAATATTTACATTATCTAATTCAAACGATGGTTGGGCATCAGGCTGGCTTTCTATCTTACGGATATTTGGGCCCGAACCTACGGTAAGAGATTGGGTTTTAACGACATTTAACGAAAGCTTATTTCCATGCAGCCAGTCCTGCAAATCCGAAAGATCACAATTTAAGTCATGTTGCAGGTCATCAAGACTCTTAGAGGAGTGCGATATTGTAGTGTTATCTGCGTACATACTGACATGCCCCTTTTTCAGCGAAAAAGGTAAATCATTTATGTAGATAAGGAACAAAAGTGGGCCAAGACAGGAGCCTTGTGGGACACCACAATTAATATCACTTATGCAAGATGAAACACCATTAACCTTGCAAAATTGTTTACGGTTGTTTAGATAAGAGGTCAACAAGTCATGCTCAAGCCCACTTACACCATACTTTTCAAGTTTTTTCAACAGAATATCGTGGTCCACCGTGTCAAATGCTTTCTTTAGATCAATAAAAATTAAACCAGTATATTTCCCTTTGTCGATGTTAAGGTACCAGTCGTTAGTGTTCTTCAGAAGGCAAGTAACTCCTGAGTGTAAGGATCTAAAGCCATACTGATGCCGGTGTATAAGCTTGTTGGTGTTTAAGTAATCATAAAATTGATTATACAAAAGTTTCTCAAAAATGCGCGAGATTAACAGTAAGACAAAGATTGGCCTATATCTAGATCTGTCATCCCTTTGACCACTCTTAAAGATAGGGGCAACACGAGCTATCTTCCAGTCATCCGGGAACTTCTCCGAAAATAGCGATAGATTGAATAAATCGCACAAAGAACCATTAATAATGGGCAAAGCTATCTTCAAGAAGTAGCTTGCAATGCCATCATTGCCAGATCCATGGGAAGTTTTCATTTTATTTAATGAAGATGTTATTTTATCCGTCATGATGGCTGTGAAGGTAAAGCTCAACGAAGAGGCAACGAAGGCCTATCAATCGAATACTCATTTGATAAGAGAGGGTTAGGTTTGTTAGGAATCTTTTTACTTTGTTTATCGCCAATACTGCAAAATAACTCATTCATCGACGATGCGATCTTAGTCGAATCCGAAATATTCTCACCATCAACCTTAAGAGAAGCAACAAATGTTGTGCTCAATTTCTTATTAATAACTTGATTAATTGTTTTCCATGTTGTTTTCATGTCACCTTGAAACTGGGAGATTTTTTAAGAAAAATATTCACGTTTTAGTTGCGCGTTCAAGTTGTCAGCTGTGTTTCGAATTTGCTTATAGGACTGCATTAGTAGCTTAGATTTACTTTTAACAGCCTTGATTTTTGGTTTATCCCTTGTCTTCACCAGTTTGAAATAACTGCTATTAAGCCAAGGCGTGAATTTATCAGAGACACGTCGATGAAATGTTGGTGCATGCTTCTCAAGGATAAGTGAGAAAATTTTGGTCCAACTGTTAACCGCTTCATCAATATTTTGAGCCTGCAATACAAGTCCTTCCCAGTCTACCTCTGAGAGATCAGATAGGAAGGCTGCTTTATCAAAATTCTTTAACTGTCTAGATGTTATGTATTTGTGCTTTCTCTTCACCCCTCCATGGAGCTTTCTGACGCAATAGACAAGGTAATGATCACTTAGACTAGTCTTAAATAAACCAGAATCAGCGATGTTCGTTTGATTTGTAGTTGCAATATGATCAATTAAAGTAGATGTTTCAATAGTGACCCTATTGGGTTCTTTTATAACCTGGCTCATGCCAAAAAGATCATACAATTCTCGTACATGGGAAATTTGGCTTAGATTTCCATCAGTCTAGATTTCCAAATGAGTATTTAAAAATAGTTTTAAAGATTGCTTCCCCTGCTTCCAGGCCCGACATAAATTTCTAACTGCATTGAAATCGTCCGGTTCCGATCACGAGGGGATTCAAATGGTTGTGAATGGTTGGACGTAAACGGAATCTCTCTCCATGAGAAAATACACGAAGCGAAAAACATGGAAAGCGAAGAGACGTTTTGAGAACGTTGTAATCGAGACAGGGTCTCGCAAAGAGCCAGAGATATTGAATGCTTTATAAGGAAAGAGCTGTAAACATGGATTGATCTTTTAAAAGGATTCCAATTCATAAGTATCGGAGATTCATGCGTGATCGGAAAAAGGCGATCGAAAGAAGATCTCGCAATTTTAGCACTTTGTCTTTCGAGAGCGATTTCATGCTTCTAGGTGAGTTAAAGTGTACTATTTGATATCAATCTCTTAACTATCAAATTAGGAACATATCAATAGCAATGAAATTTTTGTGAAGCTTTCATATAAGGAGAAAAAACGACGCAATTTTTGCAGTGATCGGAATACGGCGACATCACTCTAGTTCAATCTCACCAGACCAGAGTCCGCTTCTTGGCTATTTGCAATATGCATTCAACCAAATTGTTGCACTATAATTTACAATATTCATTTGTGTCAACCATTTTGCAAACAGCCCATTTTTGCTGCTCAAACACATAAGAATAATCGCAGAAACCAAGAGGTGATTCATTCCAATTCATTAAATATTCTATGCAATACCAATTTCAAACGAACCAATCTTCATTTGCGCAACTGATATGGCTCAGAATAGGTTTCTTCAAGCTATTTTGTGATTGATTTGATTTTGATTTCATTGTCATGATCGTATCTCTGCGAAAGTGAAGAATCAACCGTCTCTGCGATTAGTTGATCCTTGATACAATGTATATCCGAACGAAAGAAAGATTTATATCACTACAACCGGGTGGGTAGAAAAAAATGGATGGCGTTTGAAAAATATTGCTCCCTGAATATCATAGCAATGATATTGAAAATGTTCTTGTTTCATAGCCGATATGTTCAATTGGGTTTAGAAATTTACCCGGCTTTAATTTCTTCCCGTGGCTATGGGAGATTTTCTGCAGAAAGTCCTTTTTAAAAACCTGTAAAAACTAGTGAAAATGGATACAAAAATTTCGTTAGTTGTCCTGCCCCACAGCAATGACACTTGCCTGTGTTACCACATATTTTCTTCTTGAGGGGATGGAATCCCCTTGAATAAAGCTGATACACTAATGGGGATGAGTTTTCATTCTCCCAAGAGGATAACACCTGCTATAATTTGTTCAAGTCATCGTTGCAACGCAGAAATATTAGGGAAATTGTGTAATGATTTTAGGCCGTTTTTGAAGGTTTTTCATTCTCGAGAAAATCCCTTATAAGATCGGAATGGAGTGACCAATTGCAGCCAGGAAAAACTCTAAAATTTAATTGAACATGTCGTCTATTCAGTAGCCAACAGATATTATTGCTTTGATAGTTAGGGAACGGCAGCCTTTTTCAAATGGCGTGCATTTTTTCTTACTCACCCGGTAGTATGATAAAGTTTGGGTGATTCACCAATTTTTTTATGCTCTATCAACGAGAGTAAACTTTCTTATCTCAGTCGTTCTTTAGTTTCTGCATTATTTTAAAACAGGGCCCTCCCGGCACAGGCAAGACAACGAGCATCCTTTGTTTGGCAAGAGCTTTACTTGGAAATTCTTTCAAAGATGCTGTAATGGAACTCAATGCTTCAAACGACAGGTATTTTGTATTTTACGTTTTAATTATATGATAACGATCGAGAAAATATTATTTGCGTTTGCTGGATTTGCAACCATTATGTAATTCCAATGACTACCGGGTGTCCCAAAAAAACGCTACAGATTTGATCTAGGCTAGCGACAAGAATTTATTTCGAATAATCCCTAATAATTTTTGAAGTAACACTCGATCGTTAACTTAAAGATAAATACGTTGTTTGTTGATATTGGTGCATTTAGAGTTGAAAGATTAATCTTGAAATTCCAAATTGCCTCCACCTCCAAACCAGAGCTTTTGGATTTTGAACTAAACTGCAAATGCGCTGTTTTGGGTAATCTCCTGAATCATAGCGAACTACGAGCAAGAAGCCTCGTGCTTGGGAACATATTTTGAAAGAAATCCAAAACTTAACTTGACAATTAGATTCACGAATTTAATCCTAAAGAGACATCATTCTTCATTCTACAAAAGTTCCAATTACTTCTGTCGAATAAAAGATCGTCATAAGCGAAATAGTTCCCTTGGGTGTGAAAATAAATTAATTCTTGCAATCTTCATTGCTTGAATGAAATGCATTTTGTATCATCTATCTTGGAATTATTACGAAACAAGCAATCTCATACACCCAAGGGAGCTACTGTCCACGGATAAGATCTTTAAAAATGATCACTTCACTGTGATCCAGACGTGGAATTGATACCAAAATGAAAATGGAAGAATAAGATATCCGATGCCCTCGTCATAAAGAGGAGATGTGGAACTATTCAACAAAACCATTTCAACAAAACAAACATTTCTTAAATCGGAGTTTTGAATCCAGAGATATGATTTTTTAAAGTTTGAATAAATTGCAAGGTTTTGTTTACATTACTGTTTCCGGCCTTTTGTTTGTGGTATCGATGAAAATTTAGAAATTAAACTTCTTATATTTCCTCGAAAAATTCACCGATTTCCTCAAACATTTTTTTCTTTCCAAGGTACATATCTAAGCAATCGAAAAATACAAATGTTTTTCGCAAGACCTCAGAGAAATGTGTTTATTTCTCAAAATTGCGTATGACGTTTTTGACAACGAAAACAAGGGAAATCATCGAATTGTCATCGTTTATAGTGGAAACAAAAAATCTGACCAAATCTAACTCTTAGCAAGAAATGTTAAAATTAAATTTGATGTCTTGGGAACATTCCTGCCAAGGGATTCGTGCAGATTCGTACAGAAAATTTTTTTATGACACTTTTTATGATACAAAATTGTAACAGTTGCAACAGTTTAATCACAGGCAAATAAAAGATGTTGCGAAAACCAGCGTCAAAACTGTGTCTTCAAAGCTTCGGGCCTAGTATCTTCAAAGTGTCATACACAAATTGTCTGTACGAATCTGCACGAATCCCTTGGCAGAAATGTTCCCAAGACATCAAATTTAATTTTAACATTTCCTGCTAAGAGATCTGGTCAGATTTTTGTTTCCACTATAAACGATGACAATTCGATGATTTCCCTTGTTTTCGTTGTCAAAAACGTCATACGCCATTTTGAGAAATAAACATATTTCTCTGAGGTCTTTTAATTTATTCAATTTATTTCTTTTCTTTGCAATTTATTCAAACTTTAAAAAATCATATCTCTGGATTCAAAACTCCGATTTAAGAAATGTTTGTTTTGTTGAATAGTTCCACATCTCCTCTATAGGATGAGGGCATTTCCATTTTCATATTTTGGTATTAATTCCACGATTTCTATAGGGTTGGATCACAGTGCACTTGTTCTTGGATTTGTATTTTTGCAGGTGCTTTTTGATTGAAGAAACTGGTGACTTTGACTTGGTGACTGTGTGCATTGACATGTTTGTCAATTCTCAGCTTTCAAATTTCTATTCAAATGTGTGCCAAAGCATGGCATGGGTCTTTGCTCACAACTACTACGATTGAGGAGATTCCCTTAAACAGCGCGTTTTCAGTTTAGGCCAAAACCCAAATGCTCTGGTTTGGAGGTGGAGGCAAATTTGGAATTTTTAAGATTAATATTTCAACTCTGAATGCACCAATATCAACAAACCAGGTATTTATCTTCAAGTTGACTATCGAGGATTACTTCAAAAATTATTAGGAATTGATTCGACCTAAACTCTTGTCGCCATCCCCGATAAAATCTGTAACGTTTTTTTTGGGACGTTTTAAATGTGTTTGGGACAAGTTACTCTGTTTGGAGGCCTTCTGTGGAAACGTTAGTGGGGTTACCTTACCTTTAAAAATTACACTCAAGTACGTATGAAAGGCAAATTTAGATTTCAAGATATCACACAATCTTTTAGATCAATGTTAAGGTATTACAAAATCCAAAATAGAATTACCTTGTTCTTTAAGCTCCGCCACTGGCTTCTTGTTCTTCTAATCTAAATATGTAGAAATAATTATGACTTAGGCCTAACCTTTCTTCGTTCTCTTGGGGTGGAAATGTTATTCTCCAGAAATGTTATTTTGTTCTTTTGGACTTCAGGGGCATTGTCGATCGTTGGCACTGCACCTGGCTCTAGCTTTCTCAGCCTCGGAATTTTGTTTCTTTGTGGGCTGTTTTCCGCAACCAAGATGTCTGGGCGTCTATAATAGCACGTTGGCTCAAAGTGCCCTGAGCAAAGGTGAGAAGATGTCGTCGGGGTGAAATCTTTTGGGTGTCTTCGCACAAAGTTTGTCCACAGCTTCTGCACAGTCTTATCCTTAGGAAACTTGTGCATGTTCACGTTCGGACTAAAGCTGCTATTCTTGCACGACCTTTTCCCAGGCAAACCAGCAACACAGTATTTTCCTCCCCCTTGTTTCTTTTTCCTTTGGCCATCTTCTTGTGATTTCTTCGGGCTCGGCATCATGTTTTGAATTTTGATTCTTCGATTTTGTTTCCCGGTGAATGGCAAATAAGAGGGATAAAAAGCGCGCGCTTTTCGAGAACAACTTCATGACGTCACGCGGCCGCGCAGAATTTGTCGCTGTCATTCCAGAGAATTCGCAAACTTTGGCGGTGATTTTCTCTGGGATTTCATCAAAATATTATTTAATTACATATACCATTCTATTCAGCATAAAAAATTCTTTACAACTTCATCTTTAGTTAAAATTTCAAAATTTCATTGCACTGGCACTTTAAGGAAGTTTGCACTACTTCCAGTCAATGTTTTACCTTCAGCGGGACTGCCTTCCGTAAACAACCACTCGGGAGTTGCGAATTTCTAATAATTCATTGGACAATATAAAATTACAACTTCAAAATGAATTTTTACGGGAAAATATCTCTAAGAGGCAAATGATTGACAGGAAATAATGGTGATCACTTTGAGTTGTTGTAAAAACTTGCAGAACAGGGTATTTTAATTTTACAATCTTCGATACCTTAAAATTGCGCAATAGGGTTGTGTGATATCTAGACATCTTTTAGAAGTACCGGTGTCCCAAAAAAAGTTTCCCTATTTTGAACAACTACAGAAAAAAAACCATTGCCTCGTTTGAGCATTTTGAACGGCAGTCTTTCGCTTAAGGTTACTGGCCTGCTTGTTGTGACTGAAAATTCGATTTTCAGCCCTTTGTGTTTGTTGACAGCGTATTCGACTGGCTCCAGATACTCAAATCCATATACTCATTTGTTGCATAATAATATTTTTATAGACGGTTTTGGGACAATAACTAGTAGCTCTGCAGCTAAAGATCTGTTCTTTATAGTGTTTTTATTTTCAAACAGAGGCATTGATGTGGTGAGAAACAAAATAAAAATGTTCGCACAACAGAAAGTGACGTTGCCAAAAGGAAGACACAAAATCATCATTTTAGATGAAGCAGACAGGTACGTTAATCAATCAATCAGTCAATCAACCAATCAATCGATCAATCAATCAATCAATAAACCAAGCAGTTGTCTTTGTCTTGCTCTGTTAGACGGTCCAATAAATTAATGACCCATTTTGAAATCCATCTGGGGAAATATTCTTTTTGGCAACTCGCTCGTATATAACTTTTTGCCGGAATGACTTTAAGACTTTGTCATTGGATGAGCCGTTTAAAGAAAGTTTAAATTCTAGATGATTACTCTGTTGTGCAGATTTATGATTTATAATACCAGCTTCACAGAAAAAGTATCCACTTTTGGCAGGCAATGATAAATTACTTACTGGGTAACTTCTAAAGATAATTTCATCTTTATTTAAGATTCTACATTATGCTTAGCAATTTTTTTAAANTTCTTCATAGGAACTTATTTTGTCTTGAAATACAGCTCTCAGTGCCCTTTCTTGCACTCTTTCTAATTTCCGTCTGTCAGATTGTTTACAAAAATGAAACACCATTCCACAGTATGTCAAGTTTGGCAATATCGACGTTTTATACAATGTTAGTTTTGCTTCCTTATGTATGAGATTACGGAGCCTCACCAAAACACCTACTTTCTGGCTTGCTTTCATCCAATACATCGATCAATCAATCAATCAATCAATCAATCAATCAATAAACCAAGCAGTTGTCTTTGTCTTGCTCTCTTAGACGGTCCAATAAATTAATGACCCATTTTGAAATCCATCTGGGGAAATATTCTTTTTGGCAACTCGCTCGTATATAACTTTTTGCCGGAATGACTTTAAGACTTTGTCATTGGATGAGCCGTTTAAAGAAAGTTTAAATTCTAGATGATTACTCTGTTGTGCAGATTTATGATTTATAATACCAGCTTCACAGAAAAAGTATCCACTTTTGGCAGGCAATGATAAATTACTTACTGGGTAACTTCTAAAGATAATTTCATCTTTATTTAAGATTCTACATTATGCTTAGCAATTTTTTTAAAATTCTTATGGCCTGCTACTTCTCGATCTATGTACGATGTCTTTAATGTTTTTCTAGACAGCCTAAATCTATTGAAAAAATCTATCAACTTCCACTGTTTGAAGATAAGAACACGCCCTCGATTTTAGTATGGAGAGGGTATTGGGGAGAGCGGGAAGTAATCTGGTAAGGAAGAAAGTTTAGCAAGCATCTATTTTCTTTCTACAGTATGACTGATGGTGCTCAGCAAGCACTGCGAAGAACAATGGAAATTTATTCAAAAACAACACGATTTGCTCTGGCTTGTAATCAATCAAGCAAGATAATTGGTGAGAATTCCTTCAGTTTATGTGAACGCTAATTGCAGTCGATTTGTAGGAGATTGGTCTGCGTATCGGAATTTTTTGTAAGTTACAGGTCTGCTTTTAACAGAGATTTTGCTGTAGAAATGGTAAATTCAGCATGAATTTATTACCGTCCTAGAATACAGGCTGTCAGCAATATAAATTTTCACAGAGGTCTGGGAAGGCGTGCAACTTTTCTGGAAGATGGTGGATAGACTTATTTGCATCGTCGTAGTTTCGCTCCTTTCCTGAACTGATATACCGCTACAACTACCGGGTGAGTCAGAAAAAACGCCTCTTTAGCTCAGTCGTCTAATGTTTTTATTTTGCCGTTGAATAATTTTGTTTCTTTGGTCGAAAACTCAACATCTCTGCTGTTCATATGTATTAAAAAGCTCGATATCTGTGCAATTTGATTGCTGATCAATTGTTTTGCAGCTGTTTACTAGCCTTTCGGTTATTTTCTTTTTCAAGAGAATATCGGGAGTAAGTCGCTGCGAGCAGATACAAATATTAGCTAACTACTCAGATCTATATTGTGCTTGATGCAAGAGACTGCTGTTTAAATACTAACAAACGTGCAGTTTTTTTTGGGGAGGGGGACTGGATATAAATTTCCTTTTCTTTAAACCTTTCTACCTTTCTAGAGGCAATTCAGTCAAGATGTGCTGTTCTACGTTACACAAAACTAAGTGATGCTCAGATTTTGGAGAGATTGCTTGACGTATGTGAAAAAGAGAATGTAAGTTTTAAAGGTGTTATGACACGTTCAATACGCTCGCTTTGCCTTCTATCTCACAGTTTTGGTTGGGGGTCAACTTAAAAGAAATCACGAAACATACAGGGTGTCCCAACAAAATTGTTTGACGTTTGTTTAAATATTAGAAAGTAAGAACAAAAATGGGCTCAATGGCTACATGACCCTGTTCCTAAGACCTTGAATACATTTTTGACACTATGATTTTGAAATCCGCTAAAAAAATTCACCGAGTTACGAGTTTTTGAAATTAAAGTTTGTGCGAAAGCTGTAATCAGAGGCTTCATGATAGCTTCATGTTCAAAGTAAAACGGGTTTGTCCTTTGTTTTGTTTCTCGCTTGTTTCAGATCAATCCAAATGGGCTGTTGAAAGAACTATTCAATAACCACATTATTTCTAAAAAAGTTATTCCAGCCTATGGATGCTTCGAGGAATTCTGCTGAGCAATGTTTCAACATGTCTCTTGTCTGTCTTCTTGATAAAGTTTTGATTTAAGGTTTTTGGATATTTCTTTCTTCGGCAAACTGTGACGATGGTTACAGGTATTAAATCACTTTCCATACCTTGTTTGAGTTGCTCTGATACTAAAGAGAAGTAAGACATTGGATAGTTTTTCTTTCGATTTTGGAGGTTCATCGCACATCAAGTCATTGAGGGGTCTCTGGCTTCAGCTTTCGCGCAAATTTATTCTTTAATAACTCGTAACTCTCTGAATTTTCAATGGATTTGCAAGATTGTAGTGTCTAAAATTTAAATTTATTTAAGGTCTTAGGTGAGGAGGGTTATGTTACCATGGAGCCTGTTTGTTTTGGCGTTATTTTTTAATGTTTAAATAAATGTAAAAAATATTTTTCGGATGCCCTGTTGAGCTTCACCGTAGAATAGTACCGGGTGCGCCAAATAAAAACTATCCACCTTTGTCAGGCCATGAAAAATCGTAAACTAGGGCGAATTGGAAGATTGATGATTAACCTTTAGCCAAAATCCCAAATTATTCTCGGCAATTTTGCTCGATTTTTCGACCGCCTGCTCCTCGCGCAATACGCAATTTCTTGAGAATTCATGGTCTAGAAAAAGCCTAAATAGATCGAAAACATCGATCAAATTTGCNTTCAGAAGAAGGTCATCATAGGAGCTTTTATGATCATTGTACAGAAATCTTAACGCGCGTTCCTGTATTCTTTCAATTTTCTGGACTGATTTTGAAGACGAAAAGTACCAAACTAAAGGACAGTAGTTAAAATTCGAGTACACGAAGCTTTGCACCAAAACTTCTTTTTCAGCAAAACCAATAAAAGACTTAAGTCGTTTAAGAACGTTTAGCTGTGCCGCTGCTTTTTTGCAAAGGTTTGATATATAATATATATGATATACAAAGCTGTGCCGCTGTTTGTTTTGGCGTTATTTTTAATGTTTAAATAAATGTAAAAAATATTTTTCGGATGCCCTGTTGAGCTTCACCGTAGAATAGTACCGGATGCGCCAAATAAAAACTATCCACCTTTGTCAGACCATGAAAAATCGTAAACTAGGGCGATTGGAAGATTGATGATTAACCTTTAGCCAAAATCCCAAATTATTCTCGGCAATTTTGCTCGATTTTTCGACCGCCTGCTCCTCGCGCAATACGCAATTTCTTGAGAATTCATGGTCTAGAAAAAGCCTAAATAGATCGAAAACATCGATCAAATTTGCAAATGACTGAGCCAGACAAAACAATGGGGAAACTCTTGGAAACGGCTTCGGAATTAAGAAGTTGACGAGTTATGAACGGTTGCACGAGCGGTCGCTCGATCCTTGCACAATCTTTCAGAGTTTCTCAAAACCTTCGCATTTGATAATTTCTCTCTTTGTCCTTTCGATTTCAGTCTGTACAAAGGTTTCAGTCTGTACATCGTTCTTTGGTCGATTTAGGCGGTTTCGAAGCCAATACTTTTCAAGTAATCGTTTATAACGCGAGGAGTAGGCAGCCGATAAAGCAAAAATACATTCCGAGTATGATTTGGGATTTTGGCTAAGGATTAAATAACCAGTCTTAAAATTCGGCGTAATGTACGATTTATCGTGGCCTGTAAAAAATCGATAGCATTTTTTGCGCACCCGGTAGGTTATCAAGCTTGACAGCGATATTTCTTCGACACTTTGCAATTTGATCCAATTTTTTTATATATTTGCTGCTAAAGACGATCTATGCAGTTTCATTGTTTGACGAAATTGTCCAAATGAACAAATTTACCGGGTTGCTCGAAATCCATTTGCACGAAAAATCATAGCACAGGAAGCCTTTTGCGGTATACCGTCAAATGTGTTTTTATTCAAAACTCGTTGTGTCAAAAGGTATGTTGTCAATTTGACAGCGAATGGAAATTGAACTACTAACCCACGAATAAGAACCTTATGTTTCAAGAACCTTCAGGCTGAAATGTGAAATAGTTTGCCCTTTAAACAAGACTGTATGGAAAAAAGGAAGTTAGAGTCCTTTATTATTTTTTGTTTGCTTCAATAGGCAAATGATTTTTCGGCATACTCGGCTAAAGAAGATTTACTTTTCAAACATTTCCTCGATAAAAAAGAACAAGTTAGTTGTTTTGAATTTAACGAACTGCCAATCTTGCAATCCTGGCAAAAATCTGAAGGGGGCATAAAAACGTATAATCAAATCTTAAAGCCTGTGATATTAACAAATTAGTTTTTTATTGGTTTAAAGGTTTAAATAGTACGCAGACTGATTACAGAAATTCAATAGGAACGTTGGTGTTTTTTTATTGCGTATTACTACTGCGTTAGGAAAGTGCTCTATTCTATACAATACCTCCTAATACTATAAACTCTATGTGCAGACAATGTATAAAAGTCTGGTAGAGCCATACTTTCGATATTGTTGCCCAGTTTGGGGGGGGGGGTATATGGAATCAAGGATAAAGACAAGCTACAAAAACTACAATATCGTGCGGACAGAATCATAACATATAGCCCCTACAACGCTTCTGCTCTTCCAAGTATAAAGCAACTGAGCTGGTAGACACTGAATAATTTAACTGAAACGGAAACATTAAAATTGGTTTACAAGTGTACAAATGATGAGGCTTCCTCGTATCTTGCGTGCCTATTCGACAGGTTGTCTGAAACAAGTACTCAGGAACTTCGAAATACCAAAGCCGACTTATGGGCCCCCTTTCTATCAACAACATGTGGCCAAACATGTTTTCTTTTAAAAGGGCAAAATTATGAAATGGCCTCGACGCCAAAACAAAATTAACGAATCTTGCCAGCAATTTAAATCATGTCTTGAAAACTCCNACGAGAAACATTTTTGGCCGAAAGACGATTTGCGAAGAGGAACGGCCAAATCTGTTTTGGTGTTACGTAATTCTCTCTTTCATGTAATTGACATCCTCGCAAACATTTCTGTAAGGTAAGTGGGGGCTATGCCGTTTACCGACTTATGCACCATTTTTATAAGCGGGGATGGCTCAATAGGTAGCGCGCTTGACTACCAACCTGAGGGTTGGTGGTTCGAGTCCCCGCCCTGTCGAACCTGCTACGTAGAGTGAGGAGAGTCGCCAACTCTCTGTAATTCCAGGCTAAAGGAATCGCGAGGTGTGGTCACATCGAGAGGAAGGACCAGGACACTGCTCGATAAGCTTAGCTTCTCAGTGTCCTAAAACTACCTTCGGATGCTAGGTAGCAATATAGGATTTTTAAGGTTTCTGATTCGATAAGTTCATTGACGGTGGGCCAACCAAGCTTCCTGATTATGGGTAGAGCAGAGGCATCATAAGCACTGTTTGTGACAATTCTTGCCGCCCTATTTGGGAGTTTTTGCAATCTACTGATGGCATTGATACCAGAAACTCCCCAGAGACTTTCTTCGCCCAAGTTGTGATTTTGATGATCAAGTGATTTTGTTACGATGGATTTTGCGATCATCATTTTTCAGAAACTCCTACGTGCCATCCATAGTGGGAAAGGACTTATTGAAAGCGATTTCCCACTATGTATGACTACATTTCAATACAAACTATTCCAACCATAGTCGTAAGAGAGGGACAGCCCGGAAGCAAACAGCTTTGAATTCGGCGCTTTTAGGTTGAACGAGCAACATCAACAACCTAAAGGTGCACCCCTCGTGCACATTCGGAGGTCCAGGCTCGAGCAAAATTTATCGAGAGAGAGTTAATTATTAATTAAATTAAATATTATCCATACTTCCAATGCTCAGAAAAATAGAAAAAGAATCACAACAATACTTCAGCCTTTCTGGTAGGAAGCAAACTTTGATTGATTCAAGTAATATCGATATTTCAACAAAGGTCAATATTCTTCGACCGTAAAATGAATGAAGCCCCGGCCCCAAATAAGATATGGGCCTACGCATGTAAGCAACTCTGGACGGACATCTCTGCAACTGATTTACTAAAAAAAATTTGAATAACTGCAATAATTTAGCATTCATTTTATTTTTTGGGAGGGTACTAAAAAATTCACCTCGAACGATCGATTTTGAACCACGGGGTTAGAAAGTGGCGATGTCATTTGCCGATTAGCGTGAAATTGGATGATTTCCGCGTGGTCTGTCAACCAGTAAGGATTTGATCCTTGTCTTGCGTCCCTGTTGAGCTTTATTAGGGGTGGTAAAATGGCACGAAGATCTGCGTTTCGTATTATTTTTTGCTATTTTTCTGTTAACAGTGAAAAGATTCGACGTCTGTGCTGTTTCAAACTCCCAAAGGGATAAAACTTGCTCAAGCGTTTTCAAGTTACTGTTGTTTTTGCTGTAAGGCAGAAATATTGGGGAAATTTGATCGTGATTTTAGGCCGTTTTAGAAGATGTCTTGAAGGAGCTTTCTCCAGATGCTACTGCCTCCTAAATTCAGAACAGAATGCCCGATTTCAGTCAAGTAATTTTAAAATTTATAGTTTGTATTAAAAAAAAAAAATTGGCCAATATTATTGCTTGATATCCAAGAAAAAGTATCCATAACGGGATTATTTTTTTATGACTCACCCGGTAGATGTACCAAAGTAATAAGTTTGTTTCAAAGAACTAAGTATAGTTTTTTACTTGTAATTTAGGTTTTCTTACTTATCTTTAAAAAGCCGATGATGCATTTTTTGGGAGTGGTAATATTGTATTACTTTGAAGTATACCGTTCTTCAACTTTAATTACTGTGATAACCTTTGCTGCGACTGAATTGCTTTGTCTTTGTCGCAGGCTCTGAACAATTTACAATCAACATATGCAGGATTTGGATTTGTCAATAGTGATAACGTTTTCAAGGTATCAACTGATAACTTTTCCACTTCTTTACGCTACTTTCTTAACAGTCTATTAACATCGTCGACCATCCTGAGATACTCTTTTTACTAGAAACCCTCGAAATGTTCTTTTGGCAATACCGAGTGACCCAGAAAAGTTATCGGCGTTGGCTGAAATGTA
Source organism: Aurelia aurita (assembly GCA_004194415.1). Lineage (NCBI taxonomy): Eukaryota > Metazoa > Cnidaria > Scyphozoa > Semaeostomeae > Ulmaridae > Aurelia > Aurelia aurita. Next base: position 137,247 of record REGM01000164.1, read on the forward strand.
AGGTCAAGGATTATGCACTGATTTCAATGAATTATTAATCGTTTTGTATAAGAATCGTTTTCATACGACAACTTAATGACGTCAAACTCATTGCAAACATTAACTTTTTCATTAACAATGTGAATCAAGAGAGTTGAAAGTCAGTTTCTTTTGTCCACATTCACTCTATCAGTGTTTGCGAATTGGTGTTCAAGTCAATTTTCACCGTCACTAAACAAGAGAGATTTAACTGGCACGGGAGATTACAAGTATGTTCCTGTGAATCACAGATATATCTACAGCGAAAAAACTCAATAGATGCGAAAATTTATTTCACTAAAATTGGATATACGATTTTGCCTGGAAGTTGTTTTGAAAATGGGTCAGACTTCAGACTATAATTCTTTTTATTAATTTCTGTTAAAACGTTGACCTTGAAATAATCATTAAATCTAGGGGGTCGTCGGGAGTAATCTGCCAGTTTAGCTTTACCTAGTGTTGAGGCTGCACGCAGGCTAAGCTTTAACATGCTGTACCTTAAAACTGTTAAATTTATTCAACAGCAATTGTAAATTCTTTTATCACCATTTAGTTGCCTTTCAACTATATTCTTGCGGTGACTCTGTCTCCGTCAAAAAAAATTGTTAGAATCAAACATTTCTTCTCATGGGTCCTGGCGGGAGTTTTCTTACACTGGCGGGAGTTTTTTGACAACAGAGAAAAGGAATACCTGGAGATGAAAAATAAGTATTTCCAAACTTGATGTATCAATTGTTGTCATCTATTAGTCATGTTCATGCATGATTTGTGATATCTGTGAATCCTATGGATGTCAATCAATCATTTGTGTTTTGAATAGATTCATATAGATTAGCTCTTGTGTATGCCTAATGCATTTTAGCTGGACTTATAGCATTCAAATTAAACAGTTAATAAACTGGTAACAATTGCTTTTGGGATTGAATTCACATATAGAAACCATCTTTTGACATTTGAAAACATTTTTCATTAGGAAATCAACTTTGGACTTCGGTGTCAAATTAGTGATGACAGTTTACCTTAAGGGCCAGTTTAAAGTTGAACTCCTCCTGTTCTAATACTGAAATAGCATCAGCAATTCGAAGTGAAGCATGACAATCTTCACATGTTCCCCTATATTCTTATACCCTCGATGGAGAAGAGATAGCACATCTCTAAAAGCATCTCTGGGAAGATTAATGGTCATGCAACATAACTGTAACAAGGATATTCCAATCAATTGGTTTTTGCAACATATTCGTCCTCCCAAATTTGAAATGGCACATATGTCCGGCCGTCAACTTACTCCCGACGACCCCCTGCTTATAACAATAGCAGGATTGAGGGGAATTAGGGGTGAAGAGGAAATGCGAGTGATTAAAACGATCAGAAGAGGATTCGAACCCTCGTCAATGACTAGTTGAATCCAGGCTCTTTCAATTGAACTATCTAGTTAGGCTGATTACCTTCGTCCTGATTACCTGCGTTCTTTGATTTTTGATGCAACTTGGTTAATAAAGACTCGTAATATATGAAAAAGCAGGCACAATTTAGGCCGTCACACAGAGTGGTTCCGTATGCACCAGTCAAATTGCCAGAATGGGCTGGGAAACAATAATGGCCATTGTATCTTTACTAAATCAGGAAGCGCTATTGTCCGACATTAAAATGAAGCATTTCCAATTAACTTAAGCTCACGCAGCCCACGTAGCTGCGGTAGCTTTACTTTGCTTGGATGGATGGAGGAATGTTTTTGCTTGATAGGTACGACTTTTGCAATTCATTGGTTAGAGAAACACAGAAACACCATTCTTTGTACTAACAGTTTGTTTTGACCGGAATGACATCATCAAATCAAAGAGCACAAGGACGAATTTTTACTATACTATTTGGTCACTGATTACTATTCTGTACTATTTGGTCACTGATTCACACTGCTCATTTACAGCGAGTACTACGTTTGGAGCACTAAAGAGAAACTGTCACCAGAAAGGAAAATGAAAAGATTTTCGTGCCGTTTGAGACCAGGAGAGTTTTCTTCGCGTGCGGATGTGCGACAAGATATCATACAATGACTGGCAACGAATGCGCTCGCTTCTCATGTGACTCCTTAGTGATATAGTTGATGAAAGGTTCACATATTTCTTGTCCGCTGGTTCGAAGCTTGAACCAAGAGCGCCTACCTTGTATGAATTGGGTTTATTCGCAGTTCAGTTTATTCGCAGTTCAGTTCAGTTCAGCAATTGCTGCATTGTAGTCGTTTTATCCAAACCGGAAGACGTAAGATGACGCAAGATAATTTTGTGGTTTCAGATTCAGGTGTTGATGTAATGCGATATCAACAGTTACAGGAGATGACCACAGGGAACCAGACAGCGCGCTTTTGATTGGTCAACACTGATAGACGTTAGAATTTGAAAATAGCCGTAAGTATAGTCTTATGTTATACACGGATTATCAAGACAGCAATTGCTCCGTGTACTATGTCACGAAAACAGTCACACAAGGTAGGCGCCCTTGCTTGAACTAGGTGTTTTTTATTCGTCGCATTTTCCCTTCAACCGCACGGAAATAACCTCACAGCACTTTTATGTCTAAAATTTTATTGATCTCTTTGTTTTCTAGCGTTACCTTTATGAATATAACAGTGAACCAATTTTTATTGATCTTTATGCATGAAATTTTAGGTTTGTGACGAGCCACATCCGCTACTTGTTAAGGACATGCTCACACATTGTACGAATGGAGACATAGACGAAGCGTGCAAAGTCATGTCACATTTATGGCGAATGGGCTATTCAGCTGTCGATATCATTACAAACATTTTCAGAGTTTGTAAAAATATGCAAATGGCAGAATACTTGAAATTGGAATATATAAAGGTGAGGAAATAAATTTTAAAAGAATACTTAGTGAATTTATTTTGAAGCCTTCTGTTTTGCAGTCACTTTCCAAGAAAATAAAGTAGATTGTTTCTACCTGGGAGCCACAAGTTACAAGTAAATATAGACATCAAAGAAAATTTTGTTCGGAGGACTTTCTAGCCTGCGTGCAAACTATACCCCCCTCCCTCCGCCAAGCACAAAGGCTCATTCAAACTGTCCATTGAAATGAAATGCTGACGCACGCATTACACGAAATTGAGCTCCACTGCGCAGATTATACCTTTTCCTCAGGGGGTACCGTTTGCACGCAGGCTAACGATTTTTACATTCAGGGGTTGATTGCTCAGCCGCAGAAATTCCTTTGCGCTTTTTAAAAGTGGATAACCCATTTTCATTCTTGATAATTTAGTTTCAGAAGCTCGGCGGAATTGCATCGATGAAAAGCTATCCCTGACTGCGGAGGAGGAAGCCAATGCTTTCTGTGAAAAAACAACAATTGGTCTCTATTCTTTCTACTGTGCCTGTATTAGCTGTGAAATATTCTGGAATTTTCACATCACTGACATCTGAAAGCTCTTTTTTCCATGATCTCCATTGGCTGTGAATGCCTGATGGCAACTTATCATCCCATTGTAGCCCTCTGCTCCATAGTTTCTGGAACAGTATCTTTGCTTTTAGAACATAGGGTGACAATAATCCCAAACGATCAAATATTTTCGATGGAAGGTTCAGCAAATTGTTTTTGTTTCAAAATCTGTACTTTCAAGAATACAACATTATAAAAGAAAGAATCATTTCTTGTATCACAATGCTTGTATACTCTCTCTTTCATTGAAACACGCTGTCAGTGAAGGTTCTCTCTCTTCTGGTTTGATTTTATGAATAACTTTGTCTGAATTACTGGCCCATTTCGCCAATTGAAAGCCACCTGATTTCATCATAAAAAACTGAATTTTGTAACTCTATCGCCTCATCAGCATCTCTTGCATCCGTCAGGCAGTCGTCAACATAAATATTTCCATAATTTCCTTTGCAGCATCTGGGAACTGTTCTTTGTATCTTTCAGCACGACTTTGTACCATATTTACAGCTAAGGCCCCGTTCACACTACTCCGTTTTTGTACAAAAACGGAGAGAAAAACATCCGTTTTTGTGAAAGCGTTCACACTAATCTGCACAAAAACGGCACAAAAACGGAGGTTTTCGAAAACGCTGTTGAAATTAGATATCCACAAAAACGGAGGTTTTTGAAAACGCACTGGATCAATGTGAACGCACAAAAACGGAGGTTTTTGAAAACGCTGCAATATTGAACAATGAGGTTCACAAAAACGGAGCAATGTGAACGCACAAAAACGGATGTTTTTCACTCCGTTTTTGTAATCAAGCAGATAAGTGTGAACAGACAAAAACGGATGTTTTTCTCTCCGTTTTTGTACAAAAACGGAGTAATGTGAACGGTTAGCTTCGATTCGACAAAAACGGATATTAACAAAAACGGAGCAGTGTGAACGGGGCCTAAGCAAGGAATACAGTTCACTCCAGATGTCACTCTCTGTATCCTCTAACTCTAGGCTCCTTATTTGTATTTGTATCTCGCCGTAGATGCCGATGAACATCTCGATCTTTCTCAGCAAGCTAAACTCGGTTGCAAAGCAGGAAGTTGTAGAATGCAGTCGTTCAAAGATGGTTTATGCCCAACTTTTGCTGAAGCATCAAAGACTATTCTGGTTTTTGTACTTGTCTTGTCTCTTCTGTAAACTGCATGATGTGGCAAATATCTCACTTTGTTTTCTGATATATGAATATCTCTGGCATTAGTTCCTCTGCAAATCCTTCTCTGACATCTTTGTAAGAGCTTCTGACTACAGTAAACACCCCCGGTTAAAAACCTATGGGATTAAGAATCTACAAGCTGACATTTTCAATTTAGACACCCATTTTATAAGAACCCATTGTATAATTCATTGTATAAGAACCCAGGATGACTTGCACAAGTGTACGTTCTTATACGTGGGTATTACTGTAGTCATGCTATTTGATTTCATCTCGCTTCAAATTATTCTCTATGCCTTACCTTTAAGCCTTTGGACAACTTGATGGTAATTATCTTTCAACTCTAGTTGTTTGCGTTTCCATGGGATTCAAACTCGATATCTCTGACCATCAAAGCTAAGATCTTCTTTGAATCGTGCTATTGCATTAATTTCCTTCATTGTCTTTGTCTGAGCTTCATCTTCAGCTATACCGATTGATTCTAAATCCTAAAAGTGCTTGAGACTCGTGGTAGCTTTCTCTACATCGACTTTTGAGAACATTGCAGTGGTTGTAACTTGCTGCTGTCCTTCAAATAAGCCACATAAAATCCAACCTAACTTTGAGCTGACGGCTGTTGGTTCATCAATATATCTTCTTTTCATAATTTCACCTTCGACGATTCTACAAGGTGTTAAAAAAACCACATAATAAGCCACATAAAATCCAACCCACCTTTATTCGAGATTCTTCAGAAAATAATGATATTTGATTAATTTGACGCATAACATCTGAAAGCACAATCTAGCTTCTTTCCAATGATATCCAGCTTAGGCACATTGATTGAATTATTTATCACTTAATTGACGTTTTAGTAAGTATGGTATATTTTAGATGCGGGAAAGTGATAGGACATTTACATTGGCGAAAACACATATTTTTGTGAGAGCTTGTCAGTTTTTAATGAATGCATCTCATGGGAGTAAACTTGTATGTTTCCTACCCAAGGGATCGCCTCATCCTCATGTGCTTCTAGGCCTGAAACGTTTCCACGAAATCTGTTTTGTAACAAAAAAGTATTGATTTTGCTCTTAAAGCATGCTGCATCTAAGATAAGACATACTTATTCGAATATCAATTAAATGATAAATAATTCCATTCATGTATCCAAGCAGCAGATCATTGGAAACAAGACAGATTGTGCTTTCAGATAGTATACGTTACATCTATTCAAATCTTATTGTTTTTTTTTTATTTTCAATAATAGTTGGGTTGCGTTTTTTTCTGAAACACCCTGTAAAATAATAATCTCTTCCAATTAGTATATCTACTTGCTCGCTCCCCCTTTGGTATGTGTCAGTCAGCTAGCGTGATTTCTTGTAAGTATTGATACCTTGAAAGATCAACATTGACATTTTGTAATGAAGCATACATTCTATCAATAGCTAATGCTTCAATTTCAATTCGACATTGGTTCATATTGCTCTGTGATCATTTCATACTAAACTTAACTCTTCACATTTTCTTTGATTTAATCATCTCTCATCTAAAGGTAGAAATACTCAGAGTTTCAATTGGACCCTTTAAATCAAAAGATTCAGCAATGCTGATGTTGTTTGGAGTAGCGATTGTTTTGATGTGTGTGAGGCTGCTGTTAATTCACTGATTGCTCCAACATGCTGATTACTTTCTTGGCTATCTAGATGAAGTAACCGATTGTGCTTTCCTCCGCAACCTTCTACTGTGCAACTTGGGTGACAACAGTTTCCAGAGTCATGACCTCCATTTGATGGCTTTAGACAAATGAAGAAAAGTTTATTCTCTTCGGCAACTTCCCATCTTTTTTGAGTGCTCATCTTCTTTCCTGAATAGCACTACGCTGTTTCATGGCCTGGTTTATTGTAATAACCACATTCGCTGTTTCTTGATTGGCTCACATTTCCTACCAACTCTGATGTCGAAGAGATTCCTTTGCTGTTTTAGACCTATTGAGATTTTTACTGGTATGACCACTTGAGCTGCTGCTTTCTAATTAGCTTCTCTCGCCTGCCTCTCTTGACAATAAATGTCTGTTTAAAACTTGAAAAAATCAATCAATTGTGATTTCAGTATTCTCAAAATCTGACACTTCAAACTCCCATCTTGCTGCTAAACTCTCAGCAACTTCATTTCTTAGAGAGGTATGAGAACCATTTGAACGCCTGGATTGTCTTCTGATTTAAACCCTAAGCCTTCTAATGCTCTTATCCTGTTCTGGAGAGTATTGACGTAGTGTTGCTGCTTTGCATTATCTTTTATTCCAAACTTAACGATTGACTTTGCTAATAAAGCAACAATGATTCTCTTCCTGCCAGATCTGTGAAAATGGCTGCAACTGCTGGCTCATAATTGGCAGATGTTGTTTCAAAGCCGTCTGTTACTTGCAATGCAGTGCCTTTGAGACTTGCTCTCAAATATGAGAATTTCTGTGCTGCAGACAAATCTCTATTTTCATGAACAGGAAACTTGAACTGATCCCAAGCTGTGAACTTGGAAATATTAGCACTAAATACAGTGATCTCTTGTGATGTCTTTCTGTCCAAGTCACACTCTCTGTATGAGCAGCAACGGATAGTTCGGTAACGAACCTTTGAGCTTGTTTATAGCGTTTCTAATTGTACGATGATATTCAGAAAAATATTTACATTCATCATTATCCATCTCTTCGTCTCCAAGCAAACCCATTATTTCATCATTAAGCTTCTCGTGCATTTACTTTTGCTCGTTTAGTTCTTGCAGGCTACTTTTTACCTCAACCATGACTGCATGAAATCGATTATATCATCCACATAGCACTGAACCTGAATCCATAATGCCTACAAGCATTTGTCTCTCGTTCTTTTATTGCTAAGCTCTGTGTTCTTGGGGCCTTTTGTACTGAAACATGAAATATTAGGGCTGCCTCCAGCAAATACAGCTTCATCTTTGATTTGACTGAAATGATCCTTCAGGCGCTTAGCTAAAGTTTTCCTATTTCCTCTTGAGCAGAGTCCCCTATTCAGGAGATCTTCTCGAATATCTTCAAGTGAAAACTGATCAATTTTGACCACTTCAAAGTCATTCGGTACGTCTAAATCCATACTGGGAAAATCAGTCTCAAGCGATATTCAAAAAGGTAAATATATCAAAAATAAAGGAAAATAAATAAAAATGTTTTTCGGTGATTAAAGTGTCCGTTTGGTGTCCGGCATCCATCTAGCTCGGTGGAGATTGGTAAGGTGCCCCGAGATTGGTAAGGTGCTCAACCTTTTCTTTACGGAGATTGGTAAGGTGCTCGACCATTATTGTAGAAAATACGAAAATCTCATTTTTATAGGAGATTTTAACAGCGAAATAGACGAAGCCGTTATCAGTGCTTTCGTCGAAAATTATGACTTGTAAGAGAAGAAGTTTTCAGCACACTGTCACGATAGAAACTGGACTGTCAGATTTTCATGTCATGATTGTCACCGTCTTGAAGGGGTTTGTTAAAAGGGGGCCTAAGATAGTCACCTATCGGGACTACTGCAAATTTAGCGCCATATCCTTCAAAGCTCATCTTTTGTATATGCTCTCGCCTGAATTAAGGTTACTGACCTGGTTAATATGACCAAAAGTATCATTTTCAATTGTTTCCTTTTATCAATAATGCAGGGTCGAAGCTACAATTTGAAACCCTCCCAGTCAATATCTAAGCACTGGAAGTAATGATAAATCTTAGTTAAAGATAAGAAACTAAAAGTTACAGGGCTATCTGTATTAAGGGGAATGGAACGGGGAATGGAACGGGGAATGGAATGGGAATGGAACGGGGAATGGAACGGGGAATGGAACGGGGAATGGAATGGGGAATGCTTAAATTTAAAAAAACTGAACTAAGCTTAGGGCGTATTCTTTTGTGCATCCTTTGAAAACGGTGGAGATCCGAGGCATCTGAAACCTGCTCCTGAAGCTGGAAGACTTCGGAGATATCGCAAAGTGCCTTGTTTCGTGAATGAAAAAGTTTACAAAAAGTTCGAATATAAAATAAAATATTGTTAATTCTTTTCTCTTGGGATATGCATAACAAAAGTACAGCAGTGCATTGCAATGGCTTCAATTCGCTCATCCGAGCACTATATTTGAAATCTCTCACTTTCAGAATTTTCATTCTTTTGGGATTTTTCTCTTCAAAGTCTGCCAACTCTACCGTTTTCGGAATGTGTATTCTTTTTGCATTTTTCTCCACCATCTCTCCGATCTCTACCATATTCAGAATGCGCATTCTTTTGGTAACTGATATTTTTCTCTGCAAAATTTACCGTTTTCAGAATACTTTCAAGACTTCAGCTTTCCAAAAGAATACGCCCTTAAACTCCTCCTCAGTAGCTCGAAAAAAGCGTTCATTTTTCTTGAGAGTTCGAGAGTGTGTGGTTCATATTATTTTGGATCATATTATTTGTGTTGTTTTTCGTTGCAGCACATTTTTCTAATTTGTATCTCTAACCCTTGAAGAACAAGAGTTTAAAAACCCCTTCCGATGAGATAACTCACCAAATGGTTCGAATGAAAAAGCCACATACACGTTTTTTTTTTTACAAGAAACTGCTTATAAGAAACTCAACTCTCAGATCGCCAAAAAGTTAAGAAACTCCAGTACTGGGAAAAAATTTCCTTTATCATATTACTTGAAAGGCACTTGAGTAATGTCTAAACATTGGAAAGGCTTAAAAAAACTTCGTTTTGAAATGTTCAGGAGGGCACAGGAAGTAAACATAAAGATTTTTATGTTATGAAAGTCGCAAGAAACTCGTAAGAAACTCCGAGTACTGAAAATCTGATGATTTGAAGAAACTTTCCGTACTGGCTCAAATTCTTAGTTTCTTATAACAAAAAATACATGTACTTTTGCATTAGGGCACATGAGGGACTTGAACTAATTGCAATGAACTCTACAATATTGCGATTTCCCAATAAACTATGGAGAAGTCTTGCTTCCTTAATGAACTCCTTTTCATGGTTAGTAGCATCGTATGGTTGCTTTAACACAACTTTTCGTCCTCTATAAATTGCGGTTGTAACGTTGCCATAACTGCCATGTCCTATTCTTTCGAGCATTTCCAAGTCAGCATGATTGAAGGTTGGAAGCTCATTGGTGTAACTTCTCTTCGGTCTTGGAACAGTAAATCCACAAGCCATGTTTGCTAGAGACGCTACATATTGGAATTTTCTTAGCAGTTACAACACCATTTAGATACAAATTTTTCAAGAGTCGTAGAAAGGCAGGTACCACACAGAGGTTTGAATAGTGTTATGGGTCACACTATCCAGTTCGTAAGTCTACCCAAATTTGGTACATCCTCTTATCACACACTGAGTTAGACTTGAAACAAGACTTTTCATTGGTTGCCTTTTTCCGACACGCGCAAAGGCTGTTACTATCGTTAGACTCTGCGCATATACATTTTCGTGATAAATGCGGTCCCGAGAATTTAACGAGGTGTAATTATCCGGTCGGTACTCTCTCTAAGTCGACCCTTTGCGCTTTAGTGGCCTCACGCTAATCTTTATTTCTTCCGAGCAAAGATCAACTTATTTCTGTATTGTGACCTTTGGAACGCTGACGAAAAGCTCGCATGATTAATATCTGAAAATACATTCGAAGCACAGCACTCTAGAGAAATTGAAACACCGAGAAGTATTAAATGGAACAACTGCTCGCGGAATAGAAGCACTTCCTGGCGCAGTGACTTGACTAGAAAAGAAGTAGGACAAAACGAGGGCTCGATTAACTCATTTCATATCTGTGCTATGAATCCGAATTTTGGAACGTTTACAAAAACTTAGGAACGTTTACAAAGAGAAGGAATTAGTTCAGGAAATACACTCATTTCGATAAGAAACCACTCATAACAAACTCTAGTAGCCTCTTCCAGAAAATATGGCTACTAGAAGCGATCAGAGGACCATTCAATGTTAAGAAACTTTGTCAATGTTTGGCTATGAGTTGCAAAGTGTAATAAGCAAAAAAGTACAATAATAACCCAAAACATACTAAAAGGATGATTTTTATTTATGATTTGGTTCTTTATTGTAATTCTCTGGGCTCAAAATGCTATATTTACAGTCCTCAACGAATTGTAAAATTAAATCTTAGCAATCGTATCAGACCGAAGAGAAGTTTCACCAATGAGCTTCCAACCTTTAATCATGCTGAATTGGAAATGCTCGAAAGAATAGGACATGGCAGTTATGGCAACGTTACAACCGCAATTTATAGAGGACGAAAAGTTGTGTTAAAGTGTTAAAGCAACCATACGATGCTACTAACCATGAAAAGGAGTTTATTAAGGAAGCAAGACTTCTCCATAGTTTATTGGGAAATCGCAATATTGTAGAGTTCATTGTGATTAGTTCAAGTCCCTCGTTTATCCTAATGCAAGATTTGGCCTCGCTAAATGGTTCGAATGAAAAAGCCACATCCTCCTCCATTAGGGCAAACGAGGAACTTGAACTAAATGCAATGAACTCCACAATATTACGATTTCTTCACAATATTGAAAATTAAGAAACTCTGCAAAAATTGTTGCTCTAAGAATTGGGCACAAAGTTAAGAAACAGTTCTATAATATTCAGAGCAAAGTTTGCTAGAACCTTTGCTAATTTCTCGCTTTTGATAGAAGTGTTTGATATAATATAGTTTCAACTTATGCCAGTAAACTGATAACGAGAATATTTGTTGTACAAAGTTCCATTCCCCATTCCATTCCCCGTTCCATTCCCCGTTCCATTCCCCGTTCCATTCCCCGTTCCATTCCCCGTTCCATTCCCCATTCCATTCCCCGTTCCATTCCCCGTTCCATTCCCCTTAATACAGATAGCCAAGTTACAGTAGAGATTTGTTCCTAAATAGGAAGGGATTAACCATAATCACTTGACCTTCAAGATGGGATGATTGGGTGTTAATCCACCTGTGGGATGTCAACTTTCACAACTTTGCCGCGTTATTTCGATTTATTGACATTAGTACTTAGTCACACGCTTCATGTTGCTAATGGCCTTGACCCGGTTTATTTTGTGGTCTGATCAACATTGCAAGTCACGTTTTTAAGAGCCTTTACTAAAAGCCAGCTTTCTCGGAACTGAAAAATCCTTTAGTAGTAGGTACTAAGTTTCTATTTAGGACCCGCAGGACCAATCAAATGATGAGAAATTTGGCACAGTGGGAGATAATGCATGTAGCTACCAAACTGTGTCTGCGTTTTTTTGACAATCCACTGGTCTGGATTTTAGACCGAACAAAGCTGCCGTGAGGGCTAAAAAACTTAATGCAATTATTGTGGAAGCTATAGCTTGAAAATTGGATATTATATCAAAATTCTCAGACACACTTTGGTAAACAAGGAAACGATCTATCGGCTTAAGTTATTTTCGTGATTCTACGGTGTTGCTGGGGGTCCTAAATAGTCTTTGAAGGAAGGCTATTTTAAAATCATGATAACTTTGATAAATGATTTACTGACGCTTTTTTCAACTGGATTTCCACATAAGGGTATTCCTAATTAAATTACGCATCGAAGATGTATGGGTTCGCTATCATCCACGCACAGTACGGTCCCTCTGAGGAAAACACTGAAATTACTGCCGTGAGGGTGGGCAGTAACCTTAAGTGAGAATGAGGACTATGGTGCTTTTGAAGCTGTGGTCATGGGCGTGCTGAATGAACATGCACTCGTCAAGAAAAAGTACATTCGTGCAAACGATGGGCCTTTCATGACCAATGCCCAGCATAAAGAAAACATGCATAGAACCAAGCTTCGCAATAGGTACAACGATAATAGAACTGAAGAGAACCTTAAAGCGTTCAAAAAGCAGAGGAACGAATGTGTGCAATTGCTACGAAGGGCTATATTTGATTACTACAAGAATATTGATCTGAATAATCTTACAGATAATCATAAGTTTTGGAAAACTGTTAAGCCACTATTTTCAGACAAAGTGCAAGTAAATTCGCCCATCGCTCTGATGGAAGACGGAAAAATGGTAAGTCAGGACTGTGAAATTGCAGAAATTTTTAACCATTACTTTGCAAATATTACAAACAGTTGAGGTTGCACACAGGCTAAGGGATCTCTAAAAATGACTCACGTTTGCTGCCAACAAGTGATATACTAGACCCCATTGAACAATCTGTTAAGAAATATGAAGCTCGTCCAAGTATTTGCAAAATAAATGAGCATGCTAAGTTTTCCAACAAATTTGAATTCAGAGAGATCACTATCGAAGAAGTTGCTGTTAAAATCAAGCAGCTTAACCCGAGCAAAGCCTCTCCAGTTGATTGCATACCTGCAAAAATTCTAAAGGAAAATTCTGATGTATTTTCTGTTGCCATACGACATTTGTTCAACTCTGGTTTTTCCAAGGGTACTTTTCCCAAAGAATTGAAAGCTGGAGATATAAGTTCACTCTTTAAAAAGAGGATCCTTTTTCGAAGAAGAACTACAGACCCATTACAGTTTTGCCATCAGTATCAAAAATTTACGAAAGGTTGATGCAAGATCAAATGCTGCCTTTTGTCCAGTTTTTCTTGTCTCCACTCGTCTGTGGATTTCGAGAGGGCTATGGTACACAGCATGCACTTCTACGTTTAGTTGAAACCTGCAAAAGTCGTTGGACAGCGGGGGCGTCGCAGGGGCCGTCCTGACGGACCTTTCGAAAGCCTTTGATTCTCTAAATCACGAATTATTGATTGCAAAGTTGAATGCATATGGTTTCAGTAGATCTGCATTGCAGTTCATCCATAGCTATCTCGTGGACAGGAAGCAAAGGGTAAAATTCAATAGTTCATTCAGCACATGGACAAAAACCATCTTAGGTGTACCGCAACGTTCTGTCCTGGNCCGAGCAAAGCCTCTCCAGTTGATTGCATACCTGCAAAAATTCTAAAGGAAAATTCTGATGTATTTTCTGTTGCCATTCGAAATTTGTTCAACTCTGGTTTATCCAAGGGTACTTTTCCCAAAGAATTGAAAGCTGGAGATATAAGTTCACTCTTTAAAAAGGAGGATGCTTTTTCGAAGAAGAACTACAGACCCATTACAGTTTTGCCATCAGTGTCAAAAATTTACGAAAGGTTGATGCAAGATCAAATGCTGCCTTTTGTCCAAGTTTTCTTGTCTCCACTCCTCTGTGGATTTCGAGAGGGCTATGGTACACAGCATGCACTTCTACGTTTAGTTGAAACCTGCAAAAGTCGTTGGACAGCGGGGGCGTCGCAGGGGCCGTCCTGACGGACCTTTCGAAAGCCTTTGATTCTCTAAATCACGAATTATTGATTGCAAAGTTGAATGCATATGGTTTCAGTAGATCTGCATTGCAGTTCATCCATAGCTATCTCGTGGACAGGAAGCAAAGGGTAAAATTCAATAGTTCATTCAGCACATGGACAAAAACCATCTTAGGTGTACCGCAACGTTCTGTCCTGGGCCCCCTTTTGTTCAACATATTCCTGAATGACCTGTTTATGTTCCTTGAGGAAACCGAAATCTGTAACTATGCGGACGATACAACAATTTATGCGTATGGTCCAAAAATTGAAAATGTCATTGCGCATCTAGAGAATGATGCCCTTAAGTTAAAGGGGACCTGAAGCGAAAATTTTTATTCGCAAAAGGAAATGACAAACTGATTTGATTAGTGATGACGTTTAAAGTTTTGTGATATTTTATTTCGTTTCGGAGATATTCGCTGTTTTGTGTCTTGAAGTGATGACGTCATTTTGTTTGCATATTTATAAGTAAAGTATAGGCAGAGAGTAGAAAAATTGGTGACAATGACTATGTTTGCGATTAAACCTGCTGCTGAAGTATGTTAGTGCTACAAAAAATACCCAGGAATATCATATATCTCATGAAAAGAAAGTCCAGTACAAAAGCTTTGGGTTTTCAGGCTTTGTTGTAAGAAATATTGTCACTATCAATTGTCTTTTTGGCTTTTTGCAAACAAAATGACGTCATCAGCTCCAACCATAAAATGAGGAATTATTCCAGAACAAAACATGATATGGAAAAACTGAAAACGGCATTCTTCGTTGTTCAACCAGGCTATTGGCTTTTGCAAATAAAAAAATTCGTTTCAGGTCACCTTTAACTGAATGGTTTCCAAACAATCTAATGAAGCTAAATGAAGATAAATGCTAGATAAATAAGATAGATAGATAAATCTAAGAGATCTTTTGAAGGAAGTAGACAAGGAGGAAAAGGAGATGATACTGATTGGTGACACCAATTGCGACTTTAAAAGCAATCAAAACGCAAATGCAAAGAAACTCAAAATGATCTATTCCGAGTTTCAGTTCACGCAGTTAATAAATAAGTACACAAGGGTTGCTGTTACGACAAATGAGCGAAATGAACAGAAAACCACAAAAACGCTAAAAGACCATTTCTCAACAACGAGCCCCAGGTACATCTTGAGAGCAGATGTTGTACGGATTGGGATGGTTGATCACTACATGGTGTATGGGGTAAGAAAAATAAATGCTTGGAGACTCAAAAAGAAAAAACCAAAAATTATTGAGACTCGCAGCCTTACCAAATACGATAAGGAACTTTTTCGGAACGACCTACGCCAGATTGATTGGTCAGCCATCCTTAATCCCCTCGTAGAAAGTCCAAATTTAATGGCCTCCGCCTTTCAGGAGATTTTTGAGCTTATCTTAGATATGCATGCCCCTCTCAAAAAAAGGAGGGTACGAGGTGAATTTGCACCTTGGCTAAACCAATCCATTAGAAACCTAATGAGGGAGAGGGATCTGGCAAAGAGAGCTGCTCAAAAATCTCCTGAGAAATGGAGTGTGTATAAGCAACTTAGAAATAAAGTAACGAAGGAAATAAAGGTTGCTGTACAGTCACATTACCGCGGGTTAATTAACGAAAATAAGGATAACCCAAAAAAAATGTGGCAGACTATCAATAGAGTTTTAGATAGATCCTCGAAGTCAACAATGCCAGCGAGTTTAGACATTGAGGGCAAAAAACTAACCAAGGAAGGAGATATAGTTGAGGCATTGAATCACCATTTTGTTTCGGTTGGACCAAAACTAGCAAGTAAAATCGAACAAAATGTAAATGATGATCCTCTCATGCATATTGAAAATGAACCTAACATGTTGAGACTCACCCCTGTTAATGACAACTATGTACCTAAGGCCATTAAGCAATTAAAAAATGGCAAGGCACCAGGACCTGATAAGATTCCGACTATGCTGATAAAGGACGCCGCGGACCTCATATGTAAACCGTTGACAATGGTTTTCAATTCTTCTTTACGTAAGGGTATTTTCCCTGACGTTTGGAAACTGGCGAGGGTCACCCCTATCTTTAAATCAGGCTCTAAAAACGAGGCTAATAACTATAGGCCTATCTCGGTGATCTCGGTATTCTCGAGGATTCTCGAAAGAATTGTACATGATCAAGTTTATGAATACCTCAAAGCAAATAAGAAACTGACAATGAGTCAATCAGCTTTTCAAAAACTTTGTTCAACAATAACATCTTTGATTGATAGTACCGACTATTGGTATGAGAATATTGACCACAAGCAACTTAATTTAACAATATTCCTAGATCTCAAAAAGGCTTTCGATACCGTTGACCATAAGATTTTGTTAGAAAAATTGAGGAAATATGGTATTCGAGAACTATCCGGAGACTGGTTTCAATCATACCTAGAAAACAGAAGGCAGTACTGTGCTGCCAACGGTTATGAATCAAGGCCCAGGACAGTCACATGTGGTATCCCCCAGGGTTCCTGTCTCGGCCCGCTTCTCTTCATAATATACCTAAATGACTTTGAAAAATGTTTGAAAGTTTCTAAGGCTGGTATGTATGCAGATGATACTCACGTGACCTTAACGTCTATGAATATTGAAGAACTAGTTCAGAAGGCACAAGAGGAGTTGATCAATATTTCTGAATGGATGAGGTTAAATAAATTAAGTGCAAATCCTAAAAAAACAGAGTATATGATAATTGGGCACCCTCGTAGAATTAATAAAGTCGAGGTAAATGAAACATTGAGACTGAATGACTCAGAGATAAAACGAGTAAAAAAAACCAAATCACTAGGAGTCATTGTAGACGAAGGGCTTAACTGGGAAGAACAATTCAAAACTGTCAGAGGAAAAGTACGTGGAGGCCTAACATCTTTAAAAAAGCTGAAAAACATCCTCCCGCAATCTCAGTTAAGCAATGTATATCGTGCTCTTATAGAAAGTCACATGCGATATGCGGATGTTATTTGGGGTAGCCTCTCAAATTCAAGAAAGGAATCCCTTCAACGTCTGCAACACAGAGCAATTTCCATGATAGATACGTCCAAAATAAAAGACGATTGGTCAAATAATTTCCTACATGTCGAACAACTTATTACGTTTGATCGTGCAGTTATGGCCTATAAAATCATGAACAGACTCTGCCCAGAAAATCTTTGGAACAAATTCCAACAAAGATCACAATACTCCGGTTACAATACGCGATTCTGTAGAGATCTCCAGATTCCAAGGTACAATCTAGAGTATGCCAAAAAAGGATTTTCCTACTCAGCTCTTAAGGTCTGGAATGAAATCCCTATAAGTATCAGGGAACTTCCCACCTTGTGCCAATTTAAAAAGCAACTAAAAATACATTTGACGAGCTGAAAGCCAATTAAACACGACTCCCTGGAAGAACAGCACCTGTAATTAGATCAGAAGTTTTTTTTTGTATATGATATTAATTAGTAGAACTGTATATTTTTGTATTATTAAATAGTATATAGCTGAAGGGATATTGTGTATAAATAATTTAAAATGAAAAAAAAAATGAAAATGCCATTTAATGATATTTGGTGCAAAAGAAAACGACGTATCTATCAGAATAGGAGCGGCTTCTCTGAAAGAAACGACAGGGGAGAATCTTCTTGGAGAACCTTTGATCGATCCCTATCTTTCAAACAACATGTCAAAACTCTTTGTAAGAAAGCCAGCCAAAAACTTCATGCTCTTGCCCGGATATCCTGTTACAAGGGCACAGAAAAATTGCAGCAACAAATGCGTGCATTCGTACTTTCTCACTTCAGCTACTGTCCACTTATTTGGATGTTCTGCGATACAACCTTGATTCAAAGAATCAATCATGTCCCCGAAAGGGCACTTTGCATCGCACAGGAAGATTACAAACATGACTTTGGTTTTCTCTTGGAGCAAAATAATTGGGTGCATATCTATACCGGGTGTCCCAATAAAAAGTACTCCCGCTTAAAAAATCACCGTGTATCTTAAAAAATAAAGTAATGATGATGATGATGATGATGGATCATGTAAAAAGTGGATAACCTATTTTGATTCGTGATAATTTAGTTCCAGAACCTCGGCGGAAGTACATCAATCAAAAACTGGCCCTAACTGTGGAGGAGCAAATCAAGCCTTTTGTGAAAAAATTTTAGAATGAACCAACACACGATGTAATGTCCGACCAAAACCTCTGTTTCGTCCAATAATCGATGATTTCACGTCTTTCTTTTTTTGAGGTAGCGCAGCCAGAGCCTAAACAAAGGCACTTTCCGTCCTCTTTCGATTCTGTACACTTCAGTGCGAGTAATTCTCAATTTGTAAACTCTTCGGTAAATTTCAGGTAACGCAGCCAGCGGCTAAACAAAGGCGCTATCAAGTCCTCTTTGATCTTCGCTGTGTTTCGGTACGATAATCCCCAATAAACCGGTGTGCATCGGCACTAAACTCTTCTGTATTCGGTGTGCATCGGTATGATAATCTTTGCTCATGAGCTTCAGTTTCTAAATATTTTCTTGGGCTTCGGCCCGATAAAAACAATCTTTCTGACTGTTTTTTTTTTTGCAGAAACTATTTTTTCTTGCAACTTGCGACAGTGAATCAACGATTTGCGTCCATGCATCAATGAACTCAAATTATCAGTTACTGTCATCAACCCCAAAACAATTACGCCATTATGTTATGGCATACCGGAAAAACCGGACCCTATGACCCTGAGACCCCTATGACCCCTAGGACCATTAAGTACTGAATTTTAAAAAGACCCTTACAGGACAATTCCGGGATCTATAAAAGTAATGTCAAAAAACAACCTTACCAACTCCTGACGAAGAATTGCGACTTCTTTCCGCATTTAGGCATCCGTAACGGCTGCCAATGTGTCAAACGTTTTCCATAAGTTAGGCCCAAGCTCGTCGCCATTTTGGAAGAGTTCACGATCAGGAGTGTAGCCTCGCTTAGATGCAAGACGGTGATGTCAGAGCTTACGAGATTTGCTTAGATTTGCTGGGAAAATTTTCTGATAGCCTCGTTTGCGTTCAATATGACGTAGGTTCGCATTGACTTTCTGGTCAATGACGTAGGTTCGCACTGACCTTCAGATTATAATACGCAATTTCCAAGAGAAAAGACGCAAAAAAGTTAAAAAAAAGTACGATACACCATTCATAACAGTATAATCTTTCATTTTATGATGAATCATACCAACCCCGGAATTGTCCTTTAACTATAGACGGGTCCTCCCCTCTAAAAAAGCAGTGTTCTCAAAATATATTATGCTAATCAGCTGACTTCTGCCAACTGCTAACATTGTTCAAATTCAGTGCCAATACTGTTTATTCCAGTGCGGGGTTGAATACTGTTGAATTGACATGCCATAAATGAGGAAGTGCCCTTGTGTTGCCAAACAGGGTTGCAATGCACGGATGTTTTAATAAGAAACCGCTCAGAAGAAATTCAACTCTCAGATCGCCAAAAAATTAAGAAACACCAGTACTGGGAAAACGTAACTTAAGAAACTATTTATTTTAATAAAGCAAATACGCAGTAGCGTAGCCAGGGGGCAAGGGGGGGGGGCGGTCGCCCCCAATGGTCAAAAAGTTAGTGTCTGAGAAAAGCCCAAATCAGCAATAAAATCGGCACCTCAGGGGGGTCAATGAAATTTCTGGCAAAATTAATAATCCTGCGAGGAAAATGTCATGTCTTTCGTTATCAAACTTTTGAAATATTACAGCACTAAAGATGAAGATCATGAATGTCTCCACACCTTGGCCTGATTATCGAAGTTTTTCTCGCCCAAAAATCCCATCATGAGGACTCTTCTCCTTCTCATTTTAGGATGGTTTCTCCAAAAAGGGGCGTTTTCCGACGTTCTGAAGGGCGTGGCCCCAAAAAATTGTCCGGGGCAAGCCCCCGGACCCCCAATTTGTACTCGCTTCGCTCGCAATTTTGCCCCCTCAATAACAGCACCCTGGCTACGCCACTGCAAATACGTAGCATATTTTTACTTTATTTTCACTCGTTTCCCGTATTACTGTATATTGATCGAAACGGGAAGGAAAAATCTAGTGGGGCTGCCTGATCAAAAGTCTATTGTTTACCCCCCAGCCCCCCTGGCTCGTACGCTTATGAATAATATCTAGACATCGGAAATGCGTTTTGAAATATTCACAGGAAGTAAACATGAAGATTGTTATGGAACCTTTAAGAAACTCGTAAGAAACTCTGAGTAATCTGATAATTTAAAGAAACTGTCAGTACTGGCTCAAATTCTTAGTTTCTTGTAAAAAAATACGTGCATTGCAACCCTGTTTGGCAACACAAGGGCACTTCCTCATTTATGGCATGTCAATTCAACAGTATTCACCCCGGCACTGGAGTAAACAGTATTGGCACTGAATTTTAACAATGTTAGCAGTTAGCAGGAGTCAGCTGATTAGCATAATATATTTTGAGAACACTGCTTTTTTAGAGGGGAGGACCCATCTATAGTTAAGGGTCCTTTTAAAATTCAGTTCTTAACGGTCATAGGGGTCATAGGGGTCTCAGGGTCATAGGGTCCGGTTTTTCCGGTATGCCTTATGTTATGCCTCGTGGGCTGTTGGTAAACCACGAAATCACGACATCACGAAATCACGAAATCACGAAATCACGAAATCGCGAAATCACGAAATCACGAAACGAAATAGCGAAGTAGCGAAACCAGATTGATCCCCCCCACATATATGTTAG
>REGM01000164.1:158663-178594 GCA_004194415.1 Aurelia aurita
CCCCCCCCCCCCCCCCTCCCCCCATATATGTTAGGTATATGAAATAGTAGTGGATATGAATAACTAGAGACAAAACTAAGAGAAATATACCCAAAATGAATCAACTGTGATTCTTATTTCTCAAGAAGCTGAAGGGGAAAAATTCTCCTTGCACCGATTTAGATTGATGGACTCACATTGATGAAATTACGTGCTTTAGTTTCAAGTTCAGAATATATGGCGACATATCATGTAGATTCTTTTATTGTGGACTCCCAGGAATGTCAGTTTTGTGAAATTTCAATAATTCTATTTTCGTATCACAAGATCCGAAATTCTATTTCGTAGCATAAATAATTCTCTTTTCGTAGAATTTTTCGAAATTAACGATCATGCAAAATATTGACACTCATACTCAGGCTTGAATATTTCTTCCTTGAGAGAGTTCTAAACAAAAATATGAGGATGCTCAATTAACTAATGCCATGTAATTCGGGCAATGCTAGGCCATTAATCCGAGTCCGTACGGAGAAATTGCCCCTTCAGCTTCTTCGGAAATAAGGGTGTAAAGATCGCAACTGATTCGTTTCGGTTATGGTTTTTTTTTTAATTTAGTCTCTTGTTATTCATATTTACTATTATTTGGTATATCTGACTTGTGTTGTCGGGAAATCGACCTGGTTTGGCCATTTCGCTGTTTCATTTCATGATTTCGTGATTTCGTGATTTCGTGGTTTACAAACAGCCTACCTGGTGAATGTTGTGAATACTATGAGCTTACGCCTTTGTGTGCTTAAATCACTTTCTTCGCTTGGTAACTCGCCCTGAACGAGTTCGAACGAACAACGATCGCTAATCTCTTTGTACTAGCGTGTCAATCAAAGGCAACTGATGATCCTATTGTTACAGCCCTTGTCGCTAGCTTTGTTTCAAATAGAAAAGTCTTGAAAAGACGTGAGCTGACCAGCTTTATTTACGTGGTTCTTTTTACCTCGTAGGAAATTGGGTACACGCATATGCGAGTAGCTGAAGGAGTCAATTCACTTCTACAAATGTCCGGACTTCTCGCAAGGCTGTGTGGAAAAACTGTCGAGTAGCAGTAATGCATTTCTAAAGGAAGGAGACTTGTTAACTTTGAAGCGACATGAAATGGACGATTTCTTACAACATAAGGATAGTAATGTGTTTCCTGTTATAACGAGCTACATAATTAATATACATCTTACTCGTTCAATTTAAGAATGATATGGTCTAAAACCGTGACGTAAACGGTACAATTTTTCAGTTGTGTTGATTGACGAGATTCTGGGGAGCATGGAAAAGTATATCTAAATAGATTTATGCCTTGGTCCAAATTATTTTCTTTATTTAATTCGTTGGTTTTCTTTCAAAGTCTGCTGTCTACAAGATCATAATATGCGGTTATTAAATGATTACCAGGTCATTCCGGAAAATACTCAAACGTAAGTACCGAACACATACCGGGTGTCCCAAAAAAAAGTATACAGATTTTGTCAACCCTAACAATCAGAATTTAGCATGAATCAATCCGAAATCATTTTTAAAACATTACTCGGTAGTTGACTTGAACATAGATATCTTGTTTGTTGACATTAGTGCTTTGAGAGTAGAGATATAAATTTTCAAAGAACGAATTTGCCTCCACCTCCAAACCAGAGATTTGGTGTTTTGGTCTAAGCCATATCCACAATTTGTTTCACTTAAAATGAATAAAGTTTACTTCGGAGCTCCCTTGATGATAAGCGTCACGTAAATTATATTTTGTGAAACGCATTTGTTGTGCAGTTTTTAATTTTTCTCCTCCTGGTTTAAATTTTTGTAAGTCTATTGTTGACTTATTCGCTGTGCTTTAAGAATTTGCTTAGGCCAAAACGCCAAAGCTCTGGTTTGGAGGTGGAGGCAAATTTGTCCTTTGAAGATTAATATCTACTCTCAAAGCACCAATGTCGACAAACAAGGTATCTATGTTTAAATTAACTATCGAGTAAAGTTTTAAAAAGGATTTCGGATTGATTCATGCTAAATTCTGATCGTTAGGGTTGACCAAATCTGTATACTTTTTTTTGGGACACCCGGTAGAAACAAAGAAACAAGCAAGAAACAAAGGTCTGAATATTTTCCAGCATGGTCGAGTAAATAACGCCTGTTTTTACCTGGAAAAAGGAACCCTTCTTTCTATTAGTTGTGTGTCTACTCTAGTCTACTACTTTGTAATAAAGCCTTTAATATATGGCAGTTTGTTAAAATAAGGGCTGTTGTTAGAACCTTGAAAAAGAACCCTTCTTTCTGTTAGTGCTGTATCTGCTCCAGTCTACTCCTGTTTAATAAAGCCTTTAATATATGGCAGTTTGTTAAACTAACGGCTGTTGTTGGAACCTTGAAAAAAGAACCCTTCTTTCTGTTAGTTGTGTGTCTGCTCCAGTCTACTACTGTTTAATAAGCCTTTAATACATGGCAGTTTGTTAAAATATCGGCTGTTGTTGGAACCTTGAGAAAAACCCTTAATATGGACTCAAAATGCATCAAATAAGCAAGACGAAGCAAATTACATGCAAGTTTTTTTTTACTTCTTAATTAGAACAATGACGTCATAAATGTGAATAACGTCATAGATATTGAATTTTGCTGATGTGAGCAAATATGAAAAATGATATATGATATTTCGGGTATAGATACTTAAATAATGACGCACTCTGTAAAAATCTTTCTTTCAAATTCAGCAGCTCTCGATCTCGATCTTCCATTCCCAAGCTCAGTACCACACGCATTGAAGCCTCACAGCAGGCAGCCATGTTGAAAAATTTCAATCTTAGTTTGCACGTTATCTGCTAGCGATCTGCATGTGATCAGTTAGATTCTACCAATCACGCACAGTGCGCTCTTCGAGGCTCTTCGTCAGCATTACATCAGCATATTTTGACAGAGTGTATACGCGACTGTACTTACATGGACACATTACCTTTAATTGAGTTTATTTATCAATTAATTGGCGTTCTCGTAAGTATGGCCTATTATGGATGCAGGAAAGTGATAGGACATTTACAAAGACGAACCCCATTTTTGTGAGAGCTTATTTTATCATTTTTAATAAATGCATCTCATGGGAATAAATTTGCATTTGTCCTACCTTATAACATCACCTCAAGTGCTCTTAGGCCTGAAATGTTTTGATAGAATCTGTTATTTGATTTTCGCTAAACATCTCAATCGGAATAACATAGAAATTGTAGCTTGTAATTCAGTATCAATGGTAGCAACATTTTTTTATGAAATGGCACGAACTGTACAGTGGAACATACTTTACCTNTTACTCTCCAACCAGTTCTTAAGGAGATCTAAATCTTCATTAACGGCATCGTTAATATTAGTAATAGAGTCCGACGAGAAGGAAATACTGGTGTCGTCTGCATACATATTAACCTCCCCATATTTTAGCGAGAGGGGAAGGTCATTTATATATATCAGAAATAGTAGAGGTCCAAGGCAGGAACCTTGGGGTACCCCGCATTTTATTGATTCCATGCTGGAAACGTGTCCGTTTACCTTGCAACACTGCTTACGATTATGCAAGTAAGATTTAAACCAACTCAATTCTTTCCCTGCAACTCCATAAACACTAAGTTTTTTTATTAATATTTGGTGATCAACAGTATCGAAAGCCTTCTTTAAGTCTATAAAGGTGACTGATGTATACTGTTCTTATCAAGGTCCAGGTACCTATCATTAGTACAATGAAACTTCCGAAATCCTGATTGTTTGAAAAACAAACGACGGTGTTTAGTGAGCAAAGAATAGAATTGGTCACAAATTAGTTTCTCAAACAGGCCCTAAGAGCCTGTTCATATGGAGAGAGTTTTCCCGTTTCACCGCGAAAATCGCTCAGCCGGTGTAATATTCCTTCGCCTTTCGTAAAAAGTTTCCCTGGCTAGTAGCCGGGGTATAAAAACAACAGTGCTTTGTCTCCGGCGCCAAAGGATTAGCGATAAACAAGAGTCTAGCCCGCTTTGCCGCAAAACCTGTTCATAAGGGAACATACTTCCTCGCCTAGGAGGGATCCCGGTTTTGCTCAAGCGAGATCTCGGTTGGCCGGAAAAAGTTTCTCGTGTGAACGCCTGCAATCCTTTAAGTAGTAAAGCTATATGTAGCGGGATCTCTGCATAACGGGAATCCCGTTCCACCGGAAAGCCGGGAAGACTTTCTCCATAGGAACAGGCCCTAAAAGAAGGCTTTATTACTTTGACATTTCATGATTGTGTCATCACAATAGGTTGTTTTCATACATTTTCGTTTCACCCCCGCAGTAGCCTGCAGCGTTGGCGGTAGATTACTTTTGAAACATGGAGTCGAGATTGACTTATTTCGTTCGACCGAGATCTCAACTCGAATATTATTGCGGCTACGCTGCAAAAATTCTTCAGTGAAGGCCATGAATGGCACAAAAATGAATCAAGAATAACATCTCCAACGTAGGTAAATCCCAACTAGGCAAGTGAGTTGGCATTCGTTAGAACGGTTGAATGCTTTTGCGGTGTTAATGATAAAAAATGAATACATGTTTTTACACGGAATGGTTTGCTTGGAGTGTTAAAGTGCCACTGGTATTTTATCAAACCGTGATGTCGAAATGTCGAGGACCAGAATAATTTGTTGTATTCCCGGGGGACTGGGCCCCTTGGGGTCGTCTGGGTTTCGCGGCCGTTGCGGGATTCGGGTTCCACTCGCTGGGCTGTTTTAGATGGTGCCTGGTTTGCGGTGTTCTGCGGGGTGGTGGTTCTATGGCCGGGGGCGGTCTTGCTCTGCGTGGTTTTCTCTTGTACTTTAGTGTAGCGTAATGTGTTGTGTAGTGTTGTTGTGATTGTTTAATTAATAGATTATTGTATATACTCATCATAATGGGGACTAGATGACCATGTGTCTTTTCCCGCTATGATTGGCTCAGAGCATCATTGTATTGTAGTTGATTTTAATATTATATAAAAAAAAAGTGCAACTGAAGTCTATTAGTGAAAAAAATGCTAAAGGTGTTTCCTAATAGAATAAACATCGCTGAATCGATTGCCATCAATATCTTTTCATTTTGGTGCCGGGAACTTTTAGGGGTGTTTTTACCCCATGGTTTTGCGAAAAATGAATGCTTTTTGTCTGCTTTTGACGGCATCAAAATTTAGTTATTGAATGGAGATGACTGAATTGGCATTCGGAAGTTACACTGATATGAGCTGGACAGAAGTTAGAGTTATTACCTTTAGGTTTCAAGTAAGCGTGGCAGAAGTCTGTTAATTGCTCTGAAATCACACGAAGCCTCGCATAAACAGAAAACACACGTGTTGGTGCAACTACCTTGTACATATTGTTTCTACGATCAATAGCATATCACAATAAGCACAATTTAAAGATCACATATACACTTCAGTCTTATTAATCTGGTCGGAGATCATTTGAAGGGTCTTAAAGCCGGTTTCCAGCTACTCGAGTTTGTGAGGGAATTGAAATTTCTTTTTTCCTAGCAAACAGGTAAATTCGTCACTCGAATCCCCACTAGTTTGAAAATATTCTCCAGAAAACAAGCCAACAAGCAATTAGAAGATTCTCAACGGCTGTAGATCGTAAACTACGGTAAACAAAGAGTTATCTCTTCAAAATGAATTGACCGTTGCTTAACTGCTGCAAAAAAATGTCGTATAATTGGTGTCGGCGACGCATGCAAGATGGACAAACTATAACAGGTCTATTCACTTGAATTGGAAACTGAGCTTGGAAAGTGGTCAGCGATTTCGCTCTTAATTCGCTCAAGTAAGTTGAAAGCGGTCTTTAGTGAATGAAAATGACAATACAGCTTGGAAGGGGGTAAGGAACTAAATAAACAGGCTACTCTTTGTTGTGCTTTCACAGGCTTTGTTGTGCTTATACAAGTATTTGAAAAAAGGAACTTGATGGTCTACGATTTCAACTGCAAATTTTTGCAAGTATCCTCGAGGCCCTTTATCACCTCTTTCGGATTTCAAATTTCGCAAATCTGACCTACGATTTCCGAACGACGCTCGAATGAATGATTATTGTTAAACCATCCAATGAAAACTCAAATAAAGACTCTATTCAAGGCACATGGCACAATTCACTTCAGTACACTTGGAGTAACTCAGAATTCTCTTTGGCTATGCAATCCCATAATTTTAGTTTTTTCATCCGAATTTGCAACAAAAACCAAAGTTCTGAGGTTTGGAATCCGAAAGAAGTGAAAATGGGTCTATACGATGGAAAACAAAACTATCAGAAGGCCTGAGAAACCACAACAGAGGTCTTGGACACAATTTTTCAACTTTGGCTACCGTTGCAGACATCTATTTCTATAGTCAAATTGCTTAACGTTGCAAAAGTAGTTCTGGTTGCATGAGGAGTGTAACAATTTGGTCGTAGAGTATGTTTTGAAAGATGGCATACAGCCTTTTATACTGGCTAAATTTCTTGCAAAAAATCTGAATTTACATTTCGCGACGAAATTCAGAAGTCCATAAAAGTAGCTTTAAGATGAAAAATTGTGTCAATTTCATTAAATGCAGTCTTTCAAATCCTATACAACTCTTTTTACTTCAAAGAATCTCTTCAGATAATATACTTGTCCAAGGGTCATAGCAACTAGAATGAGGCACTCGAAGAAAGCCCACCATACGACTCTGCTGTTTGTGCTGTCGTTAACTAGAAGGAAAAAATGAAAAAGTGTCAATGTCGTTTCACAGGTAAAATGTTTTCAGTCTTGTAGGGTGCAAGGTGCACGGTAGCAAACTTCGCAAGTAAAAACGATACTTCATTTGGCTAGTGGAAATCAATTTCTGGCCAAAATTAGTAAGCCACCCTCAAACATAATACATAAAGGGTGTGTTTGTTTGCATGGTCTTTCCAAAATGTAAGTATCCGACTACAATATTTCTAAGGCCCCGACCACACGTAACCGGATACATTCGAAAACGCATCTTTTTTTCCTCTGCTTTGGGATCGCGTCCACACGTAGCTGGCGTTTTCGGTCACCGAAAACGAAGCTTTTCGAAAACACTTTCCAGAGTGGATACTTATGAAAATGCCGTTTTTTTGTAGTCGTGTGGACGGGTGAAAACTGAGACTTATGAAAACGCTGACGTCAAAGCGTCGATTTACCACCTATCAGAGCATGCGCTCATATCTTTGGGGATCACGAGAGCCCATTTTGTTAGTCTGTTTTCATTTATCGAATATCTAATCTAAATATCTTTCATTTATCGAAAATCTAATCTAAAAACACCCAGGTTAAAAACGACAGGGATAGCATTAAAAAGGTCCATGCGACCTTGTTTCCATAATGTTCTCTCCAGATGTGTAATCAAAAAGAAAATGCTTTCAAGAAAAAAGCATTTTGCCTCACAGACTGGAAAACTTCTGAAATGTTAAACAAACATTCTGTTAGCTGCTTTTAGGTTTTCAAAACATTTCGGGGCTGTCGTCTCGACTTTGGATATTTTAAAATAATTTATCTTTGATCTCATGTTTGAAACTGTTGATGTTCTTTGCAGAATTAGGTCTTAGGGTAGACTGTTTCATATTTTATTTCCTAGATATGAGAGACCATTTCACCCTGTGTTACTCTTTCGGAAAGGTTTGTATGTTTGTTTACTCAGTTTGTTTTTAGATCTTCCCGTCGAGTTATTCGGCTCTGGCCAATTGGTAAGAACATCTCTGACATACAAGATGGAGCTGAATTATCAAAACATTTGAAAACCTCCGCAGCAGTACACTGTTTAAATCTCTCTTTAGTGGCGAAGATTTGAAAATTCTTTGATTCATAATATGCTCTATTATTTAGATTCAAAAGAACATGTAACCGCTGTGAAGGCGTTGTTTTTATAAGTATAGGTGCTGTTGTTGTTACAAGTTTATGCGTTGCTGTTGTTGTTGTTACAAGTGAACTCTGGCTCGAAACTTGAAAAAGCGTGACTAGGAACAGAGCAGGGGAAGGAGCGTGACGATGAAGAAAGTAAAGTCAAGAAGCCACTATGAATGAGACTGAGAGCAGTAGCAAGGCCAAACTGATATGAATTGTATGCAAACATTAGTTTCCTCGTTTCATTTTGTGTGTGACTGCATTTTAGGCCATCATATATGTAATTTAATTTGCTTTTGTTTGGATTTTCCTAGATTGTTATCTTGTTATCTACTACTACTTATCATGTGTATCCTTGTCACTTGAGTTGATGATATGAATAACAAAATGGCCGATGCGATGTTGTTTTTTGCTCGTCTCGCTGCATGAAGGTTCAAACAGTGTTACAGAACATGATAAATTATTTTGAGCTGTGACTGTGTGAATTTTAAGTCCATTTGCTGAGAAGGGAGAAGCCAAGAAAAGTTTGCTTTCTGTAAAGGAACCTGAGCCTGCCATCGATTTTACCAAAGATTTTGGTAGCCATTATAGACAGGTTTCCATCAATAATACAGTCTAGATAAGTGATTGAAGACTATTGCTCAACCTTGATGTCACTTCTTCTTATGTCCAGGCTTTTTACTGCTGCCAGTGTGTTTATCTTTTCTGGATTAACGCCTTCAAACAGAATTTCATTTCTTGCCAAACATGGTATCATGAACAATACAGTATGTCAACCTCACAAACAGTTAGATTATATAAGTTAGATTATATGGGGTTATTTCTGCTATGTGATAAAAAGAGAAAAGCAACACCTTCTGGTTACAGCAATATTAAAGAAATATGGATTTTTAAATCTTACATATAAATAACTTGACATTTTATCAGTCAACTTCTAATTATGAGGACTGTCAATAAAACCAACATAAAAATAAAGAGCTTTCAATCTGGAACCCTGAGACAACAATCCATAAGAATGCTTTAAGGCAAACTGCAAAAGGGAAACACAAATAAAGTTTAACTATGAAATGAAACACTTACTCGCTCTATGAACTCTATCTCTAACTTCCATATATTCTTGTTCATGTTTTACTCCGATCAGGGTCGATGACAGTTGATGAATCATACCATTCAGTTTATCATGTTCAGCTGCAAAAAATCAAAAGAAAACCCATTGATACTGCACATTTGGATTATAGGGTATATCCATTTAAACTAGCAACTAGAAGTAACAAATCCTCAATAAGTGCGTGCATCCTGTTTCTAAATGTTAGAAGAGATATGCTTCATGATGTGTGCCAAAAACCCTTCATGCAAAAATCGAAGTTGACCAGAAGTCCTTCAAAGAAGACAGGGGGAACTTGAAATAATGATTCATGATGGCTTTTGGGGTATTTTGAGATTCTTGTGATTTCCAGCGATTTTCGTTATTCTCCGCAATTTTGTGGATTTTGCCAGATTTTATTGTGACTCTGGTGGTTCTATGAGCAATTATTGGGACATATCTGCAATTTTAAGGGTATTATAAAGTTGGCAAAAGTCACTTTGATATTTAATAATCCACATCTTTTGCATTTAATGCAGTATATCAAGCTGGAAGATGACCAGGTGAAATTTTGGTTGATGTTGCAGGGCTTTCAGTGGGGGGGCGCGCGAGCGCGCAGGCACGCGCCCAAGATGATGTTTGGGAGCGATCAATCGCTCGCCTAGTGATAAAATATTTCCGTCGTAGAGAGCGATGTCCGTTCGGGAATTAAAACTGGAAAACTTTCCGGGCAATTTAATTTTTAGTTTAAAACATACCTTGAACCTTCCTGATGATGATTTTAATGGTTGGCCGCAAGATGAGTTACTTCATTGGCTCATCCAACCGAAGTTTAATCAGCCTTGCTTTTTTAGGCCATCTTCTTTCGACGAGAACGAGATTTCCAAGAAAGAGCTAGGCCATCTTTTTTTTAATGTCAGACTTCTCGAGCAGGTTGTATTAAAGTCTAAATATGTCTTAATTTCACAAATAGTTTGAAAATTGCTTCCTTTGATTTAATTTACTTAACTGAATGTAGAAAATATACGTTTCAGGGCAATAGGAGTTTTCAAGACGATTAGGGGCAGGAGGCAAACGATAAGTTCTCGAGAGAAATGACACATATCTTTGTTGCTGTTTGACATTCGTTTCGCGCGCCCCACACTGATCACGCGAGTTTTTGGTCGCGCGCCTTAATTTCTGAACGTGAAAGCTCTGATGTTGACCTGTGATCAGTTGGTGGATTTATTGGAGTAGGAATTGATCTAGTGGTATACAGGTGGCAGGTAGAGCATCAGGGCAGATGCTTAAGTGCTATTTCATTTTGGAAGACCACGCTTAACTAGCATATGTCAGAGATCGGTATCACATTGAAAGCCATGTGAGGGAATGCATTAAATATTTTTTGACAATTAAATATTTCTCTGTTTAATGTTTTTGTTGCTGCTCTTGTTTCACCCAAAGGGGCTGTATAAGCAACCGTAATTTCCAACAAACCATGACTTTCTCTCCCTAATGCAGGCAAATAGCAGCAGAAACATTGCAAATGAAGATATTTTCTATAGGTTCGAACTGCTCAGAATTAGCCCTACAATCAGATTTTTCATACCATCAGTGACTTTGGAGATAGATACAACTGGATTCTGTGCAACAAATTTTAGACATGCTGAGCTAAAACACATGAAAGCCCACTGCAGGCTGAAGAAATTACATGACATGCACCCTTGTTTACTAAAATCTTGTACAGCTCTGTTAAGCATAACACATACCACAGTATGTACAGTACAGGCCTTCTGCATAACACTGCTTTCCCATCTAAGAATTCTTGAGAATCTTTGACAATTCTTGAGAAAATTTTTAAGTTCTTAAGAACTTTTGTTTGAAACTTTTTACAGTCCTTCATACCCATTATGAATTCTGATCAGAGTGTGAAGAATTCTCAAACAATTCTAAAAAATTCTTAAGAATTATTGAGAATTCTTGTCATAGTGCAGAGCCCTATGATTGCAACTTTGGCCTGAGTGATTGTTTGGATGTAAATTCGTGGCAACATACGATTCTACCTTCTTTAGCATGCCAAGAAACAGAAAAATGTTGGTGCCAATTTTTCTGACAACGTTTAGGGGTATTTTTTGAGTTTTTGCGTCACTATTAGCTGTTGCTGCAGAGTCATGACATTAACTCTCCGCAATGGAAGCTATTGTCCTTTAACAACAAAGAGAACATAATCCTTCTATGTCATAGGTCTTGGAGCTATAGTATGAAAGGGCCTAAGTGTTTAATTTTTGTTACGGAAAACATTTTTTGAGGCATTGATTGCCAAAAAGCATTGTCTAGTAAAGAAGCCAGTTCTCTTGCTTTATGTCCAGTATATGCTAACAATATTTCTTAACTCTGGCATACAACAACGGCTTTCAGTCAGCCTTGCCTACGGCATGTACATTCATTTTCAATAGCCTTCCTTCATTAGATGTTGTGAAAGTAACATATTTTTCTTGGCAAATGTGCCAACGCAAATGTTTTGATGAAATGGATACTGATTTAAAACAATTGCACAAATATTCGTGGATCTAGTATAAATCTGATAAATTGAAAGAGAGTTTTTGAATGCTTAAAGCCGTGGAAGACTAACAGCACAAATATTTGTATAAGAAATCCCTAGGCTAAATTTTTCACAAATTAATAAACCAGGCTATCTGGATTAAACAGCTAAAAAACTTTTGTAATTTGCAGCTTCAGTTTTCCCCCAGTTTTCCCAGATCAACAAGAACTTTTTGACACTATAGAGTATCGACAAATTTTGTGACATTATCTGGAATGTGAATCTTGTTAATACTTGCTTTGAGTTGTTACTACGTACTTTGGAAGCCTTATTGATAAAAATAAGTCACTTTATGTTAGAGCATTAAAAATAAAAGAAGCTCATAAGAAACTTTTGGCAGAATTTAAGAAAGTAGTACCTACGAGCCTTGGACCTGAGTTTCTTATAAAAATACGTCTAGAAAATAAAGCATTCACCCTAAGAAATTACTGAGCTTCCTTGACAAATAAATTAATCAAGGAATCTATTTAACAGTTTTTCAGCATCTGTAACTTTTTCTAGAAACTGATGCTATTTGTTGGATAGAGCTTGGGCTTATGAATTGTGACTTCTTTTAAACTGATTTCCCAGCAATTCCTCCAAAACCAGCCCTTTTCAGATAACCATTTGTTTATTACGTACCAAGTTAGAATAAATTATTGAAGTTTAAATGATAATTTGTAAAAATATTATCTCAGTTTGAATTTTATCCACGATTTCACGCATTAGCAAAGCCTGTTTCACGGCATAACGCAACAAAAACTCTCATATCACGCTTCACGCAAGAATCTCAATTCACGAAATCATGCACGAAAAATCGAGATTTCACGATTTCACGCACGGAGATATGGCCAATAACGCATATATCACGCAAAAATATGGGGGGCACCGTAACAGACAGCTCTAAGATAATACAGTACATAAATTATTCCTTACCATCATCATCTTTCCCAGCCTCTTTTGGTGCTTCTCCAATATCCATTCCAAATTTCACAATTTTTGGTGTCATTGTTGACATTTTGTTACTGAAGCAGTAAGTGTATAGGCCATCCATATGTGCAGAAAAGGTATATTTCCCATTGCTTTCACGATCTCCTGAGTAAATAACTTTTTGGTCTGGTCCAACAATCTGAAAGTAGATAGAGAGAGAATTCTATAGAGAACAATGCCTATGACATCATCAAAGTTTCAAAGGGCCATAGCGCTACCCTACTCCCTATATTTTGATGTGTAGATTCAAACATTATGCTTAAAATATTCCCCGATGATGTTAAATCACAGGGGGTCTGGTCCAGGCGTATTCCCTTGCGAGTACCCTAGTTTTCATTTCTTTGCTTCCCTATGATCCGGATTATGAAAAACAACACCTGTGTAAAAGATCGAATGACCTCATCTTTGTAATGTGAGATCTTTTTGTCCTCATTGGTTGCAGCTTGAACTCCCAGTTTTTTCAAATCCTGTGCCTCGTAAGGGTTAGGAAAGAGAGAAGAAAATGAGAAGGACTGAATCTTCATGCAATCTGTGAAGAAGGGATAGTGTTCGCTACTGCTTGAGGGAATTTCCATTGGTGGTATGGAGTAAGACATAAGGTCAAAGATATGGTGAGTCCCCTTGCCAAATATTGTTGCTGATATTGTTCTTGGCCAACTCTTAGTATACAGTTTGGGATAAAGTTGTGCTTAATAATCAAAAGATTGCAGATATAGTTTCTTTATAATAGAGCTTCTTAATGCCGTGCCCAATTCTTATAGCAAAAGCAGCAAAGTTTCTTGCAGAGTTTCTTAGTTTTCCATGAAATTGAATTTCATAATTTATCAAAATTCATTGAGGACCGCTTCTTGAGCCAAGAATTACAAGAAAAAACCAAATCATAAAGAAAATTAATGCTTGCTATCATTTGGGCTGGTAATACACATTCTGTTTGTAACACTTCATAACATAGCCAAATTTGAAGTTTCTAAACTCAGAATAGACCTCTGATCCTTGTAGTAGAGCTTCGCCTTCAGGTTCTCATAAGCGGTTTTTATAGAAAAGATGAGTGTGCTTTATGAATATAGAGATTCAAAATGCATGCATTAATAACAGAATCAAAATCAAGAACGCCGGAGAGGGCGCTTACTTCTTGGTATGTCACTCTATCATGATTGAAGAGAAAGGTCATTTTCTGTAACTTACGAACAAAGAACGCGAGGTCAAAAACTTCAATGAACCGTACTTAATCTGTGTCCTCTGAAGCTTCTGCACCAGTAGCAAACACCTGACCTCGCTTCATTTGCTCACAAAACCATACGGAGAGAAACCTTCTTCTTTTTCTCCACACACAAAATGCATTTCTAGTTGGAAGTTCTAGGACCACCTCTAAGGCCGCTCATCGGAGATTCAGCCCTTTCCTCTCTTTCTTACTCATATTTGTAGCAAAAGGTCAACCGCAATGATGAAATAAGCCGATCTCAAATTACACAGGTGTTATTTCATAATCATATAGGGAAGCAAAGAAACAAAAACTAGGGTACTCGCTCAAGGGAAACGCCGACCCCCTGTGGTTAAATAGTTTCAAGTTTCAATTTCATTTTGAACAACAATTCTTATCTACTACATTTTTGCTAACTATGAATTATTTAATTATCGAAATGGCTGTTCAGGATACTTGGATACTCCAGGGAAGAACGGGAGTTCTTCTCTAGAGAAACCCCACAGGGCTGACGAGCCAAGGACCCCTTCTTCAAAGAAATAGCTTACATATTTTAAAAACTCATTAGCTACATCATACGTTCTACAATTTTTTTTTTTTCTAAAATATATACAAAACATCATTGATACAAAGTGGAAGTAGAGAAAAAGAAAGAGAGAAAGAAAGAAAAAAAAAGAATGGTAGAAACTATAGATTGTGTGCAAATTATATACGGCATTCTGTGCTGACATTTTTGATGAAGTTAGTATTTTTGTCGTAGATGATCGGACAATTTTTTACTAAACATGGCTTTTGTTTTTGAAATCTTTATTTCACTTAGGGATCTTATTCCAGGTGGTGACGCCAGTGTATGTTATGGTGCATTTAACAACACTTAGTTTTGTCTTCGGAAGAATGAAGTCATTTCTAGTCGCCTGTCGCATACATCGTGTGTGTCTTTCATTTTTTTTTTCAAACATTTCTAAGAAAATTGGGTCCAGGATTCTATTTTCAACAGAAAACATGAATTTTCCTATTTCTAGCTCAACTATGTCGTCGAAGCATAACAGATTTTGTTTCTTGAAAAGTGGTGGACTGTGATCTCAAGCTTTTGCAAAGTTTATGGCTCAAACTGCCTTTTTTAGACAGCAGTTTTTATGCAAAATATCCCAATTTGATGATGCATATTTTTATACAAATTTGATACAAAGGATAGGGATACAGGGATACAAATTTGATGATGCATATTTTTCCAAAATTTTCTACTTTGTATCCCGAACGGGATCTTAGTATGCCATTCGAGATCGAAGTATCCCGTTCCGGCTTATTATATCCCTTAAAGGGAATCTAAGCATATGCCAGACTGGAAAGTTTGTACTGCGCGCGCAATACGCAAAACGTCCCGCGGTTAGGACCATTACCGCGCAACTGACGGTTTGTGTCAGCTTGAAATGCGATGCGCATGCGCAATATCCCACGGCGTACCAAAAATCGTATATGGTTTGCTCTCAAACCGCGCAGTTGGCAGCCCTTAAAAAATAACTTGCGCGCGCAAAACGCAAAGTTTCCAGTCTGGAGCATATGTATATAAGCCTGCTTTGATAAAAATAGCCATGCAAAGAAAATAGATACGTCTGTGACGCGTACCGAACCATATTTGGGTAACTGATCTATTATGTCAACAGGAAATACTGATATCTGATAGGCTAGAATCTAACCGCAAGTGGCTTGAGCCACTTTTATATGCTTACCTTCCCTCTAAGCTGGCTAATTTTTAGACTATTATTTTGCAGGAGTTTTTAGCATCAGGCCCACACTCATTATTACATTTGTAGCAATATAGTCTGGACTAAGACCGGTAGTTAAGTTAAAAAAAAAACGGTTGCCAAAGGTCTCAACAAGTTTTTAACTCAAAGTAGGAACGAAGATTGATATTGTCTTTTGGCCTTACTTTTACATCGATATCCAAAAATCCACCATCGGCAACTTCAAACATCAATGCCATCTTTGTACCAGGCGGTACACGGTCATGGAAGCACTCTTCACCATGAGCATCAATGTTCACAAAATAACTGAGCACTCCAGATAGATGCAGAGCAATGAAGGAAAGTGTTACGATGATCTTCATCTTGAAATATGTTCCTTCCTTCTAAAGTGTTCCTCTTCGCTTCTACTTCGGGCCTATGCCTTTGTTACAAGCAAAAGATGACACGTTTGAAATGGCCTCCTTTTCAAAAACAAGTACGAGAGTGAGGCTAACAAAATATTTGGAATGTCACGTAAAAACATGGAGCAAAGCAGTAATCAAAGGACCCTTGGGGGGACTCACGTTAAATTTATTATTGAGAAGGTCGTAGGAGATATATCATTTTTAGAAAATCCCATTACATAACAATGTTTTTCAGCTTCAAAAACTTCAATTGCTTCTAAAAACAAGAACAACTTTTATAAAAAATGAAACCTTCAAGAAAAAGTTCATAAGCTGACTTGACAAGCCTTGAAAATGTTCTTTGAGGACGTTATTTAAACCTTCAAAAGCTGTAAAAAATGTCAATGAAAAAGTATGGGGAAGCTAGTTTCTAGCTAATATCAAAGTACATATCTGAAAAGGCAGCATTCAAACTCTGTTCCATTGTTCCTGAGCTGCGACGGAAAATCTATAGGGTTACTTCTTAGGCGTACAAGATGTCCTATTGCCCTCAACTCTGTATGTTCTTGCAATCAGATTCCGAGAAAGCCCTTCAATGTTAACATTGACGTCATTACTGTTTTCAGCAACAATGAGTCAATCCTTACTTGAATGCAAGGCTAGCCTGATAACCAGACCCGATTTCAAAGGAAATAGTTTCCTTTGAAATCGGGTCTGGTTACTAATATTGTGCACCCAAGAAACTGAACAGCCCATTGTGGTATTAAAAGAAAGAATTTGTTTTGATCATTTGCATATTTACGTAATTACTTTTGAATTTGAATTGAAGTCAGTCAGCCATGACACAGACATAAAATCCTATTTGTTTAGCCTGTCCTTTCTCCCAATCAAGCAGAGCTTTCGAACAATTATTGCACCGGAGACAAGTAATATCGCAAGGCATGATCACAAGCTTTGTTTGTTGAAAAACAATCGACCAGACAATCGCTGTCTGTTTAAAAACAATACCCAATTATCACAGGATACAGGAGACACGAAATTTCCCACCCACCCCATAGACTCTACTTGTACTTTGTACACGTGAGTCAAAAAGGGGCGTAGTGTAAAACCACGACCACACCGACCCACGGGCGTAGGGGAAGATAAAATCTGGGGGGGCTGCCCGATAAATTTCTATTATTTACCAAATTTTTTGCCCGACTTAGGGTGGATTTTTGCCCGAAACAGGCTAATTTTGGTAAATTTTTCCAACGTTACCGACCAGTGCACCGACCACACCGACCACCGACCAAACCGACCACATATATGAAGCGGCGTCGGCGTCAAAAATAATTCGTCGTTTATCCATGTCGTCGTCATGTTCTAAAACCGGCATCGTACCACCGATTCTAAAACCGGCATCGTACCAAAACTTCGGCCATGAAATGTCATTTTGGGCATCGCAAACATGACCACTGTTTTGAATATCGTGACCGAAATTTACCTTACAGCCCCCAATCCCTAAACCGGCATCGAGAATTCTCGATGCCGCCACTGTAAACCGGCATCGTAAATTTCGGTGCCGCCACCGTAAACTGGCATCGTAAATTTTCTTTTCGGTGCCGCCACCGTAAACCGGCGCGGCATCGTAAATTTTCGGTGCCGCCACCGTAAACCGGCATCGTAAAAAAACGAAGAGGTTTTTGTGAATGACATTTCACTGTCCTTTCAAATATAACTTTCTATAAAACACATGAGACATTTCATTTTCATTTAAAGGCTGATTTTCAAGGGGCCCTCCAATAAAAATTTTTAATTACAATATACAATAAATTAAACCTACATTATAAAAAAACCATAAAGCTAAAAACCTATTTACAATAATTACAGTATCTACAGTGAAAGTAAAATTCAACCCTTAAACGCTAACCGCAATCAAATTTAGGCCAAATCCGCATAACCGCGAAACTATAATGGATCTATATATTTCTGGCAAATCTGTTTCTTAAAAACGTTTAACGTTTTTTTTTGGCTTTTTTGGAAGGTTCCGAAACGTTCGTTTAATTAATAATGATTTAAATACTAACAACCTACTTAGACTGAAACGTTACTGGGCTGACGTTTAAATAACAATGTCACGTTATACGAATTAATGGATTTGTCATCTTTTGATATGGATTTGGAATAGAATCATCATGTTGATTCCGGAACATATAAAGTAAAAGATCCAAAACCGTTAATGTTTAGCCTTGGCATTTGACTTAGTGGATAAGCCCCATCTCTAGCCTTCGAAAGTAAATAAGCCCTCCACCCTCCAGGGGCTTAACCCTATTCTACCCATCAGGGGGGGGGCAAAAAATGCCCTCCAACCAAACTTTCTATAACAAAACAAGTAACGAGTATATTGATCCAACACGTTCTGACTTTTCCTCTTATTTAAGGTTACAGTAAACGTTTGTAGCACAAGATTGGGTTTTCTCTCCCCAAAAGCCAAACTATTCGCGGAATCTAGTTAAACTATACATCATTCGATGCGTAAGAATGTAGGGATTCTAACCATATCAAAATAATTGGCAAAGCTTGTAGAATGATATTTTCCAGGCAACTTTATTGCTTAAGAGAGTATACCTCACTCAAAAGCTATTTTGTACCCTTGCGTATAACGTAACAAAATCTCATTTATATCAGCAGGAAGTGAAGACCCTAAGCTACCAAAGTGTGTCTCAGATTCTTCAAAGTCCTCCTCCCCTTTAAAATATAAACTGTCATAAATTTGCAAATAACTTCTCTGCCCTCCCACAGTTGTATTTGGCTATAAAAGACGGACCAGAGGACATAGCAAGATTCTTAGACACACTTTGCTTTCCCCAAGCGTGCTCTGGCAGTGTGCAAAATATGGAGCCATTCGATTGGTCCCTTGGGTACAAAATAGCTTTTTCGTACCTGTACCTAGTGGATTTGTCAGTCCTGAGAAAACGGGATTTTACTGATCGCACTTGCAATGTACACATCAGAGTCATGTCAGCCTCAGTGTAATCCGGGTCAAGCAATTACGGCTTAAAAATCAATTAGCGTTTTTTTTAAATAAACAAAGCGATACATGAACTTGTGATGCTATTTCACACAACCACAAGGGCTCAGGGATTTGCGGAACCACCAGAATGGCACAATCCAAGGCACAATCCAAGATGGAAATAATGCTCGACCAAATGAGGAAGCATGGGTAAGATTATTATTTTCTTAATAACATAATACTGGTGTTTTCTTTTATAAACTTCTTATAGATAAACTACTAAATGCGACAAATAACAAAAAAGTACAGAGCAAAAGTATAGGCCATCTTTAACGAATTTCAGGAATTTGGTACTAGAAATTTAGCAACAAAAATAAAGATCAGATAATTCTTTAACATTAAAATAGCACTTTAGAACGAACGGTGATATCCCCTTTTGAAAATAACATCCATAATATCACATTAACTTGTGTCCCTTCTTTATAGGTTCAATGGACAGGAATTTGCGAAGGGCTTGATTAAAAGCTGGTTTGGTGAAGTCATTTTCCGAAAGTTTTTCGTCGTCTTCAGATTCAGAACAGTCAGCGGATGATTCGCTGCTTAAATTTTCGGGG
The DNA here is from genome assembly GCA_004194415.1 of Aurelia aurita. NCBI lineage: Eukaryota > Metazoa > Cnidaria > Scyphozoa > Semaeostomeae > Ulmaridae > Aurelia > Aurelia aurita. The sequence goes on from REGM01000164.1 coordinate 178,085, forward strand.
AACCAGTCCTCTTGCTCATACCAAGAGCCTTTATCCGATTCTTTCAGGTTTACTTTCTTTTCTTCTGCAAATGTTCCTGTCTTTTTCTCGCGGCTTTTAGACTTTTTACTTTTTTTGTACGAAAGTGATGTGTTTCTAAAACGGCCCATGATCCATGGATGCGAGAACCTAAACTGAATCTCACTTGAGTGGAGCCTAGGATCCCGCCCGGCTTAGGAGCCAGCCTATTTGTTTGCAACTAATCAAGGTAAATAAGACACTCAATCACAACCGCAAAGTAACGATAGTCGGCTTAACAGGTCAAGCGATTAGGATTGGCTTTTAAAACCGCACATAAAAACTTTGATTAAAAAATTATGGAAACCTACTTTTACGCGAGATTTCTTCCATTTTCAAAATTTTGTCAGCTTCAAACATGGTATCATTGTGTGCCTTGAAAGTTGGGCTACTAGAATATGAAGAAATCCAAAATGGATATTTTCATCCAGAAAGTGTCTACCGTAACCTTAA
>REGM01000164.1:180336-219978 GCA_004194415.1 Aurelia aurita
CTCGGTAGTTAACTTGAACATAGATACCTTGTTTGTTGACATTGGTGCTTTGAGAGTAGAGATATAAATCTTCAAAGGACAAATTTGCCTCCACCTCCAAATCAGAGCTTTGGCGTTTTGGCCTAAGCAATATCCACAATTTGTTTCACTTAAAATGAATAAAGTTTACTTCGGAGCTCCCTTGATGATAAGGGTCACGTAAATTATATTTTGTGAAACGCATTTGTTGTGCAGTTTTTAATTTTTCTCCTCCAGGTTAAAATTTTTCCAATTCTACTGTTGACTTATTCACTGTGCTTTAAGAATTTACTTAGGCCAAAACACCAAAGCTCTGGTTTGTAGGTGGAGGCAAATTTGTCCTTTAAAGATTTATATCTCTACTCTCAAAGCACCAATGTCAACAAACAAGGTATCTATGTTCAAGTTAACTATCGAGCAATGTTTTAAAAATGATTTCGGATTGATTCATGCTAAATCCTGATCGTTAGGGTTGACAAAAACTGTATACTTTTTTTTGGGACACCCGGTATATTGCCTTTAAAACTTTTGCTATACCCTCACTCTTTACTCAAACGCGCTATGCAAATTAATAGTCGAAAAGGGAGAATTTGGCAATAGATCTGCGGGGAAATACAGTTTTCATCTTAGTTGCATATAATAAGACATAATCCATTGCAGTCTCTCTAGCACTTCTTCTGTTTAAATGCATCTTCCAGTTGTGCTTTCTCAATTTTCAAAAATCATTGCAAATCCTTCATGCCAACTTTGTCCAGTTCTCTTCTCTCATTTAATTTGTTACTTTCTTTATATTTCATACCTTATATTAGTTGTCCTTCAAATTGATTCATTTCGTGTGCACAACTCTGTTGTCTTCCTCATATAATAGTCACATAATAACTCTCTTCACTCAAATTTCAAGTATCTAAACCTAAACCATAGTTGTGATTATTCTCTAAGTTACTTATATTCTCTCTCTCGAGCACTCTTTGGTCTTAAAAGTGCTATATCTTTTGATTTCTTTTTATTGTAGCGACTCTTTGTACCAGCCGTACACTAAAGTCCAGTCAACTCTGTCTCTCCTGTCTACTCCGAGATCTCTTTCTATATTGTTAGTTTTTTCACCTACATTTTACCATTTCCACCCTGTGTTCGCAAACTACCTTGTTTCTTCGCTCAGCTGTCTCTATTCTGGCCCTTGCTTCTATATTCTCTGCTCCTTCAAGCAATGGGAACTCCCATTATACACAGTCTAACACGTGTTCATTTCTTTTTATGCCTGCAAGAGGTCTTTTCTAATTTCTTAAGATACTTCATCCTGTTCTTCCCAGCTGCTGTATTTCTTCTCCTCTCTATCCCTCTGTTCATTGTCTATATCATCTCAGTGCCAACTCCTTTCTCTGCTTATTCATTTTTTAAAGTATCTCAAGATCTACTCAATCTATCCAGTTCTGCCCCAATGTCTTCTCTCATCTCCCTCGCTGGTGCAATTCGTCTTGTTGCTTTAGTTTCCTCGGCGTTTGCCCAGGTATGCATTTGTACGGAGGCCCATAGGGGACATGCTCATTGCAGTTGTTCATGCAAAAAACACTTTTTACTGCACATAGCAAAATATTTAGGCATGCCTAAAGCATGGTTTGGTGCTTATAGCAGCTTTTTCTGCATCAAGCAGTCTTTTCTACTGCCTAATGCAACTATTTGTGTTACATGCAAAAATTTAGATGCCTAAAGCGATTTCCAGGGCTCAAAACCAATCCTAATGCTTCGTTTACTGTTCATTGCAAGTTTCACTGCTTGTTGCAAGTCTCACTGCTCGTTGCATATCTCACTGCTCATTGCAACTTTTACTGTTCGATCCAAATCTTACTGCTCATTGCAACTTTTATTGTTTGTTTTAAGTTTCGATGCTCATTGCAATTTTTACTGTTCATTGCAAAAAGTGGGGAATGGAATGGGGGATTGGAACGGGGGATAGAATGGGGTAATGGCTTGGGGAATATAAAGATATGCAGAATATAAAAGAGCCAGTATACCATTGGAAAGTACTCCTCTAGAACAATCTTTTCACCAAGCAGCTAGTCAAAAACAGTTTGTCCAGAGTTTTCCCAACAAGAAAGGCTAGGCTCCCTGACAGGGGGGCTAGGTTTTCAAATCTAACACAAATTCTATTCGGATGAAAATCAGCTTCTCTACTTGATATCCCTCACAACGTATTAATTCTCCCCTGACGGGGGGCTAGAGCTCCCTGACGGATGGGCTGTAGCCCCTAGCCCCCACCTAGTGCCATCCATGGAGAACCATCAGTAGTTTCTACCCCAGAGCCCGAGATGGTATGGAAGGCCCTGCAACTGAATAACAAGCTCTGAAAGCACACGACTGCAACAAACATGTCAACCGTTAAGTACAATATAATCTTTGCAAATACACATCAAATCAGAGACCTGTAGGCCTATACTTCGAAACAAAGTGTTATCCATGTGTGTCTAGACACAAAGACGTTCTTTGTAGTTGTGTGCTTTCAGTGAGTTGGTAAACAAACTCAAAGCCTTTGCTAATCTGCCAGATGATGCCTATTGAAATCTTAAGAAACTGTTATCTGAGTTTTAACAGTCCAACGTATCGATGCGAAGAAGGTAAATTTGGACCACTATGAAGAAGGTGCTTCGAAAGATACCTTGAAATTATATTTCTACCCAGTAGGTTTGATATTCCCCGAAAACCATTCCCCCATTCCATTCCCCATTCTTTAAACGTGTTTAATTATTTTATAATTTGTAACAAAATGTAACTGTTGTTGGCTAGCTACTTGGCGAAAAGATAATTCTAGAGCAGTAATTTCCAATGCTATACTTGGCTCTGTTATATTCTGCATATCTTTATATTCCCCGAGCCATTCCCCCCATTCTACTCCCCCCATTCCATTCCCCACTTTTTGCAATGAACAGTAAAAATTGCAATGAGCATCGAATCTTACAACAAGCAATAAAAGTTGCAATGAGCAGTAAGATTTGCAACGAACAGTAAAAGTTGCAATGAGCAGTGAGATATGCAACGAGCAGTGAGACTTGCAACAAGCAGTGAAACTTGCAATGAACAGTAAAAGAAGCATTAGGATTGGTTTTGAGCCCTGGAAATCGCTTTAGGCATCTAAATTTCTGCACGTAACACAAATAGTTGCATTAGGCAGTAGGAAAGACTGCTTGATGCAGAAAAAGCTGCTATAAGCACCAAAACATGCTTTAAGAATGCCTAAATGTTTTGCTATGTGCAGTAAGAAGTGTTTTGTGCATGAAAAATTGCAATGAGCATGTCCCTTATGGGGCTCCGTGCATTTGCCAAATTCTGATTGCAAAAAACATTTTTCAAATAGAACAATCAGACCTCCCTTCCCGGCAAAAAAGACTATACAAAAGCCAAGAAACTCACCAACCGCAATTGACAATACCGCAAAAGGAACAGATATCATCGCAGTTGAATTTGAAGAAACTGAGAAATAAATAAATCAAGTATCAAACCGTATCAGAGATATTTCATTCACACATTCTTCGATATCAAACTGAACAAAACTCTTGTAATACTGTAATATACTAGTGACTTCTCTATCACATCGATGTCAGATAAGTATGGCATTGCTTGGTTCCTAAAGGAGTAGCATAACGGAATTACGAAGACCCAAGAAATACCCCAGCCACTGAAATATTAAATTTATGATGATTCAAAAAAATGAGCTGTTCTTGCACTTCAAAAACAAAACATAACGTTCAAATACAGCAATTGAAGTAAAACCCCGAAAGCATTACAATTTCTTATTTCATACACTGCGGCTCAAGGATCATGATCATATTCATACTCTAAACTACTCCATATTAAACCGACGGGAAAGTGAAACTGAGTTCCCCTCCAGGGAGAAATAAACAATTTAAAACAACAGACAGCAAGAGGGTTGCCCAACAAGGCCTATAATTCTCTGCCCTCTTGCTCTAGCCTAGATCTCTCAATCTACAAAAATCGGGCTTAGTCCAGCAGTTTGGTGGTTCTTAATAATTGGGCATTGAGCTTTGGGACAGATGTTGAGATGATAGGTATGTGATTAATTACGTTTACAAATGAATGCGTCCGAGAATTAGGGGGTATGTTGCATTAAAAAGTAACGATCATCTTGCGTACACATTATATACATTGCAGGTAAACAAAACTGAACTAACGTCAACAAATATAAATAAAAAGACTAATTCAAACGTTCTCCAGTCCAGTAACAATGCTGATACAGACCAGACCAACTTTTCCATATATCTGTACTAACATTGCTGTAGCAAGGAAACAATGAATAATAAGATAGAGCAAAATGTTTCTAGACCAGTCTTTCTTCTAGGGACTATGCACAAACAGTTGAACTCTGCTATCTCGAACCCTCAAGGGAAATGAAAATGAGATCGAGAAAGCGAGGTACCGAGATAATCGCAGGGGGAATAAATAAATTACTAAAGCTAATTGCGGGGATTAATAAATTGTTCGAGATAGCCAGCAGTTCGAGAAAACCGAGTTCGACTGATCGATGCTCAGCTCTAACTAAATTTAACACAATAAAATACGGATTGGCATTGAACCGCGGCAGGAAAGCAAAAATTATGAATTACGCCATATATCGTAAGTTCACCTGAGTTGAAAATATTATTATTGTCAGTGATATCCTGTTTCTTTGCCTGGCTTTTTATCTTTATTATTTCTTTAACTTTGGCATATTGGTGACCAATATCATCGACGTGGGTATGAAGCACTGATCGCCGAAGTTGAGATTTGCAGCCACTTTTACTAAGTTAGCCTTAAAGGACAAGTCCGGGGTTTATAAAATTGATGTGAGGAATGGAACTTATCAACTGCTACAGTAAGAGGATAACGTTTTCCACATTTTGACATTCGTAGCAGCTGTCAATTCGTTAAACATTTTTTAGAATTTAGGCCAATTGTCGTCGCCATTAGTCGCCATTTTCCCCCGAGAACACGATATAGAGGCTGCCCACGATTCAGAGGCAAGAAAACAACAGGGCAGCCTCGTTCTCGCTGAATATGACGTAAGAGCGCACCGATCTGTGTGCGACATGATGTCACTGCGCACTAGTTGTTTATTTGAATACGCAATTTCGCAGAGAAAAGACGAAAGATCGTGGGGATAAGTACGATACACCATCTATAACAGTATAATCTCTCATTTTATCATCAATCACACCAACCCCAGATTTATCCTTTAAAAAATCGGCGAAAGTTTGCAAAATTATTGCCATAACCTTAATTAACTCATGCACTGTTTTAATCAGGCTATACATTTTATTAGGGTAGTGGTTTGTTATTGTGAGCTTTGAATGTTTAGCATGGTCCCTTCAAAAGCATTTTTATGTGACGCAACATCAGATTTCAGATGAATACCGGGTGCCTCAAAAAAGTATCCTGATTTGAACTGTCAGGAGAAAAACTGCGTGTTTTGCACACAGTCCAACTTAGATCTGAGAATCTAGCCCATGTGTCTATATCAACGCGCAGTGAATCGCCACAGATAGTTTATGATCTTATCTTTGTTTATGATCTATATTTATGATCAACTAAAATCTTCTTTTCTTATTTAGTATTGCGCTTGTGAGCTGAAGGGATTTTGTGTATAAAGAATTTATAATGAAATGAAAATGAAAAATGATAGTTTCTTGAAAAATAGAATACCAGAAAGAAAACTCCTGGCAAAGTTAAGCACCGTAGATCAATACTATCAACAAATCTGCTGCCCAAACTCCATAGACATCCATAGGTTCCAAATCTTTAAAAAGGTCGGTGTAAAATTCAATGACCTATTTCTTTTAATTGAATGGCTTGAAAGGAACTTTAGCTACTTTGCAATAGTTCTACCGTTGGACTTTTCTGAAATATGCAATATTTTCAGAATTAGAGAGTGTTTCCTCTTTTTAAGAATTCAAGAAAACTTTTGAAAAAACTTAAAAACATCGTAATTTCTAAACTTTTTGAGGAAACATAGAATAATTTTCTAGAAAACCGTAGTTTATGAATGTCTACAAGATGATATCAAGCACAAGTCTTTCACTCTTCTGGTTTACGATTTAGAAATTTGATGACGTCACATCCTCAGAAGACTTGAAATATCAAATTCGAATAATATTCAAGATTTCAGAAAAGTCCAAAGGTATAATTATAGCAAGGTAGCTAAAGTTCCTTTCAAGCCATTCAATTCAAAGAAATAGGTCATTCAATTTTACACCGACCTTTTTAAAGTTTTTAAAGATTTGGAACCTATGCTCCATATACACTGAGCGAAACCCAAAAGGCGAACCCAAAAAGATGCTATTGTTACGCTGACCTCGTATAAAACACAATTTTCAATGAATGTTGAAGAAAAAATGCTGTGCATAAGACAAAGTCCTGTTGTCCGCACTTTGCCTTGATTCAATAACAATTCATGAAATCGATAATTTTATGTATGCTTTTCACACCAATAATGATGTAAAACATAGAACAAACCTTTATCGCTAGATTTAACGTAGATCGAGGGATAGAAGAACTTAAGGTTCTTTTAATCTATAACAAGATAGAAAAATATTATTCTGATTCAGGTTAGCCTGTAAGCGAAATACTGCCGTTTAAATAGCTCAAAACGAGATAGTGGTTGTATTTCTGTAGCTGTTGAAATCAGTGAACAATTTTTGGGATACTCAGTGCATTTCCGGTAAGAAATTTGGTTGAAACTTCATCATGACGTCACCTTGCGTTCTTTATCTACGCTACATTCATGCTGGGAAAGGATCTATATATTATACCGAACCTGTTACATACAAGCTTACCATGTTTAGAAGCATTTTGGTCCTTGCCGTATGTTTATTGTTCAGTCCATGCAAATGATTCTCAAAGTTTTTAAATTTTTCTTTCACGTCCGAGTTATCTTTTGTTCCCACAATATAGTGCAAATGATGCAAAAGTATTGAAATCAGCACAAGATATTCTTCAATTTCCACTGTAGTAACCACCTGGCTTTTACTGGATGCGCCAATGATCTTTTCCTTTGTATCACGGTGCCTCGTTGTAAACTCATTCATTAGCAGATCCTTCATTATGGCTGTTGTAGCTAGGTCAACTGCTGCCTTCCCGCTGTTTGTTCGCATATTAAGAATTGTTTTACCTGAAAATGTATTCACAGTGGTGGAAATTTGACAAAATCCAGCTTTCAAACATTCCGTTTTAAAAGTAATTTTCAAAAAGCCATGACATTTTTTTCAATATTGTGAACGAGAATTGTTAAAAATTTGTTCCATTTGTGAATAACATTTCCTTGAAAAAAAACAGGGTTTTACTGAATGTGGCGGTACAAACATTCACAATGGATCGTGAAATTTAAATTCAAGTCAAATAATTTTAAAAGCTCCTACTCGATTTAAAGAAAACCATATATTTTTCTAAAATTTAGAACATTTCACAATCAATTTAATTCAAGTCAGTTAAAGCTAGACAGGGGCTTTATGATTAAATGCTCATGATGACAATATTTATCGAAAAATTACTATGATTGTAATAGTGAAAAATTCCTAAAATAACACTGTGAAGATCTTACCTCTCAAAAAAGCATATAAGACATAATGGAGGAGCAAGGTACACACAATACAAACAGAAAATAACAAAAAAAACCAAACTACCCCATCTGTACAATTTTGAAAGTAATTGAAGCGTACTTTCCCCCAAAAAATAAGCCTTTCAGCCCACTGTGGTCTTGTGATGAGATAAAATCAGATATTATTATTTCCCATATTCCTAAAGCAATAAACTTTGGGGGCACAAATTCACTTTCTACCAAAGGCAATTCCTTTTGTCGCATTGTTCTCGGTAAAGTTAAAAGGCATTGCGGGCCTCAGAAAAACTTATGCTTCCCATGGGTTCAGCAAAATCGCATTGTAAGAGTTTAGAAGCCTTCAGATATGGAATTGGACAATTTTGAATAATTTTCATCTGCTCGGCATATGGCAGGCGACTCAAACACCTGAACCCCGTTCACCTGAAGGTAGCAACAAAATGGCAGAAAAAATCTACCTTATTTTGGGATAATTTTGCTCTCCGGCGATGTTAAATTGAAATTTGATACCATTCCCATTGATCGAGCTATGATCTTTGGACATTGAAACTTACCAGATAACTGAAACCAGAAATTTTCATTTTTTATTATGAAGCCATAAACAACTTTCTGAATTTTTTGAATTAGCAGAATTTTTCATCATAGATCGCTGGCCGAAATAGCTAATGATTATTGATATATTTGCGAGAGCTACCTATCATTAGAGACTTCTATTTCAGTCCATTCTTGCAGGTGTCAGTTGCAGATCACAACTGTGTCAGTTTCAAAAGGATTTTTACAATCTAGTATCCAATTTAAATTCAATCTCTGAGAAGCAAAATTATGCAAAAACGAGGAATTTTCTCTCCGGTATTGTTTCCTACCTTCAAACCAACGCGCCAAAATTGTTTGCTTGTCCAATTTGCAATTTTTAATGATTGCTCAAAGTTTATAAATGAAAGTCTAGCTTAGATTTAAGTACCAAATTTAGGCATTTCTGTCAACAGTCAAAAATAATATTATCTCTCAGGAGGGGCACTGATAATAGTTAATTTCGTACCTCCCGAAACAGTTAGAACAAATGTTAAATTGGAACTTGAATTATTTTGACCTTTAAATTTGAATGAATAGCAAAATGAATGACAACACTAACCTCCTGCTTTTAGCAGTAACTTGACAACTTCAATTCGATTATTTGCGACTGCATCATGAAGAGGCGTGAAACCATTGACGGCAGTTGTGAAGATGTTTAAGTCTGAAAAATAAGCAAAAAATAAGTGACTATTCCAGTAATCTTTTAAGGGTTGCACCCAGGGATGTACCTGTGCCTGCACCGTTTAAAAATACAGGGTGTCCCAAAACAAAAAACATATTCCCCGTTTGCACGGCTGCTGTGAGGGAGCCATGATTTTAGTTGTCTCTTTTTTATACCGCGTTATGGGAAAGTATTTGAGTTTGAGACCTTGTTTGAGTAAATCGGACAAGTAATTGCAGCGTTATAATAGGAGAGATTCGAAATCAGAGGTTGCTTGAAAACCAGAGGCCCCTCTCTTCTGTATATAACCTTTAAAATAGGTGCGTCAACAACATTTTAAATTAGCATCTTATAATACAACACAACACAACACAACACAACACAACACAACACAACACAACACAACACAACACAACACAACACAACAAAACACATAAAAGAACCAATTTGTGGCCACCATAATGCTGCAAATTTACTTAAACAAGGTCTCAAACTCCACGTTGAAGCCTTTTCTATACAAAAATTTCAAAAAAGAGACAACTTAAATTACACCTCCTTCACAGAAGTCATTCGAACTGCGCACAAATTTTTTGGGGCACCCTTTTACAATTCCCGTCTTCTATAATATGAGTAAAAAACCCTACCCGTTTTAAAGGGTGTTACTTCTCATTCATTGAGCAAATAAAGTTGGTAAATGCTTTTTGAATAGTCCAGATCTTCAATTTGAATGCTTCCTCTAATCAGACTTTTTTTAAATCATGATGTTGAAAAATGATATTGTAGAGCTGTTTGACGAGCAATTTCTCCCTCCTACAACTGGGAACCAGAAACTCAATTGTTTGATGTATGCGGATGATATTCCAACATTTTCTGAAACTGAAGAAGGACTAAAGCGTAGCCTATCTAAGCTCGAAGATTATTCTCAAAACTGGAAGTTGAATGTGAACGGAAAAAGAAAGATTCTATTTTTTAACAAATTGGGCAGAAATACCAAAGTAACTGTTAAGTTTGGAAACAATTATATAACGTCATGTGCAAATTACAAATGTGGGTACAATTTTTCGTTTCAACAAACAATCAAGGGAGCTCCGAAGTAAACTTCGTGAAATAAAGTGTTGATATTAAAATGAATGAAGTTTACTTCGGAGCTCCTTTGATGATAAATGTCACATAAATCATATTTTGCAAAACGCATCTGTTGTGCAGTTTTTAATTTTAGTCCTCTTGTTTCAAATTTTTCAAGTCTATTGTTGACTTATTCACTGTGCTTCAAGAATTTGCTTAGGCTAAAATGTCAAAGCTCTTAACCTATTAACCAAGAGGTCAACATAAATATTGGTAGCTGTGCCGTTAATGATTCAATCGAGGAGAAGCTGTTAGGAGTTTTAATTGACGCAAATCTTAACTATGAAAAGCACAGAAGCAATATTTTGTCAAAAGGCTGGCAATAAACTATTTGCCTTGTCACGTATGTCTGCATATCTAGGTACTAATAAAGTGGAATTCTTGATGACAGCATTTGTAACTAGCCAGTTCCAATACTGTCCGTTGGTTTGGATTTTCCATAGCAGAAAGATAAATAACAAAATCAATAGGCTGCATGAGAGAGCCCTGAGAATAGCATATAAAGATTATAGTTCTAGTTTCGCAACTTTGTTGGAAAACGATAGATCTGAAACGATACATGAGAAAAATATGCAATTGCTTATGACTAAAATGTTCACAACAATGAATAATCTAAACCCCATATTTATGAATGAAATCTTCCTTCAAAGAAGTGCCATCTATAATTTCAGAAATACAAATGCATTCTTACTTTCTATGGTACATACTGTTAATTATAGTACTGAAACAGTCCGATATAGGGCGCAGCGTATTTGGCACTCTCTTCCACAGGAAATCAAAGATTCAAACTCCGTACAACAATTCAAGAATGAAATAAAATCGTGGAAAAATGTAGACTGCGACTGCAGCCTTTGCAAACAATACATCCCTGGACTCGGCTTTTTACAGTTTTATACAACTTGTTTTGATATAGATTTTATTTTTAGATTAATGCTTCAACTTTCAAAGTATCAATATCCACAAACAAGGTATCTATGTTCAAGTTGACCATCGAGGTACGTTTTAAAAATGTTTTCGACTCGATTCACGCCAAATTCTCATCGTTAGGGTCAACTAAATATGTATACTTTTTTGGGACACCCGGTAGTTTCGCAGAACATCCAGAAAATGGCCTAAAACGCACCATCTAAGGCATCTCGAAATAAAAGAAACGCAACAAGTCAGTTTTACTAGTTTCAATGCCCCTTTCTCAGAGCAATAATAAGATATTAATTTCAATTTCCGTCTCAGTTTCAGTTTATCATTATATTAGACATGATAATTCTCAACAGGAGTTCGAATGGATTTCAAAGACTTGGAAGATTTGATGGCGCGCTTGACGCCATTTTCCGGCTGTTCTACAACACCGATTTTTAAATCTTTCGAATTTACCAAGGGACTACTATTTGTGAAAATTACAAAAAAATACACAAAATACTTAAATCTTTTAGCAATTAGAAAAATCAATCTCTATGCTTATAGCGCAACTAATTTTGTTGCAATGATTTTCAAACAGAGGGACATTTTCTTAGTCACCCGGTACAAATACTTGGCTGTCCTATAGAATAGTTACAATGAAAAGATTTTATAATCGAAGCGTTTGTGCAAAATAACAGTTGTATTGTTACATTTTTCTCTTCTGTTATAACTGAGGATGGTTTAGTTTATTATGAACATATATCATTNTTTTTAAATCTTTCGAATTTACCAAGGAACTACTATTTGTGAAAATTACAAAAAAATACACAAAATACTTAAATCTTTTAGCAATTAGAAAAATCAATCTCTATGCTTATAGCGCAACTAATTTTGTTGCAATGATTTTCAAACAGAGGGACATTTTCTTAGTCACCCGGTACAAATACTTGGCTTGGCTTGCTTGGCTTGGCTGTCCTATAGAATAGTTACAATGAAAAGATTTTATAATCGAAGCGTTTGTGCAAAATAACAGTTGTGTTGTTACATTTTTCTCTTCTGTTATAACTGAGGATGGTTTAGTTTATTATGAACATATATCATTATTACTCATGCACAACTCTTTGATTGCAATTTTCGTGGACATTTTCACCTGACATTTAATGTGAGACAGACTTTAGGTAAAACATCTACTCCTCTTTGGAATTAAAAATTTTAAATGGTCAGTTCAAAAATCGATGAATAACGCAGCTTCCCAAAACGACAAAATTCCATGAAAAGGATTTCAGTGTTGGCAGCGCTAAATACTACTTTTACACAACGTTCCATCGAGCTTTTTTGGAAACCAAGAACCTGATTGGGAGTATAAGTGTGGGGAAGTACACATCGTACACGATCTTTAACGGCCTACTTTGAGGTAATCACCGACTTGCCATCGTTCTGTTTTAAAAGCTCAGAGTCGTGTAGGCAACAAAATACAGCCTAAAACGGATAAAGTGAACGCAATACCTTTAGATTTGAGAAGTTCGGCTACACACGCAGCATGGCCATGATTACTAGCTTCATGTAAGGCCGTCCAGCTTGCATTGTCTTTAAGATTCGGATCAAAACCATTGAGCAATAATTGCTTCACCTTCGCTGGTTCATTCTTTATGCAAGCCTTGTGTAGCTCAGTTTCACCTAATAAAAGCAACAGCACAACATTCAATGATTTGTAAAGCACCATGAAAACAAGACTAGAGAGCTTCAGAGTCTTCATGATGGCTATTGTGAAAATTTGCAGTTCAACCAACTGTAGTAAGAAAAATCATATGGTTGCTGTTAGAAACTCTTCCTACATCAACTTCAATCGACCCTTACTGAATCGTCATGATCCTTTTTCATTTGAAATTTATCTTCTTACTTTTAATACAAAATGTGTATGCTAAATTCAGTATGGTTTTCGTGATAAAGAAATAGCTTCCAATGAAATTCAGACCACTTGAGGAAAACCGTTCAAACTCAATGATGGAGTGGAAGACTATTTTAAAAGAATTGTCCTCGCACTCGAGCTTCCTTGTAGGTTTCTTTAAGGTCCGAAACATTTAGTTTTGGCCCAGAAGGGTAGGGGTTTCCTTTTTTAGAACCTTGCCCTTAAAGATAATCAACGGAGATAAAAGTCCCACACGGAAGGGGCTGGGCAGTCTATAATTAAAGAAATTGTATTTGAGGATCGACACGTGCGTGGAGATTGTGTAGCTGAAGAAACAATGGGGTGTGTAGGCATTTTCTTTGTCCTATTCATAGATTACTCCAACTAGCTCCGTTCATATACTTTAAAACGAAAATAAAAGATTTGGAAACCTTCCAAACTGTTGGAATGCATTCTCTTTCGATACATAAATGAAGATTTCCACATAATTATTTTGGAGGGCTTCCTTTATACGAAGACTTTCAATTTCATACCGGGTGACCCAAAGAAACTTCATGAGCTAGATCACGCCTAGCTTCATAGGCATCAGCAGTTAGCTGGAAGGCCCAGTTATCTAGTCAGACTTGGCTTGGTCACTTTCAGCTATCATTATTGTCCACACAGCGGTTTCAAAAATACTTTGATTTTATCACGTTTTAGCAATAGATGAACTATTGTTTTCTTTTACAAGCACATATTTTGGAAGATTCAACAAAAGGCTGATTTCCAAATTTGCAAAGGAACATGGAGTTTTGAAAAGGAGCAGTGATCTGTCTTCTTGACAACAATAGATTTCCCTAGGCGACTTCATACCTGTATGTTAAAAATTTACGAAACGTGGAGCATCTTTAGATAGAAGAAAGCTAGGCACGATCTAGCTCTTGACCCCTTTTTGAGTCACAACTTCATTGGATTGATGAAATTTCGTGACATGTCGACTGATCTATTAGTAGAAAACAATGCCAGTAATGCATCATTTAATTTACCTTTGACATTTCTTTTAACTTTGACTTTATTTCCTTCTTGCTGTGGCTCGTTCATGTTTAGTCTTGAACGCTCAGTGTTTGAATCCCTACGTGATGAAAATTGATGGATCATTCACAAATATTCATTTTCGTCTTCAAAACGACTAGCAAAAACTGCCGGGGAAGGGCTTTGCAGACTTAGTTCTATTTTCACTTCCACTTCAGGTTCAAAAATCTTGAAAACCTGTTTTGTGCATGCGCAAAATACCAATTTTTAGAAACATTTCAAAGAGTAATAGCTGTAAACTTGTAACATCTTTCTGTGTTTGTGAGAAACCAATAACAACCACAATAAAAATAATTAACTTCTTTACAGTTGGCGAGAGCAATAGTTTTACTAACTATTCATAATACAAGATGAAAATCTATAATACAAACATAAAAATATATACATGAATCTATCTGCACATCATCTACAGATGTTGCAATAGACCTTTTCACAGAGGTCTGGGACGGCGCACAACTTTTCTGGAAGATGGCGGATAAGCTGCGAGAGGGAATCCTCTTCTCGATACAAACGCTAAAATGCAGTTGCGATGGGCGAAGTAATGCAAGAAAAGTTGAATTTAACTCCAGTTACTGTGCACTTAGAGGACCAAAAAGATTTACGACATGAAAGTAAAGAGTTACCAATCACAATGAAATGATATTTAGCATAGTTTGCAAGGAAAAGTTTATTTCTTCGAGTTTGGTGAATTTGGATTGTATGATGATTATTTGCCAATTTTAGATTTTTGTTTATGAATAAAAGAAGATTAAATATTGCACTTTAACCAGAGGAATACGAAGGGACATGTGTACTTTTGGTACAAATGTGTGCAGGCAAAGATTTCTTGTGCGCTTTTAGCCTCGTAACAAAAGAGAGACTTTGGCGGGAAAATATTCGCCATTATAAATGCATTCGTCATTTCGTTCTCTCTGTTGTTGCTCAAAACAAAATCAAAGAAGAAGAAAGTGGCTTGCGACAAGTAATTCATGTGTTTCAGAACGAAAACAAATAAAAAGTGTTGTGGAAGTTTTGCAATTGTAGATGAGAGAGTCGAAGAATTGCTGAAGTATGTTGTTTTGCTTGAAGGCATTTATTGTTTTGGTGAATATGCCTATTATTGGTTGGCAAAATTTAACGCAGTCTGTGTTTGACCTGTCATCTTGAACAACAATTTTACGAATAAATGAGAACCCGGAGTAACGTGGAAGTTAAGAAGTTACTTTGAACCGGTAAGTGGCCTTATTTTGCGAGTACATACAGTGGTGTTTTATTTTGAAATATCACAAGCCACACTGTTTGTCAATAAACAAACGCGAAGAAATTGAAGAAACTGTCTACATTCTTAGCTAACTCGGCTTGCCCTGATAGCTTCAGCATTGGGAAAAAATATAAATCATTGTTTGGTTCTTAAAATACACGATAGTTTCTATTCCTGCAGTCAATGGGCGAAAATCTCAATTCATAAACAAAAATCCAAAATTAATTTGACTTAGGCCCTCATCATCATCCATCAATAATCATAAAATCCAACTTCGCTAAAACAACTCTAACAAATGAACGTTTCCTTGTAAAATAAGCTAAAGATATCACTGTAATATAGTAGATAAGTCTTTATTTCATGTTGCAAGCCTTTCTGGTCCTCTAAGTGCCCAGTAACTGGGAGTTAAATGTGATTTTTCGCCCACAACTTCGCCAACTGCAACTGCAGTTCAGTGTTTGCATCGCGAAAGGGATTCCCTCTCGCAGCGTATCCGCCATCTTCCAGAAAAGTAGCGCGCCGTCCCAGACCTCTGTGAAAAGGTCTATTGCATGCATCTCCCTTCCTGCTCTTAATCATAACTTTGAATTGCTTTGTGTTTTAGGCAACTTTTATCGTGTCAGATAGCGTGTTCCACAAAATGCTTCCTCTAAATGATGATGAATTGTTCCCATAAATTAACGTATGCAGGTTTTAATGAGCTGCAGGAGGCCATTCGTTCGTAGACTATATTTAGTATCCATCGGTTTGAAGAACTCGAACATGAAGGAAGGACAGGCGGCATTTATGCATTTATATATTTCTAGCATTAATTTTGCAGATTTTTGCAGTGGATAGTTAGCTCGCCCGACCTTCTCAGGAGCTCTTCAAACGTTGCATCGTAATCCCTATACCTGTTTGAAAGGTAGCTATGTAGGAGTTCTGGTACTGACGCCATTAGCTGCCATTCTTGCCATACATTAAGTGCAAAATTTTCGGAGGATAAAATTTCGGACAATAAACTTCGGCGAAAATATTTTCGGATACATTTTTGGCATTTCGGACAATTTAATTTTCGGACAAAACTTTGACCAGTCTTTTGAGTCATTTCAGCAAAACCAAGTCGGGTTTTAGATTTATTGAAACTAAGCACCTTTATAAAGTTTTGGGATAGAGCCCTATCATGTCTCGAACGGAAGTCCTTTCTTGCATAAAACTTTCTGGAATAGAAGAGCAATGAAATAGTCAATAACTTCTTGTTAATATTCGTGTTCGTCACTTTTTTTATACGTGCTTATATATTTTTATAAGTTTAAATCCGCAAATGGGTCTCCTGGCTCAATTTCAAGTTCGGTAACATTATCAAATCGTATCAACAGAATTAAGCTTACGTAATCGTACAAAAAAGTGACAGTGGCTTTTTAATAGACAATGAAGTGGACTTGCCCAAGTCGTCTTGCAAGAAAGTGGATTTGCCCATGTTCTCTTTCTTTCTTACAAAACGACTTGGGCAAGTCCAAACGATGATGCCATTTGTTTAGACTAATATTTGCTTGGAAACATAAATTTTTCAAAAAATTTGCATGTTCATGATAATCTTTCGTGTCATGATTGAGATTCGGTTTCAAATTTCTTGCTTTGGTTCCTATTGTTGTCAGTCAATTCACACTGCGCAAGCGCATATGCACGCAAAATTTTCGGCGTTACAAATTTCGGACAACTCCATATTTCGTACAAATAAATTTTCGGACAATTCTTTGTCCGAAAGTTTGTCGCACCCAAAATTGTTGTACTTAATGTCAATAAATCCTGACTGAGGCAGTCATAAGCCTTCAAAAGATCCATGCCTGACTCAGCGATGGTACTGCGGAAGATCTCCATGACATGAAACAATGCACATTGAGTACTTTAACCCTCACTAAATCCGCACAGGAGATTTGAAAGGTTTGGTGGGATGAAGGACAGCATCTGCTTAGCTATTAATCTTTCAAAAAACCTTCGATAATGCTGACAATATACTCATCAGCCTTTTTCAGTTTACTGGCGAAAATTCCAGACTCTAACATTGCATTAGCAATTGCGATCGGCTGTAGAAATATGTGGATATCTATATATGTGCGAAATTTATTGATATCAAATCAGTACAGAAAAATTACTGTTGATCTTACCCAATAACAGCCAGAGGTCTGGATGTTCCTCTCTTCACCTTGATAATGGTATTATCAACAACCGCTGCTCGGTGAACGGATGGGATAAGGCTGAAGTAGCATGAAACCTAGTAGAAATGAAACAGATTAGTAAAAATACCTGGTTGTTTCTTTGCAATGACCCTAGTCTAGTAGAACAGCATACATGTTCGTTGAAAAAGTAAGTTCGTACCGGGTGAGTCAGAAAAAGCACACAGCGTTTGAAAGGCTACTGTCTTCTGAATATCAAAGCAATAATAATTTTCGTTATCTTGTTCAATAGCCAAGATGTTAAATCTATTAGGAATTTTCCTTGCTGAAATCGGCCACGCTCTTCCGAAAATATGAGGGATTTTCTAGAGAAGACCTCCTCAAAAAACCTTCAAAAGCTGCCTAAAATCACGATCAAATTCCCCAACAATTTCTGTCTTACAGCAATGACTTGCACATGATTTGGCACGTGTTTTCTTTTTGGAAGTCTTCCCCACTAGTATGAGAACATTATTTAAGGGGATTCCATTCTCCCAAGAGGATAATTTGCAGTTGTTGATGACTGATATCTATAAAACAAAATGGGAGTTTAATCCTAGTTGCACGAACGAGATTCTTCTAGAAAACACAGTCCGTGTGGGTTAAGAAGCTGCCAAAACCTATCATTGCAACATGGCTAAGAGAAAATATCGTTTCTTGGCTGTAGATTATGGCATCCACTTCCCAATGAAATTAAAGACCCTTCCAATGAAAAATACCCTCTCCAGTTTTAATAGGAAAATCAAAATCTAGAAAGGAGAGGACTCCAAGTGTACAATATATAGACCTTTTGTGGCTCAGATTGGATAGCTGCATTGTAAATATATACTGAAAAAGAAACATTGTAAACATTGCAAAAATCTGTCTATGCATTTGCAGTTTGTTATTCTGTATTGTATTTTGTTTTCAATTTTAATTTTACTTTGCTAGATAGTAGGCTTGAATTCGCTTTTATTTTATAGCTATTTTGTATATTAATGCCTACTTTAAATAACTTGATAAAAATAATGTGTGCTAATATCTATTTGTTATTGATATTAGGAACGAAAATGGACGAAATTTTGATCGTCGTTCGATTTCATTCGTTTTAGCAGATTTTGAAAGGGGCTTTCTGCAGGAAATCTCCCATAGCCACGGGAAGTAATGACTGATTAAATCCGGGTAAATTTATGCATCTAATTGAACTTATCGGCTATGAGACAAGAAATGTTTCAATATAATTGCTTTGATATTGAGAGAGCAGTATTTCTCGCATGCCGTGCGCTTTTCTGGACTCGCCCGGTGGAGCAGATAACACGAAGTGCAATAAATATTGTGATGTTCAAGGCATAACAGATATCCCAAAACATTACATTTTCATTTCATTTTATTTCAATTTATATTATTTAACCACGGTAGCCCCGTCAGTCCCGTGGGGACTGCTTTACAGGGGGCCGTGCAAAAAAGACTACAAAGTAAAAACCTAATTTACAAATGTTGCTAACTTAAGTTGAATAGCAATATAAAAACTAAAAATGTCCATAACAAAATTTTACGAAAATTAAATCAAAAGAAAAGTGAAATCACACCCTCTGCAATGGCTCGTTTAGCCTTTTCTTGAAGGTAGGAAGAGAGGGTGCATGTTTGACATCCAAGCTTAATTTGTTCCAAAGCTTAGGTCCACGAAATGAAATAGACTTCTGCCCATTTGACGTTTTGAAAAGTGGAACACGCAAGTCAGTTTCGGTGTTTCTCAGCCTCAGTGTATTTTGGGCTGAGTTCTTTATAAACAGCTTGGATAGATATTCCGGAGCAAGACCATTTGTTGACTTGTACATTATAGTCGCTGTTTCATTTTGAATAATGTCAGAAATTGTTGGCCATTTCAGCCTCTTAATCAGACTAGCTGCTGAAACATCATAGCTGCTATTTGTAACAATTCTGGCAGCACGATTTTGCAACTTTTGGAGGGTCTCAATTTGAATTTTCCCACAACATCCCCACACTGAGCAACAATAGCGAAAATGGGGCTCCACAATTCCTCTGTACATTTTACTTAGCGTTTCCTTTGGGAGAAATTTCTTTGCATACTTCAAAAAACCTAAGGCTCGAGAGACTTTAGTTCTCATACAGTTTATATGCTCATCCCAAACAAGATGACTATCCAACTGAACACCTAGGTATTTAGTGTTCTCAACGACCTTTATCTGAGTGCCATTTATAGAGAAGGAAGGCTGCTCAACGACTTCATCAGAAATCATTTTAAGCTTTGGACGGGATCCAACTACCATTGCGTGAGTCTTAAGGACATTCAAGGATAGTTTGTTTCCCTGGAGCCAATCCTTTAAACAATTCAGATCTTCGTTCATAAATTGGTTCAGATCGTCTATATTTTTTGATGCATATGAAAGACTGGTGTCATCTGCATACATAGTCACGTTACAGTTTCGCAGAGCTAAAGGGAGATCATTTATATAAATCAAGAATAGCAGGGGACCAAGGCATGAGCCCTGTGGAACACCACACGTGACATCCTTTATCTGCGAAAATGCACCATTTACTTTGCAGAATTGCCGTCTGTTTTTCAGGTATGAAGCAAACCAAGAATGTTCCAGATCACTGATACCATACCTAATTAGCTTTTTTAGGAGAATATCATGATCTACCGTATCAAATGCTTTCTTTAGGTCAATGAAAACATTTGCTGTGTATTTTCCGTTATCCATATTTACATACCAGTCGTTAGTACTCGCGAGCAGACAGGTTACCACAGAATGTAGCAAACGGAAAGCAGATTGGTTTGAGAATAGAAGCTTATTTTTGATCAAAAAAGCGTAGACTTGATTATAGACCAACTTTTCGAACAGCCTAGCTAGAAATGGCAGAACAGATATAGGCCTATAGTTTGAACTGTCATCCTGTTGACCGCTCTTGAAGACAGGGGCAACTCGCGCAATTTTCCAGCTGTCTGGAAAAACTCCAGTGGCAAGGGAGAGGTTGAAAATGTCGCATAGGGATTCAGCTATCACAGGAAGTCCAATCTTCAAGAAAAAATTGGCCAGACCATCAGGGCCAGAACCCTTTGAGGTGTCAAATTTTCCGAAAACCCTTTCGATTTGAGGTATACTGACAGGCTCGAAATGAAATTTCAAACTTTTTGGATTAACCTCGTACTCATTTGATAAGAGAGGGTTTGATGCCTCAGGTATTTTGTCACTGAGGTTCTCGCCAATATCACAAAAGAAGTTATTCATTGACTCTGCAACAGCCATAGCCCCTGATACCGTTTTCCCTTCAACCTCTAGGGATGAGATGTGGGTGGTCTTAGTCTTCTTATTTAGAACTTGATTTATTGTTTTCCACGTGTTTTTTAGGTCACCATCATAGGAGGCGATCTTATTTGTGAAAAATTCGCGCTTCAAATTCTCATTCAGTTTATTTACTCGATTTCGCAGCTGCCTATAAGCCTGCATCAAAAGATCAGACTTTGAACTAACAGCAAGTTTCTTAAGCCTATCCCGAGATTTATGCATTAGTGATTAAGGCACAAATAATAAATATGTACCACTTTGTCAAAAGATAATGGCCTTGACAACATCATTCTGCTTTCTCCTTGTAGACAAGATACATCATAGTGACTTATTAGATGATCTGCTAATCGCGCAGCCAACCATGAAGGCTTCAACATTGAAAAGATTATTGACAGAGCAAGTTGTCTTTCGCGACTTCCTTTCAACAATTCAGTGGTAACATCATGTAGCTCAGATGAGAATTGCATGCAAGCTGGGCCAAATTTACATCCAATGTTCTCCAAATCTGACAATTCACAACAACTTGCAGCCAGCTGCACCAACTTAAAAGCATAGCGGCGCAAGGGAATCTGCAGTGAGAATAAAAGACAATTATCAATGTGTGAATCTTTTCAGTAATACCGAGATTGAAAGTTCAACGCTCAAATAAACTACAGATAAACATTAAGCACCAAATACTGTTGGTGAGGATATCACGACAGTGATGACTTGAATGCGCTTTAGCATGAGCTATCCTCTTCGGAGGGTATTAATAAGGTCATCCCAAGGAGCATAACAAAAGAAAAGCATCCCGCAGATTCCATCTTCCCAAGAGAGTAACACGTGCTAACACATGCAATTGTCAACGCTGCAAGGCAGGAAAACAGACAAAATTTGATCATCGTTTTAAGCCATTTTTAAAGGTTCTTTGCAGGGGCCTTCTCCAAAATATCTTCCTTGACTACGAAAAGGACAATGGCGGACACTAGGGGGCAAAAGGGCACAGTCGCCTCATCAATGTTGAGGTGAACAATGACATCTCGTTTGATTACAATAGAAGTAAAGGATCCTTTTAAACTGAAACGACAACCTCGCCCCCTAATATTTGGCAAAGTGCCCTCTACTCAAAAAGGAGTGTCGATTTAAAGTTGAATGTTTGAATGTCCGGAAATAAGCAAGAAATTTGCTACACTGCTTTGATCTTCCAGGAACAGTGGCCATTAAATGGGGGCGTCTTTTTTTTATTCAACCGATATTGCGAAATGAAACGAATAACTCTTACGTATTCTTGAATTGAGATGGAATCAGCTGCAATCCCAACCGCATTGTTGATAAGTATTCGAGCAGCCGATCCTCCCCCAAATACATTTCTTTTATTCCAGATAATCTCAGCAACAATTGGCTTCCTTTCTCCTTTGCTTCCATTACATTTCTCATTCTCAGTCCTATGAAGAATTCGTCTTCATGAAAAACAGCACAAATTTAGGTAAAATCCACACAGAACGTGCAACCTCCAACATGCAATATCAGTTTATCTTAAATTTCAAATGAGCACCCCCTCAAAAACTTGGGCACTTAAATTTCAAATGAGCACTCACAGGGGCTCATTCAAAGAAATACGGTAATCAGCTGTCCACATGTCAGATAGAAAGCGTCTCACTCATACGGTTAAGCTGTTTAAACAAAAAGAATTACAAGTTGTTGGTGAAAATAGAATTGCTTAACAATGTTGCTTGGAGTGTCTACAATATTTCGAGTTTCATCCCTCAGAAGCCTATTTTTTTCAGAAAAACGATTCGCGCTTTTGTTTAACCTACAGTTGTAAATGATTCTGCAAAGTTTTGTTACTTCTCCTTTGAAAGTTTGGGTTTTGTGAAACGACCTTCAAAGGTTGATGTCCAGGTTTACAGTTCAATAAGAGAGCGTTTCGAAAGTCCCTGCATATTAAAAATGAGTATGAAGTTTAGCTGTTTAAAACAAAAGAATTATGATAGTGTCTTCTTGACATTTGACTTCTTTCTTCAAATTAGCATAATCTTAAAAATCGTGTAAAAGTATCAGTTTTGTCTCGAGTTATTCATATCTACTACTATTTCGTATATTTAACATATATATATAGGGGAAACCAATTTGGCTTCGTTATTTCGCTATTTCGGTTTGTGAATTCGTGGTTTCGTGGTTTACAAACAGCCAGAATTGTATGAGACAACGTATTTGAAATTAAAAGCAATGTCATATCAAGAAAACATCGCTAATGGCTCTATTTCATTAGACGTCATTTCTTTTCAAGCAAGCAACAACGGAAACAATAACTGCACATAAACCAGCAGTAATAAAGCAACAAGCAAAACAACTAAAAATAGCAAAATTATTTGTTATTGGCCAAGAAGACAAAAACAACCACGATGACATTTCAGTGACAAAGGAAATGTCGCTAGCAAATCATTTGACAAGCAGAAATAGACAATGAAAAGTAACAAATGAAAAGATGGATCCTTTTCGTCAGCTTGCTCCTTCGTCGTGCAAAAAAGTGCCTGCTGCTATTTCTTGTTGATAATATCAACAAAAAGGCGAACATATTCACGGAATTCGGCTCGAACATACCTTTTCCAGTAGTGATTGCAGTCCATTTCAAGAGTATCGACAACAAATTTGACACAAATTAGGCACGATTGCATCCTAAATGATAACGAACATATGATTAGTATGATAAAAGGTATACAGTGTTCAAAAAGCTTTCGACACCGTAAACCGTGACCTCCTCTATGCCATCTTAGGCAAACTCGGATGTCCAGCGAAATTCATCAGAATTATTAAGAAGTTATACACAAATGTACATGCAAGACTCATCGTTGACGGTGAACTTACAAATCCGTTTGAATACAACAGCGGTGTTAAACGAAGGCTGTAAACTAGCTCCCGCACTCTATGGCATATACGCAGCTGTTTTACTGTGGCTTGCATACGAGATCGAGCACACTTACAGCATCCAAGTCAAGTTTCGATATGATGGTGACTTATTTGACCTCAGAAGACTAAAAAGTAAGACCAAAGTCCTTGCTGTATACATCAGAGAGGCACAATATGCAAATGATATAGCAATTTTCAGTGACACACCCGATGGTTTACAAATCCTTCTCACTGCCTAGAATGATCTAGCTAAAAAGATGGGTCTATGCTTCAACACCACAAAAACTGAAACAATGTGCATTGGACCANTAACTGCACATAAACCAGCAGTAATAAAGCAACAAGCAAAACAACTAAAAATAGCAAAATTATTTGTTATTGGCCAAGAAGACAAAAACAACCACGATGACATTTCAGTGACAAAGGAAATGTCGCTAGCAAATCATTTGACAAGCAGAAATAGACAATGAAAAGTAACAAAGGAAAAGATGGATCCTTTTCGTCAGCTTGCTCCTTCGTCGTGCAAAAAAGTGCCTGCTGCTATTTCTTGT
The DNA here is from genome assembly GCA_004194415.1 of Aurelia aurita. Taxonomy (NCBI): domain Eukaryota; kingdom Metazoa; phylum Cnidaria; class Scyphozoa; order Semaeostomeae; family Ulmaridae; genus Aurelia; species Aurelia aurita. Next base: position 204,356 of record REGM01000164.1, read on the forward strand.
TGATAATATCAACAAAAAGGCGAACATATTCACGGAATTCGGCTCGAACATACCTTTTCCAGTGGTGATTGCAGTCCATTTCAAGAGTATCGACAACAAATTTGACACAAATTAGGCACGATTGCATCCTAAATGATAACGAACATATGATTAGTATGATAAAAGGTATACAGTGTTCAAAAAGCTTTCGACACCGTAAACCGTGACCTCCTCTATGCCATCTTAGGCAAACTCGGATGTCCAGCGAAATTCATCAGAATTATTAAGAAGTTATACACAAATGTACAAATGTCCATTTCAAGAGTATCGACAACAAATTTGACACAAATTAGGCACGATTGCATCCTAAATGATAACGAACATATGATTAGTATGATAAAAGGTATACAGTGTTCAAAAAGCTTTCGACACCGTAAACCGTGACCTCCTCTATGCCATCTTAGGCAAACTCGGATGTCCAGCGAAATTCATCAGAATTATTAAGAAGTTATACACAAATGTACATGCAAGACTCATCGTTGACGGTGAACTTACAAATCCGTTTGAATACAACAGCGGTGTTAAACGAAGGCTGTAAACTAGCTCCCACACTCTATGGCATATACGCAGCTGTTTTACTGTGGCTTGCATACAAGGAGATCGAGCACACTTACAGCATCCAAGTCAAGTTTCGATATGATGGTGACTTATTTGACCTCAGAAGACTAAAAAGTAAGACCAAAGTCCTTGCTGTATACATCAGAGAGGCACAATATGCAAATGATATAGCAATTTTCAGTGACACACCCGATGGTTTACAAATCCTTCTCACTGCCTAGAATGATCTAGCTAAAAAGATGGGTCTATGCTTCAACACCACAAAAACTGAAACAATGTGCATTGGACCAGAAGCCGAATTTTTCATCGATGACACCAAATTAAAGAATGTTAGCAGCTTTAAGTATCTTGGTAGCTACGTAACAAATGACTGTTCAATAAAGCAAGAATTAACAGCACGAATCCAAGCAACTTCGTGTGCTTTTGGAAGATTGCGCCATCGAGTTTTTGACTCGCATGACCTAACCTACACCACAAAAGTAAAGGTCTACAACCAATGTCTTATGCCGCTACTAATGTACGGCAGTGAAACTTGGACGTTGAACTATCAACAAGTTAGGCAACTCCGTACAATTCAACAGCGTCATTTAAGGAGAATACTGAAGATAAAATGGACTGATCATATCAGCAACGAAGAAATTCTCGCAATAGCATGCGTGGAAGATATAGAAATATTATTGGTACGGAGTCGACTACGCTGGCTAGGGCATGTGTCCAGAATGGAGGATGATCGTCCAGTGAAATCCTTATTATATGGTGAATTAACTGAAGGAAAACGTCCTGTTGGGCGTCCAAAGCTCAGATATAAAGACACGTGTAAAAGTGCGTTGAAATGTGGTGATGTTCTCGACCATTGGGAGACAAAAGTAGAGGACCGAACTGAATGGAGAAAGATGATTCGTCAAACGTGTGACAAAGTCAACGAGAAAAGAGTTCAGGCATACGAAAAACAGAGGGACAAGAGGAGAAGGAAAGGAACTGAATTAGATACAATCTTATAAACTTAGAATCATTACTGTATCTCTTTGTTAATTGTGTTATACCCGTTCTCGGGATTAGGCGTATATATATATATATATATAGTGTTCAAAAAGTTTACAATGGCTAATGTTATGCTAGTGGAAACAACCCTGCCAATCATACCTAATAATATCAAATGTTAACGTGGAAGGAAATCAACAGTAGATATTAGAAAAGCTGTAAACTAGAAAAATACAGTTCGTCTGCATTTTGCTTCTATAATCTGCAAAGTCTACGAAAACCTTTCTGGAATGTAATAGACCCATTCAGATAAGGTTTTGTTTACACCCAATTCAAGTCATGTAACTAAACTCTTGGGAGGTTGTAGCATTATTCTAATTTTCGCAGTAAAGACACCAGTTTTCATAGCACAAAATGTGTGGAATAGATCAAAAGATGTCTGATCAAGAGATTGATCACTTGACTTGAATTTAGTGTAAACAAACCTCAGCCGAATAGGTCTGCTGGAGAATCAAAGGAATTTCTTCTAAGATACCGATTCTAAAAAAAATCTTTCAGAAGCGCTATTCCGTTATTCACACTACATCGGAATAATCATTATGACTTGAAACAGATGACTTGAAACAGAATAAATTAATGAAATGTGGAACTTGGAGCTGCCATTTACAAAAGCAAAGAAATTTCTTTAATATTCGTCTAATGTAACACAATGAACATTTATTGTTCTTGGCGATACAAACTGCGATTTGCTAGCAAACTTGCGGGGTAATTTAGCGACAACGATGGAAAACATCTTTAACATCTACAATTTGTTCAGATTTACTCAGCTTATTGAGAAGCCAACCAATAGGTAATGTTCATTGTCTTCTCTAGCAGTAGCACAAAAATACAATGGACTCAAGTATTCAAAATTATGCCTAAATCTATGTTCATTCAGAGTGCCAAAGTTAACTCGAAGCCTTGTTAGCAGTTTGATACCCGAAATATCATAAATATTGCGGGTTTTTCTCTGGTCTGATGATTCTTAGTACACAGCGGTTTCCTCTTGAACACCGCGAAAGAAGGAGAATCTTGCACAGTTCTGTCTAAAAGGTTCCACGCAGATAGTGTGTGAAAATAAGAGTTTGAATAACACATTGTACACTATTATGGTGTATTCGGTAGGGAACTAGGTATCATGGTTAACAGAAAGCAGTAATGTCGAGTTAATGGTGTAGACTCTAATATCGGCAGCATTGCTATTGGAATTCCACAGGGCTCTTGTCTCAGTCCACTCCCATTTTTAGTCTACATAAATGCACCCACCTCTGTAACGTTACGTGACATATACGGGCGTGACATATACAGGCCCTACATAGTAAATGGCAAGTCTCTAATGTTACGTGACAGACGGCCGTGACACATATGGACCTTAAACGTTACAGACCTGCCAATTACTATGTACGGCCCATATATGTCACGCCCGTATGTGTCGTGCAACGTTACAGACCTGTCTCAATAAATGACCTTCCCTGCATTATGAAGAACTCAAAAGTGTCTATGTATGCAGACGATACAAGTCTTCGTCTATTTTTGAAAGACATTGCTCAGTTGAACGAGGCTATCAATTTATGGAAACTCGATAGGTGGACAAAGGGGAACAGATTATCCCTTAACGTAACAAGTACGTTCCTCTGTAGTAGTATCGTTGAGCCCCACTTCCAGTACTGTTGTGCTGTCTGGGGTTGCTGCAATTCCACAGCAATCTTACGATTGCTGAGAATTCAAAACAGTTCCGCTTGTATAGTTTAGGTTGGCGAACTCTCGAACAGTTGATGTTTAGAGATGCAAAAAGCTGGAATAGCCTTTCAACTGAGGTTAAACAGGCATCTTTGATTAATGCCTTTAAGTGCCATATTTAGCGAAGACCGATGTGTAAGAACTTAAATATGTTATCCTGATCTGTAAATTGATTTTAGCATATATTTTGTAATTGCGGCGGAGCCGCAATAATATTCGAGTTGAATCAGATCTTGTGAGAGACGGATGCGGGGGTCAAAGGTCAAACGGGTTTAAACGTCAAACGCAGTGGTAAAGAAGTGTTCTTAATCTGTCTTTTGTTTTGTGGAATGTCTATTTGTCTGATTTCAGTTGTGGTGACAAAAAAACTTTCATGGGTGATATTAACTGCTGTTCCATAATTTGCTTCTGCTTGTTTGCAATGTTCAAAACGCCGCACTCACTAACTATTGTTATTAGACTTATCCATTTATGGTAATTAGATTTTTACTTTTCCTCGTATATTAGCATTATTGTATTTAATTATAGATGGAGGGCCCCTTAAAAATCAGAATTTGCTGAAGGATTATCCTCCGTAGATATATAAAATCTAATCAGGTCAGATCAAATTATGCAGAAGATGGTGGCGAGGCGCTTTCACCAAGATGCATTGCGTTCCATAATCCAATCCCTACAAAATTGCACTGTTTCGTAATTGGAACGCAATGCATCTTGGTAGAAAGTTCCTGGCCACCATCTTTAGCGTAATCGTGTATTTTAAGTATAAAGTTGTGCTCACCTCATGTCAAGTGCTCTGGTAGTTTTGTCTTTGTTGGTTATTGAGGCATATTGCTTGATACTTTCCTTTTGTTTCCTTAGAGAAATGTTAAAGTATTCGTTGTGATAAAAGATGATATACCTTAATAGCCTTTGTGATTAAAAAGGCGACAGTTTACAATTAAGTTTTAAAGGCATGTCTTGTTATTTCTGAAAGAAACAGGCACAAAAAAATCTATTGAAGCATGAGAAAAATAATGTCAAAATTTTGTAAATGAATTGCAAAGAGATGAAAATAGGAAACTACCTGCTTTTGTTACACATACTAAGATATCTCTCACATTAAAGTACTACCAAAAACCATGTACCGAGAGAGCCAAAAAAGTTAAGACGTTTCAAAGCCTGTAGTTTGCTCCCTCTTCATCAGATTCCATAAGTGGTTACAATTGTGTTGGTAACAAGTCGACTTAGATAACAAAATTTAGTTGGTTAAAATTGGTCGTATTGTTCCCTAGTTATGAGCGATTTTATAAAATTGCTCAATCTCAGAATCCTTCAAAACAGGACTAAAGTCATTCATCGAATTTGCTGACGATTCAGTATGACAATACTAGAGGTGAAGGCAAGTGTGAAATTCTATTACAGTTTTCTTTGAATTGAATGGCTTGAAAGGAACGTAGGATGTTTTCTTGTAAATCTGCCGTGGAATTTTTCATGTCTTGATTGATTTCAAAATGGCCAGGCAGCATTTTCATTTTTTTTTGAAAGAATTTAAAATGGAATATTCTGAAAAAATTCAAATTATCGTAAATTCTAAATCAACAGAGGAAAAATGATACAATCTTAAAAAACCATAGTTTATGAAATCGACAATATGGTGGCAAACAGAAATTTTTCGCTCTTCTTGGTTTAGGGTTTTGAGATTTGATGACGTCACAGCCTCAAATATCATAAATGCCGCCATTTCGAAAATAATCAAGATATCAAAAATTTCCACGGCACATTTATAGCAAATTACCCTAAGTTCCTTTCAAGCCATTCAATTCAAAGAAAACTGTAATAGAATTTTACACCCACCTTTTTTAAGATTTGAAACATTTAAACCCTAAGCGAAAATTAAATATTGGGGTTCTAAATTTTGGCACAGCCTTCCCTGTTGCAGCTTTTCGGGCCAAATTGAAAACTCACATCATTGACTCGTATTTATAACTATTTTTTGGCAAATGTTCCTGCAAGTCACTTTCTTATTCTTATTGGTCTCTTTAAGACACATCTGGTAATGTTTGTTCTAATTTAAATAAAATATGTTATAGTTCTATTTGTTTTTATGGGAGGGCTCTCTCTTGATTAGTTAACCTATTTAGAGAGCTCCTCCTTAATCAATCAATCTTAAATACAAACGCTTTTTTCTGTCATATTTAACTTAAATCTATTTTAGTGTCGTATGGTATCTTGTAAGTATTTAGTTGTAATGAAACTGTGTGTAGAATTGTCTTTAGGATTGGTTGATAGTTGAATGAAACTGAATTGAATTGAGTTGAATTGAACTGCACTGAAGATGACTCTCATAGCAGTAGTGATTATGTTTTCGATAAGCGAACAAAACCTTCGTTTAAAAATGATGTTGCAAATTTCTCGTTGTGTTGTAAACTTCAACAGGATTTTTCTTTTAAACATGAAACTGTCTGGTCAGCTGACAAAATTTCCTGCCAGATTAACTCGTTGCAGAAACTTTTCTGGCAGCATGCTGCCGTGCTGTGCTGGTAGACTATTTGAAGCCCTGTGATTGAAGCCCTACGCAAGAAGGTAGCGTGAGTCAAATAACCCCTACAAGAAAGCCTTTTAAAGGACTGTCGGATGAATTGAAATGATGCTGTTACTTTGTCACTTTCACAAGTTCAAGATTTTAAAGTTTAGAACAAAAAATTCCCGGATGTCGATGATTGATTTGACGGTGGAATAAAAATGCAGAATGATATCTTAAATTAAAAGCTTCCATGTATCGCCATGATTTCCTGTTCTCTAGACACAAGCCAGCCACGGAAAACCTTTAAATAAGAACTTGAAACAGAAAAACAGCATACCTAAACATTTCCATGATGAACTCAAAAGCATCGCCACTAGACGTGATTTGCCCATTTTTATCTTCTTTGGGCTGCCGCAAAGATAGCAAGTAAACATCGCGCAAGTGTTGTGGTGGATGCATTGATAAAGATTGATTCAAGACAGAACTTATCTCCATTGTAAGAATGCTGTCCAAATCACCTCTCTGTCCCTGAAAATGAAACAAATCAGTAGTCAGCTTTCTACAGAGAGTATAATCTCTCCATGGAGCCATTTCGAGGGCATCCTTCATACACAAACTGCGAAAATTTGGGTGCAATCTAATTTCGGTAAAAGCTGGTCAACGAATATCAAAGTCACCGAAGATTTTGAGCCAAGAACATTTCAACAGTACAAAAGCATATGATGCGAAGTTCATTCCTTTCCAAAGATTATCAAATTAAGAAGCATCTATGAAACCATATTAAATTATGAAAGCGGAATTTTAAATGGCAGATAGACCAAACAAAACTGACCTGGAGCATATTCAGTAGAATGTAGATAAGCCTCGAAGGAAGGTACAATTGAGGAGTTAGATAGCTAGATATCATCTTCACAGCGATTCTCAAATGATTCTCGTCTAAGCATCCATCAATCAAATCAGTTCCGTTTCTGTGTATAGGCAGCCTCCTTCTGATCTGTTAAAATAATGCGAATTTATAATCAAAATCTTAAAAACAACAACAACAATCTATTTACGACGCATGAAGCTATATTTCATACTGTAAAAGGAAGATTTGTTTAAGACAATACAAAATTTCAGGAATAATCGCAGGATATCTGCTGGGTGAACCAGAATAAGTTCCCACTTTGGAAAATTCATAGCACTACGAGTACAGGATGGATTGGAATGAATCGAATTCTCCTTTATAGCTGAGAAATTGAAGTATTTTTGTGATTTTGCTCGCGACTTTGTGAGCACTGAAAAAAATAGATAAATTCCACTTCACGAAAATTTGTTGGTTGCGAAATGTACGAGAAAGGGCATAAAACACTTGATCAACTCGTAAGGAATCTCCTCACATAAAACAATACACAAGGCATTTCATCTCTCTCAAGAGTTATAGGAAATCCATTTTCAACCAAATACTGAAGCTTTTAATCCCATGAGAATGAATGTGCAGACGAGATCTCTTACCCACGAAACTTGTACTTTCTTTATTGTTCTGTGCGAGGAGTTTCTTTACAATTTGATCATGTGTTTTGGGCCCTTTTTCAGGCATTCCGCAAACAATAGAATTTACCTATCTTTTCTGTGCTCATAAAACATGAAAAAATCACAAAATACTTCAATCTCTTGGCTATCAAGCAGAATTTGATTCATTCCAATCCATCCAGTATTCTTGCCTGGTGCTATGAAGTTTCAAAGTCAGAACTTTTCCTGGCTCACCTGGTGCAATGGATTTAAGAGAAGATAGGAGACGACAAAGCTTAATAATTTGCGGAGAAAGTAAAGCAAAGTACAATCTATATACAAATGAGGCCTGAAATAAAACTTATGCTATTCACTATTCATTTTGATTATCGATGTGTGGATGTGTTAAACTTTAAGGCATATTCCAACAGTTAGTAGAAGAATAAATCATATCTTTTAAATAAATTGCAAAAATAAAATAGAATTGAATTGAGTCAAATCGAAGGGGTATTTTTAATAGATAGTTCGCCTTCTATGCGAGATTTTGTGTCAAGAAAAGGTGATGCACTCTTTTTCTTGGTCTCGAATATCCTTTTGAAGTATTTGTAACTTTAAAGAAGCAATGCTTTCAGGAAAATAGTGTATCATGTTGAATGTACCGGGTGTCCCAAAAAAGTATACAGATTTGGTCGACCCTAGCGATGAGAATTTAGTGCGAATCAATCCGATATCCTTTTTAAAACATACATCGATAGTCAACTTGAACATAGATACCTCGTTTCTTGATATAGGTGCTTTAAGAGCTAAAATATTAATTTTCAGAGTTCAAATTTGTCTTCACCTCCAAACCAGAGCTTTGGCGTTTTGGTCTAAGCAAATTCTTGAAGCACAGCGGATAAGTCAACAGCAGACTCGAAAAAATGTGAAACAAGGGGAGAAAAATTAAAAACTGCACAACAGATGCGTTTCATAAAATATAATTTACGTGACATCAAGGGAGCTCCAAAGTAAACTTCGTGAAATAAATTGTTGATANATCGATTCAGCTGCGTGACTCGTTAGTGATTGTCTCATTCTTTTCAAAAGCTTAATTCGTGCTGCAGCACTTTTTAAAGTCTTATGCAAATGCTCTTTCATATTCAGGCTAGGGTCCAAAAGCACTCCAAGATACTTGTAGCCACTCACAAAGTGTATCAAATGCTCATTCATCCAGATTTTCAAATCACTTTTAGAGTGTAGTCTTTTGGCAGTACCAAAAAGCATGGTTTCTGTTTTGCCTCTCTTCAAATTTATGATCAGCCTGTTGTTCTCTAACCATTTCGCAATGTTTGCCATATCAGTTGTCAGAGCTTCTTCCACCACACTTATGTTTTTGTGAGACACGTAAATGACAGTGTCATCAGCATACATTTGGATGTTACATTCTTTTACTACTTTCGTCAGATCATTAATTTGTATAAGGAACAATAGAGGCCCCAGAATTGAACCCTGGGGTACTCCATATTTGACCAGTTGGCATGAAGATCTCGAATTGCCACATTGAACAAACTGGTATCGATCCTTCAAATAGCTTTTTACCCATATAAGTTCTGCACTACTGATACCATAATAGGGAAGTTTTTTCAATATTATCGAATGTTCAACAGTGTCGAAAGCTTTTTGCAAATCGATAAACACAGCACCTGTTAATTTTCCATGATCCATTTCGCGACGAATGTTGTCTGTGAACAGTGTAACGGCAAGTTCTGTATTATACCTCTTCCTGAAGCCAAACTGACATGATGTTAACATATTATACTTTTCTAAATGGTCAGCTATTTGTTCGTAGGCGACTCTTTCTAATATTTTGGATAAAGCAGGAAGTACAGATATTGGACGATAATTGCCAGGCAATGCTTTATTTCCCGACTTATAGAGTGGAATAACTCTTGCGATCTTCAATTTATTTGGAACTAAAGAAGTTTTAAATGACAAATTTATGATGTGTGTCAAAGGCTTTGCAATAGCATTGGCACCGTCTTTTAACAGTCTTGGTGGTAGATTGTCATGACCGGGAGATTTTGTCGATTTTAGCTGAGCAAGGTGCTTTCGAACTCTTTCCTTTGAAACTGATTGAAACTTAAATGTTGGCGTCTCCTGGCTTAACCCGACGTCATTTCGCCACGTAAAATTTGATGGCAAACTACTGCACAGCTTTTCAGCGCAAGTTGTAAAATAGTCGCAAAATAAGGACGCTATGCCTTGTTTGGTAGTTTCCAGTTTCCCATTTACTTCGAGTGCAGATACTCCGCCAGAAGCGGTGTCCTTAGACGGGTATAGTTTTTTAACCAGGTTCCAAAACTGTTTAGGATTCTTTGTGTTTTCCTCAATCAGATTTTTGTTATAAGCAGCCTTACTCTTGTTGATACATGAGTTTACTTTGTTTCGATATTCTCTGTACAATTTCCAGTCATTGTTATTTCCACTTTTCTTAGCTTTTGTTAGATGGTAATCTCTTGACTTTATCAATTTTAGGATCTCTGGGGTTCTCCAGGGACAGTGCAAGCCACGAACCTTTTTCTGAGTTATTGGAGCATGTTTATCAAAGACCTTAGTCAAGATGTTTTCAAATGCATTATATGCAATTTCTGCATCTTGGGACTTAAAAACTTGATCCCATGGGGCATCCCTTAGGTCTTTATTCAAACTTTCTTTTTCATAGTTCTTGTAATTTCTGCATGTTATTAAGCGAGGGCTAAATCTGAGGTTATTGAGCTTTCTCACTGCTCCTATCAAATGGTGGTCACTAAGGCAAGATTCCAAAACAACAGTCTGGCTAATATTGTGTGGCATGTTTGTTAGCACTAAATCAATCATGGACTCAGAACTTTCGTCAATTCTCGTGGGGGTAGTAACTTGTTGATGAAAACCAAAACTTGCAATTGTGGATTTCAATGGTCGATTTTTATTCGCTTTGCTGTAATCACAATTGAAATCGCCAAGCAACAAAGCTTCTTTGTTCTCGCAACAGACGTTAGAAAGCATTGTCTCGAATCTATCATTGAAATCTTCAGGCAGATAGTCCGAACTGTCCGGTGGACGGTACAAATTCCCAACCAAAATAGGCTTTGAATTTTTCAGAAGTACTTCAGTCCAGATACACTCGATACCATCTTCCTCTAAATCAAGTCTGCGGTGGGTGGTCAGAGATTTATGCACGTAAACAGCAACTCCCCCACCAGCACCTTTGGCACGATCCTTTCTAAACAGGTCAAACCCATCAATTTCAATTTCACTGTCTCGAATATTTTTATTTGAATGCGTTTCACTGATTCCAATTACATGTGCTTGCTTAAGGTCTGAGCGACATAGTAATTCCTCCAGACTGGCTTTATGGCAAACTAAACCACGAATATTTTGGTGCAAAACTTTCAGACCTCGTGTTCGGAGCACATCATCGAATTTTTGAGAAAAGTTAGGACCTGGACCAGGATTGAGTGAAATGTCGCCACTAAGAAGAATAATCATCACAAAGAGATACTGTCTGAGACTGTGATAGCTGCAAAAGGTTGACATCTTTCTGCGTTTCTCTGCTCTGTTTTGCACCCGAAATAGGCCCTTCGCAATCTCATTCCAGGTCACTTCTCTTCCAAGGAATTTTGCCATAAATATGTTTCGATACGAGATATATGACTTGTCAATATCATTCTCACTGAAATCTTCATACATTCTTGGCCAAGATAACTTCATAACACAGGAGCAATTCATTAATAATAATACGCAACAGTAGACGAAGAGCAGGGCGCCCGTAGCCGCCATCTTTGACTCGTCATTCTCGCGGCAAGCCTAGTTAAACTATAAAGGGCGGTCGCGCATCATTTACAACGTACCTTCGAATCGATGCTTTGTTGAAGAATTGCCGAGAAGCTACATTCCGTCTTTTTGTGAACAATAAGGGCTTCTTCCACCTGAAACGAGAATTCGTCAAACAAAGTGGGTAATAAAAGGGATCCAAAACTAAAAAGTGCGAATGGAATTTTTAAACATAGCGGAATTTTGTTACTTCTTCTAGTTTGCATCGAATTCGAATGAACTCGTATCTGATCCCACGAGTTGTATCCTGAACTATATATAAAATTTTAAAATAGTCCCAATTGTCATTAGCTTGTTCACTAGCTACACTCTATTGTTTTTGTCAGCTAACACAAAATACAGTGTTGCGAGGGAACAAACTAATTGGCCCGTAGAACTACTTTAAAATTTATAAATAGTTTAGAAATTTTGTTAATTTCCTCTTTGGAATGCTAATGGAAGAAATAAATTTTACCCATTTACAAATTTTACGATTTTAAATTTTTATGACAAAATTGGTCAATAGACTTACACACAGATCAAACAAAAATCAGCAAAAAGCTAATTTGGCTAGATGCTTTCTGAATTTGGGTTGGTTTTAATACCCCAATCACGCTGACACAACTAAACAATCTCTATCTATAACCAAGTTAAATTTCAACCAATCCAATGAATTCGATTTGTTAAATTGACCAATAAGAAGGCAACAATTGAAGCATCGGAATCAAATCTTTAAACAACATTGCACGATTGGTTGACGCATCTTTCATTTGATTTAATGGCTTGAAAGGAACTTCTGGTACTTCCTTATAAATGGCCCATTGGCAATCTTTGATATCTTGATTATTTTCAAAGCTATTGCGTTTTTCTTTTTATTAAAAGAATTCACGAAAAGCTTCAAAAAAACTTAAAACGTTGTAAATCCTAAATTAATAAAGGAAAGACTATTCAATCTTCAAGAAACCCATAGTTTATAAAGGTATATAATATGGTGGTAAGCAGAAACCTGTAGCTTTTCTGGTTCACAATTTAGCAATTTTATGACATCACAACCGAAAAACTGTTTATTAGTTATTTTGTTTGCACATTACCAGGATAAGATATGGAAATATAGCTTTATTTATCTTTGAAGGGTTACAGTTGTAAGAAACTTTGCAGCTGAGTTATATAAAGGGAGTCTAAATTGTTAAAAAAATAATAATGTGATGTTCAGAAAGGGCATATTAATTTTTAAAAAGTTGATGGTTCCATGTTGAACCATAGTCAACCTTGTATACTTTCTTAACTTTGTGCAAACAAAATGACATCATCAGCCAATCCTACAAAATAGTGGATAACTCAAAAATGAAATAAGATATCAAAAATTTAAATAATAATTTTTATCATTCAGCAATGCTATCCATTTGCGTCAAAAAAATGTTCGCTTCAAACCAACTTATATAAAGTCCGATTTATGCATATAAACTTAGGATGAGTCTTTCAGTGTTTTTTTCAAATTACAAAATATCCAACTTAAACCTCTAAATTATACGTGATTGACTGTAAATCCAGTGACTGGAATTCTCCGAATGAACGGAAATTCAATTCTTCGCGACAGAGTATCTCCCGCTGAAGTTGAACAGAAATTTAAGGCTTAGCGACTTTGAATTTTTAAAAATTATAAAATTTCGCCTGCTTGGAAAATTCCACTGACTTAAAACTAGCCTTAGTGGTTTGACTGGTATATAGAAAGTGTTGTATGAGCAAGCAACAAAATAAAGTATTCTTGCCATTTTTGCTTTCTTGGCTGACAACTCCTCTCCTTCCACAGATGAATTCTGCCTTTTACCTTTAGAGCGTCTGGTAGTTGGGCCAGAATTATCAAGCAGTAGATTTATATCAATAACGATGTCTTTTCGTCTCCTTGATTTGGAAGAAATTTTTGCAGGCTCTTGCTTTGTTATGACAGAATCTTGTTTTGTAGGCTTTGTTATGATTGAGACTTCAGTTTCACCATTATTATTATTATTATTATTGGCATCACCTGGCTTTATGCATTGCAAACTTGGAGTATCAGTGAAGACAACGATATCCTTTTCTTCAAATAGTTTTGCCTCAGAATTGGTGATTTTACTTCCTCCGTTCTTTGATGAACTGCTATCACGCATGAGACCTTCAATGTCGACAATGTGGCTGTTCTTCTTTTCGTATTTTTTGTGCTGCATCGGCAAATCATCTTGGCAACGACGGGTTTTGGATGACTTAGATGAATTGAATGAAAATTGGCGCAATTTCGCGGCTACTTTATCAAGGTTTTCCTTTTCCATAGGACTTTGTGTCAAATCTATCGGACTGCTTTCCGCTTGAACCATCTTACTTATACAAGCAACTTTCAAACTCTCCCTTACACAGTCGCTTCTCGTGAGATCAATAACTTTGATGAGCTCGTCACCGGAAGTCGACTTTGTTTGATCAATCAAGCAAAACTTTCTTTCAGACGCCTTTGGTCTTTGATTTCTCGCTAATAAAGGGCACGACAAAGATGACTTTGGAGTATCTAACACATTTGAGTCTGGTGGACAAGAGGCTAAAGCTTTTGGTGTCTGTGAGTGAGACGGCTTTTCTTGATTATCCAAACTAGGCGTTCCTTTCAGTAGTGAAAATGGGGTTAAAGGTGATGACGTAAGAACACTCAACAACGATGATGTTGGCATTGTCGATAAGGTAGAACTGCCTTGGAGACTTGTGACGGGAGAATTAGAACTGTCGTTTTCAGTCACAATTGGGCATGAACTACTAGCGGGAGAAAATGAATAACTTGACACTGACGAATTTTCTGGGTTTTCCATAACTGCACTTTTAGGGCTATAATTCTCAACCTTGCGCTTCAAAAAGAAATCAGGGGCGGGTGTGGTTGGACTGCAGGAATCATTCAAATGAACAAAATAATTCTTCAAATTGGTTTGCAACTTCCCTTTTCTGTTGTTATTCAGGAGAACTTTACTTTCTGCCATACGACAAACTTGGTTTACTTCACTAGCCTTGGACCTGAATTCTTTCTGTTTGTGTTTGGTGATAGCTTTATGTAAAGCTTTGCAGGTATCAGTTGTCATATTTGCTTTGTTACTACTTGCTAATGGTGTTGGCTTTTCGTCCTGCAAAAAATGAAATGAAGTTATGTAGGCCCTTTCAAATCTACCGGATGACCTAAAAGGTCTGCAACTTCCACACCTCATTAAAGTGTGCGAGCGCCGCTCGCAGGCACAAAAACGTTCACTCAGATTTTCCGCAGGCACTTTTCAAAAACACTCAATATTAATAATACGTATTTTCCAGAATTCTATATTTGAGTTAAATGCTCATTCTTAAGATGAGCATTCAACTGAAGACTTAAGACTGCAAACGGAAAACAATTTAAAATTTAATTTTTATGAACTTCGTATGAAGATCACACAAGATCAAAGATTCTATACCGCTTCAAAAGTTATCGATACACAAACTGAACTGTTTTATCCTCATGTCTTAGTAGGTATAAAACGTGAAAAGTGTGTTTTTTTATGGAATAAGCTGCTAATTATTGCTGTCCTACAATAGTCAAACCAAATCATAAGATAGGGTCCGAAAGAGAAGACACGAGAATGAAACCGTTAGTATCCATGTTCATTGCATGGTGAGGTGAATTAGCGCCAAGCGCTGGGATCGCAGAGGTAGCTAAGTGCTAATCGAGTCCGCAACCCCTTGTCCTGACGCTCAGGAGGTGCTGGTGGGGTTTGAACCCCGTCCACCTGACGTTCTGGCAACAAAGTCAGTGGATTAGAACACGGTCCCACAACACCTTGAACACCTGACTCCTCCATGGAACTTCAACAACACCCACAACACCTGACTCCTACAATTTGCATACGAGCATTAGATGCTTTCAATTAAACAATGATCGGCCAATTTTAAAGTGAGGAGTTAAACTCCGGCTGACAAAAAAATATGCACCTTTTGGGAAATTGTGTAATAGAGACCAACCAAGTTTAGGTATGTATGTCTATGGAGCGTGGTTTGTGTCTTTATTACAATAGTACTTTTTGTATGGAGTTTGATAATTTCATTTGCCAATTAACCTTTTTATATGGTCTTCCTTCACCTTTCGGATGACATAATGCTTTTTCTATGGCTTTTAAATTCTCAATGACATTTACTATTCCGTGTAGTATTTTGTTCTTACATTTGCAATGTTTCTTATGACATTACCCCCTGTTTTATATGGTCTTTCACATTCTTGATGACATATAATTTTTCGTGTGGTGTTTCAATTTCGTATGACATTCGTCATGACAAGGTGCATTTCGACATGACATGATGCATTTCGACATAACATGATGCATTGCGTAGTGGCGGGAAAATCAAGCTCTTTGGATAACGTGGGCGCCTAATCATATTCACAATCTGAGTATTTCTGTGAGGAAAACAT
>REGM01000164.1:241995-265412 GCA_004194415.1 Aurelia aurita
TTTTGATGAGAAATAGGGTATGAGGAGTAATTTTGAGATTTGAGAATAATTTAGGCAATCAAGGGACTTTCATTACTTTGCTTTGTATATGTATTAGTTAATGTGGCATTGAGATCCAAATTTGAAACAAATTGCACAAGAAATGGAAATGTTACTTCATATAGATCAGAAGTAGCAGCAAGGCAGGTAGTTGAGGAATAAGCTGTGGATAAATTGACTTTGTAAGTAAAAGATTTTAATGAAAAAGCTCTATCTAAATATAGAAAAGGACAGTATAGGGAAAATTCTTTGGGCATTTTGATATCTTGTTTGTGAAAGACATGAATTGATAAGCATATTATTGACATATCTAAAATTTATGTTGTTGTTTTCTCTATGTAGATAATGAATAGTATTAGCACCATATGTTGCTTAGAAATAAAAGCAAAAGTTAAATGAACTCATCACATTTACAAGCTTGTTCTCATTTTCATCCTCCTCCTCTTTACTAACACTCTCATTTGATGATGGAACATAAGGTCGTGGATTTCCAATAGTTACCAGTATGAAAAATAAGAAGATGTCAATAAGAGTATATATTAAATTTCTCTCAGTTAAGAGACTAAAGGCTGATATTCCTGGCTAGCGGAATTTCCCAAGCGGACATAATTTTAAATAATGAGAGATTGCTCAGCCATAACATCCTCCTCAAATTCCAAGTAACTGAGTTTCTCTAGTAAAAAAATACAATCTCTGTCCACTTAGAAAATCCAACTGACTGGAAATCAACCTTAAAAGACAATACAGCAAACTTTGTAACATTTAATTCTATAATATTGAAATATCACTCTTAGTAACTACTGCAATTATATGTTTTGAACGCCTTAGGTCTTTTTGTATGTCAAGAAACCTATTAGAGCAGAAAACTGCATCATGATTGTTGCACTCAAAAATTAAGAAACAACTTCAAGCATCATTGTTGATTGTGCTGCTGTTTTAAATGTGCAATAATCTATACCAAGGATCTATAATTTATTCCATGGTACTTTAACTTAGTGCAGATATTTGAAAATAAATCTGTTAATAATAAATTGAATAAAAACCTACTTTATTCCTACATGGCTTGCCTGATTTGCCACATTTGCAATGTGAACTGCACTTTCTATCAGCATCCCTACACGAGCAACCTCTCCTTTTCTCAGTTGTCTTTGTAGCACAAAGCTTATTTTTGCATTCACATGGGGGATAGGCTGGCTGTAATGTAACAAATAATCAAGAAGCATATGAATAGTAAAATTCCCTTTTTTAAGTGATCAGGCCAGGCCCAGTAAGGGCTGTAGTAATTAGCTCAAACATCCAAACAATAATTGGCCTGAATAAGGCTAAAAAATGATTAAAACATAACCAAATTTGTTAACCACAATATAAAATTTTTCTTGAGGGACATTTAAAACAGGAAAAAGGTCTGCCTCCCAAAATCCAACTTTCAACAATCCCTCTTCCGCCTGCCCTGTACTAAAAGAATCGATAGACATGATTTAGGCCCATAGTAGATTTATGTGAAATGCTCACCATCTCTTCTCCGGAAAACGTGGCGTCACTCTCATCCTCAGTTTCACTGGAATTAAATTCTTTATCTTCAACAAACCCAACAACATCGTACTGCATACCATCCATCACGAATTAGAAACCGAAAATGATAAAATGAATCTGCTTCGAAGCTGCGTGAAAACAGTCCGCCATTTTGATGACTTGCCTGATTTGACGAAAAGCGCGCATTGTCCCGCAAAGTAAGGTTTGTTTACAAAAATCCGGTACAGCCCCTTTAATCACAACGGATGACAATGCGAATAGATTCGATCATATGGAAAGTGGCAGTGAAAGGTTACTTAGATGCATGAGAGAAGAGATACTGTGCACAGACAACACCTATTGATATTTTTGAAATTATTTAGCTATTGATGGTTAGCTAAACAAGATGCATTCATGGAACTAGAAAATTAAACTTCTCCAGATTAATTGTGTTATTTTAGTTTTCCATTAAGATCTTAGTTCGAACTCTTATTCATTTATATATTACACAACTGCAGGGGCATCATATCCCAGTTTTGATGTTTTCCAGTATAATCATGTTATACCGTATTTTGAGGGACCGGCCAAGTAGGTATATATGCAAATTATGTTATAACCAAGGTTGATGGTAAACCACATTATCAAGAGCAGGTTAGAATTCGCTTCAACAAAAGACCTAAAAAGGGCATCCATTTTTTATTGACTTCAAATCCAAGCAAAATATGTTTGTGTCAAACTGCTGCTAAGTAGGTCGGAATGGTGGAGAAACTTAAGTTCTCTGCCAGAAATGTGGCAAAAAGTCTCAGTGATATTTCTTGAAGGGGGTATGGGGTCAACTTATAATTGGTGCTAAACTTGATATACTGCTGTTGGCCATTTATTTATGTAAGCCTTGAGCTGCTTGCGATAGAGTTAGCTTGGTAATACTTTGCCTTAGACTCTAAATGTTCCATGCATGGGGAGGCAGAGAGGCTGCTACCCAATCTTCCCCCAGTGCCAGCTGGAAGAATCGGTTAATTATCACTGTCACCATCCCCAAGCATCATGAGGTTGCTGGCTGACTGCAAAAGGTTGTACCTGCTTGTGAGGACCTGAGTTACAGGGGTACTGAGGAGGCTCAAAGACTGCTGGTGAAGTTGCTGCTAGAGGATCCACTTGTGTGCTGTGCCATTGCTGCAGCAACTGCTTGATAACAAGGGTGCTGAGTTTGTTGAAACTCACTCCTATGGAGGACGTTGCGGCTGCGGAGGCTGTTGTGGGGACGTATTCCTGTACATTTGGTAATGGCAAAGTTGGAATAGAAAGTTGATGAGAGAGATAAAGTGCGGAATGTCAGTGAAGAAAGTAGAAATAAGCTTCAAAAGGAACTTGAAAACTACAGACTTCACATTGGATCAATCCACACAAAAAGATATGGAGGCATAGATTCAGTGACTGGATTTACAAACAAGCTGATTGAAGATATTGTGAAAAACTGTGATTTCATAGAAGATGTTGACTACTTGATGGAACACTTTGAATTTTGGTTTCAGGAGCATGCAGAAGATGTGTACCAAATCATCAGAAAATACAATTAAGAACGATAGGTACAAATGTCAGGTCAGACTTTGAGGGTCTGCTACTAGTAACCATGTAGGCTAGTACTACCTGGGCATGGTCGGGTAGAGCAAACTGGTGTCGAAGGCCCAGCCACTCCATCGCTATTAACTTTTGCAGTTGTGGTGTCTTTAACTCTATTCTAACCAGGTAAATTTTTATCGATTTTCTAATTATCTCCGCAACTATAACAGCTATGATAATGAGACTTGCACTGTATCATAATTGAACAAAGGAGAGTCCAAAAATAGCATTAATTAGTTATTTTGTCAAGTGATGGGTTGCTAGGCAACCCAAAACAATGCAAATTTTGACAAAATCGAGCTATTAGCATAAAAAGGTCTATTTTTACAAAATAACTGGGTAGAATCACCATGAAACTATTAAAATACTTGCTTGATATCTTTACTTTGCAGTGTCATGTAGTTTTATATCAAAACTGATAAAAGTGAAAAATGATAATTAGGTTAAAAATTACCGTGTGTGCTGAAAACCATCATCGTTGACGTAGTGTTTCTAATCAAGTGCAAGTTCCAAAATCGAATTAAATTTGAATTCACAATTCCTATCGGCTGTTCCAAGACACATCATCCACCAACATTTTCACGCAACACATAATTTGCAACAGACATAGATATTTCTTATATATAACCCCATTAATTCTTCATATGTTTGCCAAACCTCCCTTAGCACTAAATATTCACTTGAAGAGATTCCTTATGAAGTTTTCAAGTTTTGTGTATGTATGTATATTTTGTTGCAGAAATTCCTGAAGATCAGTTGCTATGCACAATTTGCTGTCAACCACAGAAATGTTTCAAGGATACGAGGCAGCACTTTAGGAAACGAGGTGACCCTTTAAAGCCTTGATCTCACTGAACAGCTTTTGCTTCGCCACCCACACGTTCCCACTGCGTGATGAAAAATCATAGCTTTCCTCATTACTTATTTTTCAAATGCGATGAAAGTTCATCTCACGGTTGAAAAGAAATGGCGATGAGACTTTCACGATCATCGCTACCAACAAATAAACTTCAACGAAGAAGCTCAGTTATTTAGAAGTGGCATTTCCTTGACGATTAAATCAAACAATATGTAAGCGATGAGCCAAAGCGATGAATATCAAAAAGTTTTGAAATTCATTGCCTTCCTCATTGATTAAATTTTATAGCGATGAATGAAAAAGTTTTGTCACCATGTCATTCCCACTGTACGATGAACTTTCTTCGCATTTAAGAAATAAACGATGAGGAAAGTGATAATAGTTACTCGCTCATTGAACTGCACAATATCATTTGATATACTGGGTGGACAAAAAAGAACTTCAGATGTTTGAAAATACGTTACACAGAGAATGTTTGCAGTCTTGGAATCAATCAAAGTTTGGTTGATACCCGAAAGGCTGAAGATTAACATTTGATTATCATCCTTTTTCACCTCATCATCTTACATTAATAGCTTCCTACCTAATTTAAACATTCTATCGGCAGCTAAGGCTATTAAGAGCAAAACTTTGACCTGGAAGTGCGAACCCTTTTTATTATAGGATTGTAGAGTATTCAAACTGCTTCTGCAAGAACACAAACCCACTTCTCATGGCGATGGCATTCACTGCTACACAGCTGATGCGAAGAATGGAAGGAATTGATGGCACAAGGTGACACACTAACTTTTTGACAAGAAACTGAGGTGCCTTGGATCAGATTAATTGCCTGTTCAGAACTGGAAAACATTTTAAACAAATCATACACAATAAATATAGTAGGTGATATCGTTTTCCTGTTCAAAACTTTGTTGAGGTCAAAAAGAAAGGCAATCGTTTACAACTTTGGTGTTGATTTATAATTGTATGACCCACGGGTTGTGGTTTTAGGGACGCACATATCAAGTTGCTTCAATGAAGTTTTCTCCTCAGGTGGTTTTCTCCTAACTAAATCCTTGCATAGAAAAATGCTACTGTGTACCAAATCCAACAAACGAATCAAAATACTTCAAAATGTGTACACCAACAAAATGCTTCACACAGGTGTTTTTATAAGTAACTATAGAATAAATTTGCCCAATACTTACATTTTCTTTAATTTATCACATTTCTAGTACCCAGAGTTTCTTAACCCCCATCGCCATTACATAAAACATGCAACTAGATTACAAATAAGTATACCGGGTGTATCAGAAAAAACTGGCCACTTGCAAAGTGCCTCTGCGGTGGCCACTTGAGTCTTACAAATTTATGGTGTCGATTTTCGTAATCCATAAGCTTGAACTTAAACTTTGATGTATTGCTTTTACTTATATTTGCCAATGAAATGGATTTGTTGCTCTATGTTACCCAAATTTGTTGACCGGTCGATGACAGACGGTCTCGATTTTCTGATACATCTCAATTCTTTAAAATTCCCAAATAATATGTTTGTTGTTGTTTTTGTTTGATTTTTCAGGACAGTAATATTTTAAAAAGCTAGAATTAATTAATTTTATCATGCATCATTGATTTGAGCAATCGTGATAGCATAGTTTTGCCTCTAAAGAATGCTATTTTTCGACCATGTTTTAATACAGAGGCATCTATTCCTGAATTGGGAAAATGATAATTTTAAATGCACGAAGAAGTCATCAATCCCATAATTTAGACCATAATTGCGATAAGAAGAGAGTGCAATGCAATGGGAAACGAAATGATAAGAAGAGCCTTCCATGCCATGGGAGACCGATGCAGAGCATGCATAGCAAACGATGGACATGCGTTTGCAAATGAATGAATTTTTTAACTGATTGGCGGTTGCTGTTTGTATTAGGCAGGACCATGTGAAATGTTATTAACCATAGAGTTTAGATAATCGATATATTTTCTGTAGTCACTTTTCTCCAAGAAACAACCCTCTGTCATCGCCTGTTCTAGAAATCTGAGTTACTTGCGGCAATGTTTTTTCGTTCAACACACCAAATTCAGTTCAGAATGTGTCAGACATTGTTTAAACATGGTCAAAAATAGCATTCTTTAGGGGCAAAACTATGCTATCACAAACGCTCAAATCAATAATGCAAAGTAAAATTAATTAATTCTAGCCTTTTAGAATATTACTTTTCTGAAAAATCAAACAAAAACAACAACAAACTTATTGTTTGGGAATTTTAAAGAATTGAGGTGTATCAGAAAATCGAGACCGTCTGTCATCGCCCGGTCAACAAATTTGGGTAGCATAGAGCAACAAATCCATTTCATTGGCAGATATAGGTAAAAACAATACATCAAAGTTTAAGTTCAAGCTTATGGATTACGAAAATCGATATCATAAATGTGTAAGACTCAAGTCGCCACCGCAGAGGCGCTTTGCAAGTGGCCCGTTTGTTCTGATACACCCGGTACAACTACAAACATGCTACACTCAAACGGTTAAATACTGATAAATGCTAAAACCTGTTTCACATTGGAGGTCAGGCCACCATAGGTGATAATACAGAACGACTGAAAACCCAGCTGAGAGAACAATAACAACAACATATGTCGCTGCCACTCCTCCCTCTCCAGAGTTCCCATCGCTTAAGACACCGAGCCCATGCTATCAGGTCAGAGTTCCTAGTTTGCAATATTATTGATTTGATTGATTGAGTTTTGTGTCAATGTGTGGTCATTTCCCAGTAACCTGCATGGCACTTACTTTGTTTTCTTTGCAAAATGGCTGCAAATGTCGGTTAATAGTTTCATTTTCTTCTTCTCCAAAGGCCTCATCCCACACATAGCAGAACAGTAAAGAGTGTCCTTCCAGTCTACAAAAAGAAGGCGTAAGTGATGCAAAATTACGTTTCACTAGGACATGACCAAATATAGACGTGAGTAGCAGGTGCGCAATTTCGGGGGTAGTCATAGTCTTTTTCTCTCCATGGTATCTTCCCTGTAGGGTTTGTATAGTCGAATAGTAATTAGAAGGTATAGCAGGTAGTAACATGTATTGTAAAATTGTAGATGTATTTAAAACAAATGCGATGTTATCACGCTTGGGAAAGAGAGTTAAAGGGGCTGATCTAATTATTTTACTAAGCGAAACTATGTTCTCTCTTGATAGGACTCACTGTTGTAATGTTTTTTATAAACTATTCAATGCTTAATATCCGGACCCTAATAATAACAGTATTTATTGCAAATCTAATCAGTATTGGATAATCTTTTAGATCCATACTGATAGATTATCCTCTTGAAATTTTGAAATATTAATATTCCAGATGGGACGTTCCTAGTACCCAAAATACAAATAACATACCCTGAATAAAAGCATGGAGTTAGGATAGGACTGGAGTTTGACTTGAAGATGATTGCCATAAACTTACATTTACAAGGATAAAAGCAATTCTTTTGATCAAAGCAAGGCTTGGCTGCTCAATTCTTTTGATCACAAGAATGCAACTCTTTGCCTAGATATAAAACATAAATATAAAAACCTGTACAAATAAAAAAATATGGAAAAAACAAAATGTAGAAACATAAATTTTATATGCAAGATGGAACAATAAACCTACTGAATCTCTAGATAAAACTACTGTTAAGATATATGAAAATTCAAAAAAATAGAGAAAGGGAATACTAGAGAAAATGTAAAGATCAATCATTTAACCCTATCCAGACGAGTCTGATAAATCATGTGCCCTGTGTGCCCTCGTGCTCTCCAAGTGCCCCCGTGCCTCTGTGCCTCATTTTATCCCGTGCCGTCCAAGTTCCCGTGCCTCCGTGCCTCATTTTATCCCCTGCCCTCCAACTTCCCGTGCCCTTATGCCCCCGTGCCCCTGTGCCTCATTTTATCCCATACCCTTGTGCCCTCCAACTTCCCGTGCCCCCTTGCCCCCATGCCTCCGTGCCTAACTCTATCCTGTGCCCTCCAACTTCCTGTGCCCTCGTGCCCCCATGCCTAACTCTATTCCGTGCGCTATATTTCTATACGATTCTCCAATTGTATTCAAAGGTTTTCTTCAAAAAAAACAATTTTGAATCATTTTAACAGTTCATCAATTTAACATAACAACAATTTTTTTCATTTCATTTTTTAATTCTTTATACAGGGTAAAAGCATCAATATAAAATACTGCTTTACAGCTTGCCCTGTTAACTAAACAAAAAGACAATCCTAAACTACCTAGTTACAATGTTATTTCATACATAAAGTAAACAAATGTAAAGTCAATATAAAAATCGAAAACAATAAATAGAGTTAGGCTGAGAAGGGCAAATTGCTGAGAAGGGCAAATTGCTGAGAAGGGCAAATTGCTTCTTTGTTTGACATCCAAAGGCAAATTATTCCAAGTCTTTGCGCGGGTGTTTATGAAACGAAGACCAAAGATAGAAAACGAAGACGAAGACAGAGTCTTCCACCTTCGGTCTTCGTTTTGCAGAATGACCCCCCTCAATCTGCAAAACGAAGACTGTCTCCAAAATGCAATGAAAGTGGATAAAGTCAATCGAGATGTTAAACAGTCGTTGTGTTTCTTCAAATAGAGTTAAGGAGACAAATATTACACCGCACGGACCGCACGATTGTCATTTAGAGCATGTCTTCGTTTTGCAGAATGACCCCCTCAGTCTACGGTCGTTGTGTTTCTTCAATTTATATACGCCCAAATATTGTGATGACCAAATTATTTTAGCACTGGTTAAAGTTCCACTTCTATTCAGAAAATACGACAATTTCACGGCCATGAAAGCTTCTTTGGAGTCATAGGTTTAAAGAAAAATGGTCATCCGAGCCTAGCAGCTTTGGTTTCTGTGTAATTTACATTGAAGAGTGATTTTTCTCTTGCTGTGTACAGTTTTGTATCATGATTCACATTGAGATAGTAAGAGAAAATATACATTTTGCTGGTTCATCAAAGTTCCTAAAATAAGTTGATTCCTTCTTTGATTTCAAGGTGTTGCTTGCAAATGGAATGTTGCTAATTTTTCAAACATCTAGACATCTTTTCGACTCACTCTTGATATAAGATCGTTGCTTAATGTATTTGTTCAGAATTTGATTGAGAAAGAAAAAGATAGCTTCTTTTCACATTTCGTAGAAAAATCGTTAGTTCTGTTCAATATTATATTGAAAAAGAAAGCTATCTATTTGAGTACTTACTGCTACAGGACGATTCTTCAACATCTCAATTGATTTTATCCACTTTCATTGCATTTTGGAGACAGTCTTCGTTTTGCAGACTGAGGGGGGTCATTCTGCAAAACGAAGACATGCTCTAAATGACAATCGTGCGGTCCGTGCGGTGTAATATCTGTCTCCTTAAGTCTATTTGAAGAAACACAACGACTGTTTAAAATTTCGATTGACGTTATCTACTTTCATTGCATTTTGGAGACAGTCTTCGTTTTGCAGACAGAGGGGGGTCATTCTGCAAAATGAAGACCGAAGGTGGAAGACTCTGTCTTCGTCTTCGTTTTCTATCTTCGGTCTTCGTTTTATAAACACCCGTCTTTGCGCCCTGAAAAGAGATCGGCAGTGGCATTGCGCAAATTCATATTATCACGCTCAGAATTTTTCTTAAATAGGCTTGAAAGATAACCGGTGGCAAGACCTGATAATGCTTTGTACGCAATAGTGGCCGTCTCGCTTTTTATCATATCAAGAACTGTGGGCCAATTTAGTTTCTTGATCAAGTTTTTGGCGGATGCATCATAGCTGCTGTTGGTGATAATTCTTGCAGCTCTGTTTTGCAGTTTTTGTAAAGTTTGCAAGCTGGTTTCACCGCAGCCTCCCGAAACAGAACAGCAGTAACGGAAATGTGGCTCTACGATGCCATGATACATGTTGATTAAAGTATCTTTAAGTACACATTTTTTGGCATATTTCAAAAATCCTAGAGCACAAGATATTTTACAACATAATAATTTTGGTATGCTGATCCCAAGCGAGGTGATCATCAAGTTGGACTCCTAAATATTTTACATTTTTAACGATGTCAATTTCAGCGCCACCAATAGCAAATGATGGAGTCTCTACTTTATTGTCAGCAATCTGTTTTGGGTTTGGTCCAGAATCTACAACCAACAGCAATTTAACATAACAACAGCAATTAACTACAATAATAAATATTATAACAGTTCAGCAAAGAGAATCAAGAAACAAAGAGTCAAAAGTATTTCTTCAAAGCACAGTTAGATTCAACGCATCTCCTACCTCTCTTTTTCTTCCTTCATTTATCATTTCATCAGAAGCGAAGCATGTTGGCTCTCGTATGTTGGTCCATGGAGGGTGCTGCTTGATACATGTCTTTGCTACACAGAAATGGAAGCTTTGCTGAACAGCCTTTTTGCCATTGTACGGCACTGACAGAGCTCCGTTGACAGAAAAGCATTGTGTACCTTTGGGCAGTACTTTTTTGCAGGAAAAAGCAGTACACTGCGCACTTCTTGAACTCTTCATATCGAGGAGCCACGTTTGTTCCATCCGAAAATGTTCATGATCTGTGAGTATTGCCTCGAAATCTCTTCTCTTCTTTGCGGGGGCGCTTTCTTGAAAATATTTGCTCTCAACGACATCACCAGCGTTAAAAAATAGAGTTTTTAAGTCCTCGTCAGAGAGATAACGTGATGTTAGCTGCTGCTCTAAGTTTTCACCGGACAAAACGATTTGAATGATAAAAAGGATGTGCTTGCATAGTACTTTTGAGCCACACTTTTGAAAGTCTGGACAGGTACAACTAGGTGTATTTGCTATGACAACCTCGTAAGACTTTTTTCCTGAGGTCAGTCAGTCAGTCAGTTATTTGTTTTAAGTGGGCTGTCAGGATTTTCTAGCTACTTAAAGCTAATTTAGGCCCACTATGCATGCCACATCCAGGCATAGGACCCCTAGTTTAACGTTCCTTCCGAAGGACGGTGAAGTGAGTTGCGAGGTCAGTCCCCGGGTCAGGCCTCTGAGGTCACCCATCCGGAGTTTGACCCCACTCGACCAAGCTTAACTTCAGTCACCTGATGAAAACTGTATAAGCCGCTCGGCCACTCACCCCAGGTGCTGCTTGTAACATGATATTTCTTCTTAACTTGGGAGATTTTTATCACTTTTCTTACCTTCATGGTGTCAGAAAGATTGGAAGCAGATTCTGAATGGGATAAAAACATTTTCACAGTGGTGTCAGCACTTTTCTTTGGTGAATTTGCCCCGCCCAGTGGATCAACAGTTGGCAGCTTTCTTTTTTGTCCTACAAGATGAATATCAACGCCATGATCAAGAAAATCTTGACCTTTTCTTGAAGCTGATCAAGCTCTCTTTCTTCATGTCGACATTTTAATGCTGCAAGGGTTGGTCCTTCGCAAAGTCCCCCACCGTTCTTGTACAAAGCCTCAAGTTGCCCGTCCAGAACTAAAGCATCCCTGGTATCAAATTCTACACTTTCCAGCAAAGACAATCCCTTGGCATCTCGATTAGTCCAGCTGGCGTAAATAACTCTCGCAGGATTGGACCTGGGCATCACGTATCTTGTGAATGGACGAAAAATGAGATGCCTTCTATTGTGCCACCAAGTGAACCAATCTTGCAACTTGCTCCTTTTTCCTCCAAAATCTATAAAAGATTTGAGGTTGTCATATGCCGCTTCATATGCCTCTTTGGTACTAGCAACAAGAAGCTCGCTTGCCAAACCTTTAAAAATTACACTGTCCTCTCCAAGCGCAGAACTATGCTTGTTCACTGACGCTCGGAAGTGAAACTCGCANACTGTATAAGCCGCTCGGCCACTCACCCCAGGTGCTGCTTGTAACATGATATTTCTTCTTAACTTGGGAGATTTTTATCACTTTTCTTACCTTCATGGTGTCAGAAAGATTGGAAGCAGATTCTGAATGGGATAAAAACATTTTCACAGTGGTGTCAGCACTTTTCTTTGGTGAATTTGCCCCGCCCAGTGGATCAACAGTTGGCAGCTTTCTTTTTTGTCCTACAAGATGAATATCAACGCCATGATCAAGAAAATCTTGACCTTTTCTTGAAGCTGATCAAGCTCTCTTTCTTCATGTCGACATTTTAATGCTGCAAGGGTTGGTCCTTCGCAAAGTCCCCCACCGTTCTTGTACAAAGCCTCAAGTTGCCCGTCCAGAACTAAAGCATCCCTGGTATCAAATTCTACACTTTCCAGCAAAGACAATCCCTTGGCATCTCGATTAGTCCAGCTGGCGTAAATAACTCTCGCAGGATTGGACCTGGGCATCACGTATCTTGTGAATGGACGAAAAATGAGATGCCTTCTATTGTGCCACCAAGTGAACCAATCTTGCAACTTGCTCCTTTTTCCTCCAAAATCTATAAAAGATTTGAGGTTGTCATATGCCGCTTCATATGCCTCTTTGGTACTAGCAGCAAGAAGCTCGCTTGCCAAACCTTTAAAATTTACACTGTCCTCTCCAAGGGCAGAACTATGCTTGTTCACTGATACTCGGAAGTAAAACTCGCATCCCTTGATCTTATCTCGCACGTCTTCTCCATAAATTCGTTCTAGTCCATTGTAGTTGGCTGTAGCCATATCCGTTGTCCTGCCTCATGGCATGAACTTTTGTTCACAATCATTTCCTTCCTTGAGGGCTTGATTGAAGAGTCGCCAAAACCTCTCTATTTTCTCACTAGCTTCACTTTTGCATTCCATAACTGCAAGTGGAATCTGCCGTTGTAGGAGTGGGTGAAACAAGCTCGCAGTCAGAGTGGTGAAGTCCTTTGTCCGATGCACTTTTCCATCAAAGCAGCACAATTCGTTTGACAGGAGGCTATCAGAACTGAATTGCATTTCATTGGCAATCTTCATATTTGTTTTTGATGTCTTAAAAATGACTTGGCTGTTCTCATCGATCTCATAAACAAGGAAGGTATCTTTCTCATCTGTGTACTTTTTGTACTCCGATACTGCATTAAAACTGGCTCCTTTTCATTTTATTGGCTTTCACATGATGCATGCATTACCATGCTTGCCAGCTCTAATTATGCTGAAAATGTATGTTTTAGCATGGCAGGTGATAATTTTGTAACTAAACTTGCATGGCAACGCTCATAGCAACGGTTTCTGGTAAAAAATCTTGTCAGAAATTGCCCCACAAGACCCAATTTACCCCCAACCAAACCTTATGTCTCCTTCAATTCCTACCCTGACCATCCCCCCGGGACACCCCCGGGCATTTGCACACACAAATTTTCCCGCCCCTAGGCATTTGACAGCAAATTATTTTCTACCAGTTCTCAGACCCCTGACTAGTTCCCAAATGAGATAGACCCAGACTCCCGGAACGTCCTCTGACCACGCTACCCGGCACGCTTTCAGACGTGAAATCGAGAGCTCTCAGCGAATCTTCAGCAAAAGATAAGTATTTACTCCTTATTTACTTGACAATCCACCCGATTTTACATTCCAAAGTGTGACTGAGTTACACGATGGATAACAAACTTACGGATTCGGCAGGAATCACACCTGAACAATCAGGCACATCACCTGCAACAAAGGTTTCAGGGCCACCACAACAAGTGCTCAAACAGTCAGCTAGCACGGGTGACAGCCTTGAGCATTTACAGACCTCAATTATTAGAGAGGTTCTTGCCACTCTTAGCCCTGAGGCAATTGCACAGGCCATTAGCAGTGCATCAACTGGGGGAAATGACTGCAGGCCGATCGAAGGCAGTCCCAAAAGGACATATCCTTATGATGACGATGAAGGGACCGTTTATGAATCGGTATCGATCCATGGTGATAGATATGGGCATATTGATGATGACATAGAACCCATCACTTCTAATAANACACGATGGATAACAAACTTACGGATTCGGCAGGAATCACACCTGAACAATCAGGCACATCACCTGCAACAAAGGTTTCAGGGCCACCACAACAAGTGCTCAAACAGTCAGCTAGCACGGGTGACAGCCTTGAGCATTTACAGACCTCAATTATTAGAGAGGTTCTTGCCACTCTTAGCCCTGAGGCAATTGCACAGGCCATTAGCAGTGCATCAACTGGGGGAAATGACTGCAGGCCGATCGAAGGCAGTCCCAAAAGGACATATCCTTATGATGACGATGAAGGGACCGTTTATGAATCGGTATCGATCCATGGTGATAGATATGGGCATATTGATGATGACATAGAACCCATCACTTCTAATAATGATAGACCTTGTGGTGGTGGGTCAAATTGCACGTTACCACAGGAAGTTTCCTTTGTGGCTAGTAACTCTCAGACTGACAGCATGTCAGATCTTTTTCCTCAGAAGAAAAAGCAAAAAGGCTCTGACCCTTCAACTGAACAGCAACTGAATGTTGCTGATGAAATTTTGCATCAGATCGATGAGGACAGGCCATGCTCTGAAACATTAGTTTGTTGTGTCGAACGTACACTTTATCGTGGACGATATTCAAGCAAAGTGGTGCCTGGCAAAGAAATGGGAGATACCTCAGTAACTGTGATACTAAAGCTTCAATTTCGTGCTAAAAACCTGCCTTTTTCTATTGCTTTTGGCAGGTGGGAGATTAATAATTCTAGTTGCATTATGTTTCCTGCAATAAACCCCATGGACGCTTCTTAGTACTGTTACATATTTAATAGGCGTCTAATAGATGGAATCAATTATTACGGTAGCAAAACTTGAACGGGAAGGGCTCTCTCGACTCAGTACAAATAAAATAAAATCTGTGAAGACTGATTTCAAGAAGTCAATCAAGATGTAAATCTCATGATGTAGATAAGATGTGTTTATATAACTTATGGAAATTTGATTTTGAATTATATTCCCTTTGTGTGATATTTCTTTTTTCGCTTAATGCCGCCCTCCAAATCAATCTGTTGATTTGAAGAAAATGCTTATTTGAGGAAACTTTTTTTGGAGACTATGCCTTTACTGGATAAAAAAGATTGTTGCAACATAGCAAAAGTAAATCCCTTACTTGAAAGTTGCAAATGTTGAGCTATTTCGAAACAAAGAGCATGCAGACATGTTTGCATTTTGGATCAACAATGCAACACTAGACAAATGTTAGTTGAAACTAGCATGATGGCATATGCTTACAGTTCTATTTTATCTCATAGCAAAGACATGGTTATGGAAGAATCATTAATTGAAGTACGATTATAATGAAAAAGTATAACATACAAGATGAATATTGTTAGGCAGCAATAGCAGTTGAAATGTTTCTATCAACTTTTCAACAAGCCGTTCCGGTGTGAGACTTGATGCATTACTTTCTGCAGGAGTGGCTGCAGAAGAGCACCCCACACGTTTAGCTCCGGCTCCACCACTCATCGATCTGCTTTGTCCAGTATGGCTTGCATGCAGTGGCACCAGCTGATTGGTCGTTATGAAAGGTACCACATGATTTTTGAAGTGTTCAAAGATTTCTTCAGAATTTATTGCAGATGTGTCCGTTGATAGCTAGAAAGAGAGAATGGCAACGTTACTGCTACTGTTAGTGATTACTTCTACAACACCAGTTACACAAACAAACAATTTGGAATTTGAAACACATATGCACACACAACAATGAAAGAGACAGATCTTACAAGGCTGAATGACCCAGCTAGTTATAGACATTATTTGATTATCTACGGAGTGAGTAAAAAACGCATGACATCTAAAATAAAACAGTAAGTTTAAAACTAGAAATTTGAAAAATTTGGTCGCGACTCCTACTCCATGCTCTTCCAAAAATACCAATGAATGAAGAATATCCACAACTCTACAACCGCATCAACAAGTTTTATTAAAATTCAATTTTATTAAAATTCAAGTTCAATTTCGTCAAATCAAAATTGGCCTTTTGCTATTGAATATTACTACCGGGTGCGCCAAAAAAAACTATCCACGTTTGAAAAATCGTAGTACCTAGAGTACTACATGGATTTGAATGAATTGAATTTTGGCTGATAGCTGAAAGACTGAAGTATTTTTGTGATTTTTCTCGTGTTCTTATTAGCAGAGAAAACATAGATAAATTCAACTTTACGAAAATTTGTTTCTTGCAAAATGGCTGAAAACAGGCCTAAAACACTCGATCAAATCGTACGAAATCTCCCGCATAGAACAAGATGCAAGAGCATTTAATCTCTCTCCCGCGTTATAGGAAATGAATTCTTAAAGAAATACTAAAGATTTTCAATCCCATGGCAATACAAGTGCAGACGACATCCGATACTCGTGAAAAACTGTAATTTTGCATTGTTCGGTGTGAGAAATTTCTGTAAGATTTGATGAAGTGTTTTAGGCCCTTTTTCAGGCATTTTGCAAACATAGAATTTTCTTAAATTTGAATTTAGCTGTATTATCTGTACTCATAAAATTACGAGAAAAATCACAAAAATACGTCAGTCTTTCTGCTATCAACCAAACTTTGATTCATTCACATCTATCTAGTACTCTAGGTACTACGATTTTTCAAACGTGGATAGTTTTTTTGGCGCACCCGGTAGTATGTGAAAATTGCCGGATAACACATGTTTGTGTATTTCTGCAAGCGCCAATCATATTTCTATTCAACCGTAGATTATAACTTAAACGTATCACTTACTTCTATTGCAGCAAGAAGATATGACAACCAAGACTTCAATATCCTGCTGTCTCTCCACTTCCCAAGTGCTTCCTTCACCATTTCGTTTAGATTTTCAAGCCTCCTGCATCCTTGCTCCGATTTGCGGTGCTTGTTGAATTTTATGATATGCCCAACAAAAGAAGAGCACGGAGGCAACATCACTTTGGTAAACCTTTTGTCCCAAAGGTATGATGATCTGCTTACCAATTTGCTAAGTGGTCTTGTTGCAAATGGAAGGAGGCATATGCGATCTAAATACCTGCAAATGGCAATACATAAATGTTATGATGAGATTTTTAAAGGCACTGGTTGTCTCTGAATATTTCTGTTTTGATATATAGATGAGATAAGGATTTCTCAAGAGCTTTAACACTCAGGTCATTGTTGATTCCTGAGTTGAAGGTTGTCAATGAACTTTGACACCTTCAGCCAAATTTCATCGAATGGTTCAGGCAAGGCTATTGGCTTGATCACAATCTTAAGACGACAGAGGTTGCACATATTGTCATAGCAGATGTTGAACTGCCACCATTCACTGGGATCTTAAATACCTGGCTTGGTGATTCAGACCTGCCATGTATAATGGATATTAACTTTTCAACAACGTGTGTTCAGACAGTTGTTATAAAATTAGAAATTGAAGTGCTAGCAGCTTGTGACACCTAGCTGTCACTGACCATCAGTGAAGATAAAAAAACTTAGAGAAATAACACAAGTAAGAAATTTAAGTTTTGTCAGAACTAGGTTTCAATTTTATTTGGCTGTGATTGTATCGTACAAAAATTCATTTGTGATGTATGTAATCCTAACCTTGCGTTCACTTTCTTTTGCAGCCAGTCCATCACGAAAAAGTTGAAGGTGAAGACTGCTCCACACTGCGGGGTGACACATGCAGAATCTTGAGCATCGATACCACCATCAAAATATCGCTTCGTTGCTAAAGCAACCTCCTTGGGGCTGTCTGCATCATCGAGATGAAGCCCTTGGCTTGTGTATTTTGACATTTTCTTTGTCCCTTTATCAGTGAATTTTGTGATGTGGAACCTGGGGTAGGAGCCTGTCAACGCTATACATGCCATTGCTGCTTTGGATTTCCCGCAACCCGGATCTCCCACCCCAGCGATAACTGGGCAACTTTGACTTTCTTTGATGAACTAACAATAAACAAGTAAAGCATTACTTATCATCAACGTCAAAAAGATGTTCAGTTGGTACTAATGGTAAGTCTCAGCATACAGGGCCTTGTTATGATAGCTTAGCATACAGAAGGTGGTTAACTTTGATTACGAGGAATCACAAACATTAACTTTATTCTACTGAGCAAGGTTTGTAGCAGTGAGAGACAGTCAAGGGACTCATGATGTAGTAGGACATGTGATCGTCATGATGAATTCCAAAGTGTCAGGTAACCTTTAGATGCGGATGAGAAAAATTGTATACACATGAATGACTAAAGTTTATCTGGGTTACTGGATAAATGTGCATACCTCTTTATAATGGGTGAATATGGCACAACTGGTTAGCAACATGAATTGGGAAATGAAGCCTTCCAAGAAAACATCATCCGTTTCATTTTCCGTGACCTGCACCCCTTTGAAGGCAAATGCATTATTTGCCACTTGCCCAAGACGGCGTTTCTCTTCGTCCTTTGGACTGTTTATTAGTCCGTAAAGATCTCTTGTTGGTGAAGATGGAAACAATGTCGTCAATTCATTTATAAGTCATAGTCGCACACAAGCAACAGCAAGCTTGTGATAAATTCATTATTTTAGGGATCGTCTCAATAAAGCGGACTTTTTTCGATTGCAGCTATGGATACAACAATTTTGTCCTAAACCACCAGCAGTAAGTCCGATTTTAGCGATGGCAGTTTCTTTGAAGTGGTAAAATGTTCGAAAAATTATCGGCCGTCTATATTTATGGGTGAGGTTTGGGATTTTCATGTCCATGATTTGTTGACAAATATTTCTTTTACAATTGTTATATGTACTTTTGAGGTCCATTCANAGCTTAGATGATCTCAAAACCCTAAGTATCAGGGGGAGATGGAACTCAATTAAGTCAATAATTAATGATAGTTCCAATGATCCAGCCAGCGAGATTTCACATGAAGAATTGACTCCTTTCTTCAAATCATTAGGTTTTGTTGAAGAGGAAAGTTGCCAATTAAATATCACACCAGAAGTACCGCCTAATACAGTTAAGAAACTCTCACAATCCCAAAAGAATGAAATGAAGTATTCATCAATCTTAAAACAGGAACAGAAATAATAAAGATACTATTTAATAACATATTAGGTAAATATCCTGAGACTTGGAAACTAGGGTTAATCAAACCAATTTTCAAATCAGGAAGTAAACTAGATCCAGGAAATTACAGAGGAATCACTCTTACATCTTGCCTTGGAAAATTTTTCAATCAAGTTATCGCATCACGCCTAACCAAGGGCTTTAAAGCCATGGACATTTTTGCAAATAATCTAATTGGTTTTAGACCAGAAATGAGAACATCAAATAACATCTTCATACTAAAATCAATCATTGATCATGCCTTCAAAAATAAAGAAAAACTATACTGCTGCTTCATAGACCTGTCAAAAGCTTTCAACACAGTATGGAGGCAAGCAATGCTAAAGAAACTCTGAGAATATGGAGTTCAGGGGAAAATATTTAATAACATAAAAGAACTGTACAAAAATACCAAAAATAGGATTACTTTAAACAATAAACTGCGCAGCGAATTTGAAACAAACATAGGTGTTAAACAAGGAGATCCATTATCCTCCTTCTTATATAACTTGCACATCAATGATCTCTGCAAAACACTTGACAACATACATACAAATAATTCACCAATGTTAAATGGTACACTAGTGTCAAGTCTTCTATGGGCAGATGATATTGTACTAATCTCAAAAACAAAAGAAGGTTTACAAAAGAGTATGAACAGCATGAACAGTTTTTGTAACATATGGAAAATGAACATCAACATAAAACAAACAAAGATAGTTATTTTTAATAAAGTGGGTAAATTAGATAAAAATTCGGAATTCAAAATAAACAATAAACCTATTGAAATTAAAAAACAATTTAAGTACTTAGGATTCCAACTAGATTGCAATGGTACATTTGGAAATACGATTGAAGATCTCTCTAATAAAGCAAGAAGAACACTTTATAGCATCTACCGATTATCAACAGATCAGTATCTTTCACATACTACTATGATCAACGTTTTTCAAGTAACAATAACACCCGTATTGTTATATGGATCTGAAATGTGGGGATACCAATCATAAAGAAATAATAGAATTGAAAACATCCAAATTAGCTTTGCAAAGCACATATTAGGCGTACATCGAAATGGCTGTTAACAATGCAGTTTTAGGAGAACTAGGACTGTACCCATTAAAGTTAGAAATGAAAATAAATGCTCTAAAGTATACGACTTATATAGAACAAAGTAGCAAAAACCTGTTAAAAGCTGCATTAGAGCTAAACAAACAGTTTGCAAAAAAAAAGATCTTGGTATGATGATGTTCTCAATACAATAAAAGAAACATCATTTAATCTGAATTCAATAATTGATAAACAACAATTCAAAGACAGCAATCAAACAAATATCACTGCAAAAAATAACCAAATCATAAAAAACCATTGCCGTAAATCCTTAGTGGCAAAACATAATCTTGAATGGCATAAACAAGTACACAAATGCAGTAAATTGGAATTTTATAGATATTTTAAAGACATTCCAAGCTTGAACATTACTTGACAAATATTACACCAAGAAAACATAGAACATCATTTACAAAACTTCTAATAAGTGCACACAGATTAAAAATAGAAACAGATAGATACAATAATACAGAAAATAGAAAACAAAGAAATGAAAGAACATGCAACTTCTGCCATGAAATTGGCAAACTATGTGTAGATGATGAAATGCACTTCCTCTTCACTTGCAAAAATAACATGCATTTAAGAGATGAATTTTTCACAAAAATTGGAATTGATGATAATAAGTTCAAAGATACTTTATACAGTTCAAAAATTGATATCATAAAAGAAATAATGAAAAATCCTATCTATACAATAGAACTAAACTACTTCGCAGAATTTATACACAAATCTGAAAATTGTAGAAAAAACATTAAAAACGATTGAAATAATTGCTTATATTTGAAAATTTTGCATTATATTTGTTATGTAGTATTCGTAGTAAGCATTGTATTGGTAACCATTTACAAATATTGCTGTATACTACTAGACCCTATTATTGGGTGATGAAAATATGAAATGAAAAAAAAACAAAAAAATGAAAAAAATGTAAACACGGCCTAAAATAAGTTTGAATTTTCTGAAAAGATCCATCATTGGCTAGAGTTTGCAGCTTCTCACTACTGGTCAGAGTAGGGGCATAAACTGCACGAAAAGTGAGTATCAGGGCCAACATAAAATCTCAACCTTGCACTGTAAAAATCAGCATCTTCCTTGTCGAGTTTTGTCAACGAGCACAGCAAGTTTTAAGCCTTTCCGTTATTTAGACATTACTCAAGTACCTTCTTCCAAGTAATATGACAAAGGAAACAAGTGGAAATATTTCTTAATTTGTTGGTTGACTTTCTTATGAGCAGTTTCTCATAAAAAGAGACGCGTACCAGTGTTTGGGCACAGTAAACTGGCTGGTTAACTAAAAAAAGTGTTGACTTCATGCTTATCGAGCAGGTTAAGGTTCAGTGTTGTTAAAATAAATTGGTTTATCTGTTCCTTCCCACAGGTTTGTCTATATTTTGCTCAATATTTGTGTAACTTTCTCTTTCTTGAATATTTTATTTCTGATAGGCTTAGCAGGAACAGGGGTGTTAGGAGGTTTGAATACTGCCCTCTCCAAGTTCATGTGCCTTTAGATCATTAGATTTATTTTGATAAGATCCCAAACAGTAAGTCTAATTGTTTGTGTGCAATAAATAATCAATATGGCCAATATGACGTTTCCATGCCAATCATTTGAAAACGGCTATGTTTAAAATGGCTCATTTATAATCACGAGGTAAATCTATTCTTGTTCTAAACAATTTTTAGGCATCTGGTCATAGAATTCAAGTAGGAAACAATCATGCTAAATAGGCCTCTAATTCCATTGTCGATAAAATTCGATCACACAAACAGTTCGGGTCAGTAGTGGGCCTAAACATAAACAAGCCTGTCAGAAATAAGAACATTGAAGAAAAGAAAAGCTACACAGCATAAAGAGCATAGACAAACCTGTGGGGAGGAAGAGATAAACCAGTGTATTTTAACAACATTGAACCTGAACCTGCTCCGTAGACATGAAGTCAACACATCTTTAGTCAACAAGCTAGTTTACTGTGCCCAAACACTGGTATTGCTTTAAGAAAGTACTAAAAATATTCGAGAAAGTATGATAAAATTTAGGACAGTACAATAAATACTTCTAGGCAAGTGCGAATGCTGAATCGAGAACGAGAATGCGCCGCAAAACCTGGTTTCGTCGTCGACAATCGAAAACGAGGATGTACCGCAAAACCTGGTTTCGTCGTCGAGAATCGAAAACGAGGATGTGCCGCAAAACCGGGTTTCGTCGTCGAGAATCGAAAACAAGGATGCGCCGCAAAACCTGGTTTCGTCGTCGAGAATCCAAAACGAGGATGCGCCGCAAAACCTGGTTTCGTCGTCGAGATCTGAACGCGACCACGAAACCCGGATTTCATCGTTGCATTTTACGACGATGAAACCCGGGTTTCGTGGTGGTAAATGTATCCAGTGACGAAATCCGGGTTTCATGGTCGCGTTACACGACGACAAGAAGGTACGACGAAACATTTTTGACCCCCTTGCCGCGCGATACTCGCCACTGGTCTAGCTTTAGGCAGTTCAGATATTGTTTTCAATTTGGGGCTACTGCTCAACATGTGACACGCGACCAAATATCATGTGACACATTTTAATTGGGTCCCATTTACAGCGTGATCACAAATATCTGCGCATGCGCGAGTGGCAAACCAAAAAATAGTTGTAGCACAGAATATGCTTGCTCCTTCATCGCGCCCAAAAATGTCTCAAAATTCAGGTTTTTCCTCAATCCAAGAATCAGTAAACCTTTCATTGTGAACCAGTTGTTCCTCTTTGTGAAGGCCAATGAATTTCCATAAGCTTCGCCACAGCAACGAGGATTTCCGGTGGACGGCTGCTCAAAACAAGCCCTTAGCCTCGCTTCCGTGCGCACAAAAAATCTGGGCAAGGCCAATCCAAATGTTGATGTGAATGTCCCTAAGCCCCAGTTTGAGCGAACAATTCAGATCAATTAAAAGTGTAAAATAGTGTTGTTGTTGTTGCGATAACTGGGAATATATAATGAGTCTATTTTGAAGTAGCGTAAACATTTCTACAGGCTAACAATATACTTCATCTCACACTTTGCCTCAATATACACAGCAGCTAATATGCATTATGAAAGAGAACAAACTGTGAAACTGGATGTGGGGATCTTTTGCCAGTCAGTTTTAATACTGCTGTCTAATCTGGATGTACAAGATCAAGATCAAGATCAATAGACTTTTTGGTCACTTGGAAGGTTCATTTCTTTCTTCTCCTCCGCAGTGACCAAATAGTCTACGCGTATGCTGGGGCAATAGATCCATATATGTACGGGGGTGTGCCACTGGGGTAAAGAGATTCTCACCCTGTGCAGGAGCAATTTTTTTCCAA
>REGM01000164.1:272214-292382 GCA_004194415.1 Aurelia aurita
GAATTAGCTGGAAAAACTTAAATTTTGACATTTTTCAACAATATGACGTCATATGACGTTATCTAATGGGATGGCCACACCCAAAGCTGCCAAACCAGTAAAGAAATGGTTAGTACTACGCCTTTTCCAGGTTTAAATGATTTACCATTAGTCTAAGGCGATTTATAGAAGGGGGTGGAAACACCCCCCCCCCCCCCCGGCTATATTAGTTCAAAAAAAGCCCGGTTAAATTAGGGTTAATAAATTTTGTTTATAAAGCAAATGCAATTTGACCATAGAATACATAAAAAGTGGACTGATATCCTTACTGCTTTTCGTTTTCTGGTAATCAGCAATTGAAATTGTTTAGTACTGAGCCCTTATGATTTTGAAATTGTAACATTGTGACGTCATGAGGCGGAAGTCACGTGACATATTTTAAAATAGATTCCATTTTTGGGTTCATCTCATGATGTACTATACACATGATGTACTATTTCATGGCTCTATGTTGTACAGAACAGAAATAGAATAGGGGGCCGAATCAGCCTCCCCCCTAGTCTTCCTGGAGCATCAAATACCCCAGGCTTGATAGGGTTAAAATATCATCCAAATATTGTTTTGGGTTAATTTTTTAGTGGGAGTGCGAACCATTTCTTAAATTTCTCTTTCTAAATGTTGGGCCATAGTTTTTATGCCACTTACTGGTCTTGATGATATATCATGGGAAGCTCAATGCAATCATTACCTTTCTTGATATAGAAGCTCTTTGTTCGTTATTTTGACAAAAACTAAAATTGGGGAATGTTGAGACCTTGAATTCCAGGTTTGGAGGAAGGTCAAGGACTTTTTGCAACTCTGCAACAGAACAAGGATCACCTTTACTCATAAGCATAGGCATCAAATCGTTAAAAAACATTGCACGATTGGTTAATGCATCTTTCGTTTGATTTAATGGCTTGACAGGAACTTCAGATACTTTGTTATAAGTGGTCATTGGCAATCTTTGATATCTTGATTATTTTCAGAATTACAGCGTCTTCTGTGTTTCAAACAGTTTTCCAGTTGTGACGTCATCAAATTGCTATATCATGAACCAGAAAATTTACGGATTTCTGCTTGCCACCATATTATAGAGCTTCATAAACTATGGTTTTGTTGAAGATTGTACTGGCTTTCCTCTTTGGTTTAGGATTTACAACGATTTTAATTACTTTGCTGTCAATAGAGGTAGTGCATAGCAATTTGGAAAGAAACTATAAAACAACCTACCTATTTCACAATTGGTACCAGTAAATCCAGCTGCACAATAGCAATTAAAGCTATCAACAAGATTCTTGCAAACAGCGCCATTAAAACAAGGTACATTTTTGCAATGATCAACCTCTGAAATGAACGTTTTTGAGATTGTAAGAAACACAATAAAGGTTGCTTAACTACAGGGTGTACTAAAAATAAAATTTACCTTTCTGATGGCCTACTACAACGAAACTCTTCGCGTAAGAGCCCAGGTAACGATGGAGAATATCACCCCATACAATGTATGTGCAGTATTTGGGGAATGTGCACTGCGACAGGGGATATTCAGTAACATAGTGGCATACCATGGTGATGATAAGGCATATCTGAATTCCACCTTGGATATTCAGTGTCATGGGGGCAAACCATAATTTTGGTAGGGAGGCATCCCTGAATTTCATGCGGGTATTGAGTGCCGTGGGAGCATACAATGATGTCTCAATGGGGATGGCTTAGTGGTAGCACGCTTGACTACCAATCTCAGGGTTGGTGGTTCGAGAGTGAGGACGGCCACCAACTCTCTGTAACTCCAAGCTGACGGAATCAAGAGGAGTGGTCACATCGAGAAGAAAGACCATGGCACTGTTTCAACGTCAACGTACAACGTAGAACGCCAACAGCTTCAAACATAAGATCAAAAACAAATTACTTAAAGACCTCCAAGATCGAGAAGATGGCCCCTATATACACTATTGAAATCCTCAAACCTGCAAACAGAAATATCTGTTAGCATCCTTAAGAATGCAGTATTTACTTTCAAATTTTGTTCCTTTCCTTTCGTGAAAATTTTCTTTTAATAACACCTCTGGAGGGGTCATTGTGGAAACAAGGTCGCACCGACCTTTTAATGCTACCCCTGCCATTTTAATCTGGGGCCTTTTTAGATTAAATTTTAACTTTTATACTTGTAATATCTTATGCACTTTTAATTAGATTTCTTTTCTTTTCCTAAATCTATTCATTATATTATTTCTATTCTATTCTATTCTATCTACTTTTTCTAATCTATCAGTTACTTTGCATATTGCAAAATTTACATACATACAAACATACCTATCAATAAGCTTAGCTTCGCAGTGTCCTAAAACTAACTGCGGATGCTAGGTGGAAATAAAGACAAATAATAAGCTGTTGTCGGTAAGGGCAGCATCCTGTGTTCCGTGGGAGATATTCAGTACTTTTTGAGGGAGAAGCATACCACGACGATCAGTGGAATAACACCCCAGGGGGGTACTCATATATATTTAGGATAGGGATGCTCAGGTTACTTTTTTGGGTCTAAAATTTGCCAAAAATTATTTTTTTGGGTCAGTCATTTGTACAGTTACTTTTTTTGGTTCATGAAGTTCTGGATTATTTTTTTGGGTCTCAAATACGAGCCCGGTTAAAAAAATATAGAAAAGTATGATTTACAATTTCTTTTGTTACTTTTTTGGGTGTGTAAGGTAAGAAAAATTATTTTCTTGGGTCAATTTTTATGGTAGGAATTATTTTTTGGGCTGATGGTTGGTACCCCAGCCTGAGCACCCCTATCCTAAATATATATGAGTACCCCCCTGGGAATAACACGAGTTAAAAATAGACAGCATTCATTCTGCCACTGTTTTCTGTTTTCGTATTTTCATTCAAAAGGCACACAAAATGTTTACGATACCATTTAAAATAAAATCTCACCTGTCTCACAGTTCCTACCAGTGTAGCCTTGTGGGCATACACATTTATATGATGCAATTTTGTCTACACAAGTTCCACGTTTGCAAGGGTTGCTGCTACATTCATCTCCATCTGAGAAAGAACAAAAGTGATATTCGATTATTACTTCCGAAGATTTGCATTGTTCAATAATCAATATAAAGATTTCAGTATTAGGTTCTCAACAGATGTAACTACAACTACATTCAAGCCTCAAACATCTAAATATCTCAAATATAAAGACTTTACCTCTGCTCTGGTCCCAAACTATCGACCGCAGAGCATCCTTCCTCCTCCTCGCCATTAACTTTCCTCCAAATACCCCCATTGTTTGGAGGCATCAAAGGAATGATGCTGT
Organism: Aurelia aurita; assembly: GCA_004194415.1. NCBI lineage: Eukaryota > Metazoa > Cnidaria > Scyphozoa > Semaeostomeae > Ulmaridae > Aurelia > Aurelia aurita. Next base: position 275,543 of record REGM01000164.1, read on the forward strand.
TTTCACTGCTAATCAAGTTTCGACACTGCCTGCTCTTGCTACTTCACGCAGAAACACATTAAGTTCAAACAATTTTGAATGTCCAAAAATTTCAATTTCCGAAATCTTTTGTGGTGCGAAATACGTATTGTACGAATTGTCCGATCTTGTTTGTAGTATGGAAAAATCCAATGAGAATATCTGTATTGAACGCAAAGTCTTCCCTCAAAGCGTTTTGAATATAAAAGAATTTGGTGCGAGAGCTTCTTTTGGAAACAACATTGTCTTTTTTAACATTCATTTTAGCAATCATTCTTATTATCCCCAACAATAGCTGTTCATTGCAAATCTCTGACGAGGACCCGATCAAACTATAAACGTAGAAATCTTTTATCTTAAATAAGCAAACTAAACTGCAAATAGATAGTTTTTGTAAAAATCCAACGCTCCTCTATATATGTTGTTGTATGTTTTTACAACGCTCCTCCTCAACGTCCGAAAAATATTTTATCTGAAAATGGTTTGTCCGAAATTTATTTGTTCGAAACGTTTGTGCGTTTTAATGTCAATATTGCATGAAATACGTGATACAACCAAGAATACATCGATATACAAAACTTGACCATTTTCATCTTACTATTGAGGACAAAAGCAAACTATTTCTTAGGCGACCCCAAGATCCACAAAATCTCGTCCTTCAGATAGTCGCAATAATCTAATGGTTCACTGATCATACTTCCGTTTTGCCGATTTCAAATGTCAATCAACATTTCTATCGATATCTAGGTACCAAAATAGGAGCTTTTCATTATTTGAGATGTTTACTGAAAGAGGGCTCAACAGCCCAACCAATATCTCGACCAGATCTCAAATTACAGAAAACAGAATTACTAAAGTTTGTCTCAAATTAGAAGTCCAGGCGCGCAACTAGGAAATGTCGAGGGCAGGAGTTGTTTCAGGGATCGCCGACGGCTGGCCGAAAATCAAGTGACTGGCCGTTTTGCATCCCACACCTTCGGCACTCCCTGGGTTGTATGGTAGAAATGAGGCAACTTATTTCAATATATTTGTTTTCCTTTGTTCTCTGACGAAAGGGCAGGGGTTGCAACCACCACAAGCCCCCTAGATACGTCCCTGAAGTCACGTGAAAATACCTGCGAATAAAGATAATTGACGAGTTTTGCATACGTAATTTTGCGTTATCGAAAATCACACGTGATATCTAATTTGAGACCGACTTCAATATACATATTGACCCTGACCTACCTATTGGTTTATCACAATCAAGGATTAATTTAAGGTGCAATGATGACCAATTTGTGCAGTGATGAATCGAAAATGTGCAGTGATGAATTAGGTTTTGTGCAGTGATGAATTTTTTCACTTTTCAGTTTGAAATACTTGAAATACACAGTTTTAGATGTTTTCAGAATAAAGGCACTTAATACTTCTTGCAACGAATAATGAATAACGAATAGTTTTCTTGAATCTTGCTGGGCACCCCCTTTTTACAAAAAGATGTCCCTCTCATTGAAACTAACTCGCCTCTTTTTAAAGTCTTCAAACACAATGTTGGGAAAAAACAAACGATTCAGGCGTTGTTTAGTAAAATAACTACTGCATGTCCGAAAAATTGAATCTTGCTTTTCGCCTCCAATCTCTTACTACTTGTTTCAAAACGAGGAAGGTGCTTGACAATATGATTCTGGTACGGAAGCCCATATGTGCAATACAGTAGGTACCCACATATAAGAAACCCCCTTGTATAAGAAACAGGTCTCATTTTCTTCAGAAGGGGCTCATTTTATTATGAAAATTATGAAAAAGTCCCTGTTAATAAGAAACCATCTGAGGTCTCAGTTTAAGAAAGTGGTTTCTTATATGTGGGTACCTACTGTACAAAGTTTATTTGAATGCATACAAAGTTTATTACGATGCATACAAAGTTTATTACGATGCATACAAAGTTTATTACGATGCATACAAAGTTTATTACGTTGCATACAATNTTCATTTAAAGGGCCCTTAAAGGGGCCCAGGGGGGTACTCTGGTATATTTAGGATAGGGGTGCTCAGGCTGGGGTACAAAACATCAACCCAAAAAAATAATTTCTATCGTAAAAATAGACCCAACAAAACAAAATAATTTGTCTTACCCTACATATCCAAGCATTATGAAGTAAGCGTCTTTAGTCCTACCCTGGGTACCAGAGTCTGGTACCCAGGGTACTTTAGTCCATGGAAAATTGCCCTTACTGATAGATTTCACGTAATTTATTTGGATATTTCAGTATTCTGATTTTAGTATTGTTGCTTGTTTTTAATTTTGTTTGTAAAGTGTATTTTTCTTTATTGTTTTATTTTTTCCCATATTTGAAACCCAAAAAAATAATCCAGGATTTCATGAACCCAAAAAATAGCTGTACAAATGACTAAACCAAAAAAGTAAGCCTTTCCCAAATTTTAGGCCCATAAAAGTAACCTGAGCACCCCTATCCTAAATATACCAGAGTACCCCCTGGGTAAAGGGGCTGCACGGGATTACCTTCCAAAGTACCATGACGTATTCTCCCTATTGCAGGCAAATAACAGCAGATAGATTACAAATAGTGATATTTTTCAAAAGTTTGAACTTCATATAATTACCAGCGCAACCAGATTGTTCATGCCATTAACGATTTTAGAGATACAGCTGGATTCTGAGCCACAAGTTTTAAATTTGCTTAGCCTAAACACACGAAAAGCCATTGCAGTCTGAAGAAATTCTATACCATGCACTAATTAGAGAGGCATTTCTAATTGACTTTGTGATGTTGGCTAGCTGATCATTATCTTTCTTATCAAAATTTTGCACAGCCCCTGTGTGAGTTATCCCTAGCTGGAGCAGAAAAAAGGTAGACTCGGCTGCGAAGGTTACACTGGTCTGCTTCTAACAGCGTCAGCGAAAAAGACAAGAAATGGCCGCACAATAAAAGAACCCTACTGCTTGGGTAACCCTCTTGCTTTGGTACCCTATTTGCTCGTAATCATGGCCAAACTTACCGTGGTTTGATTGTAATCAGTTGATTTGTAATTCCAGCCTGGTTTTTGCACCAGAACAGTACCATTATCGCCAAGAGCTTTACTGTTCAACTCACAAACGTTATTTGTGAAATCAATGTTGTACGATCGACATTTCTTTATGCTCAACACATTTTTCCGTACAGCCAATGTCATCAACTCCTTTGTCAATCCTTAGGGTGTATCCTTGAAGAACCATATCTCGGTAGAAAACGCTGAAGTCTGCGTAGGCCAGACATGGCAGCCGTAAGATTGTTCCGGTATATTGCTTTATGAATACAGCCAACAGAAGGAAACTGTAATAAAAGATGCCATTCGATCATCATATTGTGAAATTTATTTCCTAGTTGAAAATTATTGAAAATTTTTAAGAATAATTTTAATTCAACTGGAAAATCCTGCCGTGATCATATTTGATTGATCTTGAGATCGATTCCATCTTAAAATTTCAATTCATTGCAAAATCTGAAATTCTTGCCTACTCCAAATTTTTTCTCTTTTTCACTTCCTCCATTCTTATAAAGTTTCATTGTTTTATTCCCACGAAGAGGAGATCAAATTTGACACTTATATGCAAATATTTGTTCTGCCTTTTGTAGTATCCTGTACTATGGACACCCTATAACACTAATTGTTTATAGATGTTTTGTAAATAACCATGTCGTACGATTATATATTCAGTTCAGTACTACACTAGCATGTAGCAGGTTACTGCGTCCATACCCTCTCGCCTCCCCTTTCGGGGATATNAATTATTGAAAATTTTTAAGAATAATTTTAATTCAACTGGAAAATCCTGCCGTGATCATATTTGATTGATCTTGAGATCGATTCCATCTTAAAATTTCAATTCATTGCAAAATCTGAAATTCTTGCCTACTCCAAATTTTTTCTCTTTTTCACTTCCTCCATTCTTATAAAGTTTCATTGTTTTATTCCCACGAAGAGGAGATCAAATTTGACACTTATATGCAAATATTTGTTCTGCCTTTCTCCGCTAGTCCCAGTTTATTTCCGTTTGAACAGTTTAGATTAGGTTATTTGAGACCTACTGAAATCTAGGTTCTTAGGTTACATAGTATTTTAAGTCGAACCAAGGGCAGTTACTGACGATGGTAAAAATCGAAACGATTATATAGCTACAGGGCAACCCAAAAGAAAACTTCACGAGCAAGATCACATCTGGCTTCCTGAAATCTAAATTTCGTGAAAACGTTTTGCTATCTTTTGAGATGCTGCATGGCCACTCCCAGCTACAACTACGACCACGTTTACACCGTACCGACCGGTACAGATTTGACCCGCTACAAAGCTGTTACGGTTCAAAAGCGTTTACACTGCTCCAGAACAAATATTCTTACAAATATAAAAGAAAAAATGTGTCACAGATTAGCAAAAGCAGAGTAAACGGGAGGCTCATCCATAACACTTTAGTTACAGTTCCAAAGTTGTAACGGGGTCTACGTTTCAAAAACTGGATGCAGAGAAACATAAAATTCTTCAATTTTTCAAATGTATGTCCCAAGCTAATTTGGAGTCAGCTTTCCGGTAGATCTTCCATAACATCGATTAAAATAGTTGGCGATAGTTCATCTTTGACAGAGAAATGAATAAAAACCAAGATATTTCTGAAAGTTTCGAAACCCGTTTTTCGGAGAGCAGTCATAGCTTAAACCCCACCGAGGACCATCATGAAAATAGCTGGACCTTCCATTTAAATGCTAAAGGATCGTCTCAAAAGAATCGGCGGCTTTAGTGGAGTGTCTATGGCCGATTTTTTATCGGAGATTTAGGACATGAAATCTCAAACCTCTACCACTTTCTGTAGAAAACTCCGGCAATATGGTCGCCGCTTTGGATTATCGGTGGAATAACTACCACCGGGAAAAGTCCTCTTTTATTGAGACGATCTCTATTGCAAATCTTTTGTTGATAGCAATTGGTTTTAGGAAGCAAGACGCAATCAACTTCGTGAGATAATTTTTCGTATCATCCGGTTCATTGTATTTTTGAATATTTTATACCGGACTAGTAAATATAGCATAGGCGTTTGCCGGAATATGCGGTAGCGTGAATGAAAATCTTCCTAGTTCGACGTGCTATGATTTTTTAGCAGAAAGGCTAGCTTTGATGTGGACATTTATTTCACTAAAATCGGTCATATCGTTCTGGAGTTATTGGCAATTTTGCTTAGCGACTGTTATTGGATAAGCAAAAAACGAACTAGAAGTAAGGGCCAATATTTACAAATCTTTAGCTTCAGCTTTAGTTGCAAAAAAATCTGCCAAAAAGCTAAAATAAATCAAGCAAATGCAAGGGAGACATTTTTATCATTTGCTGTCCGTTCTAGAGGCTGTTTATGCTCGTTGTTAATGTTCATAAGATGAATATTAGAGAAGGATTTGATCAAAATTACAACATTACTTTTCCTTCATCAAGCACGATCAAGTACAGCTCCTTAACAAAATTTCTGGTAACTCTAGAACGATGATCTCTTTTAGCCAAAGAAATTTTAATATCTAAGTTAGCCTTTTCTCCTATAGAACTGCATATAATAAGATGCGATTGATGGATTATTCGTAATCATACCGGGTGAGTCAGAAAAAACTTCGGGCGTTTAACCATATTTGGACCGGGGGCCTTTTTCGCCCCCCTACCAAACATTCTCAAATATCTCCGCCGCTCGTGTAGGTATGAAGCTGCAGCTCTTTGACTTTTGCTAAAATTTAATTGGCTACCAAATTTTAAAATTTTCGATGTCCATTGTTACACCACGTGACCTTCAGAAGCCCCTATTTGGGGACAGGTCGCAAAGAAAATCTTAACAAGCTCGCTAATTTCTCACAACTAACGCTAATGATAAAGTATATGCAAAAATCGATTCGTATCGAAGAGTACTTTCATTTGATATATAGTTTGTTTATATTTGCTGACATCAGCAAATTTTAATGTTCATGATTTCATTTATCTTTATGACGTCATAGTTTGAATAAATTAGTGAGATATATCTCAAAACATGCAAAAAACATTATTAGGGTACTTTGTACTAACTAATTTCACTATTTAGAAGCCTAAAAATAGAAAATATACGACAATAGATATCTCAATTAGTCTATCCACTTGCTAATTGTTCTTAATGAGCAAGAGTTGCAATCTAAGTTGAGACATTTCGGTGTAAATATCTTCCTCTACTCTTACTTGCTAGTTTTGGCTACAATTCCGCCTGTTATCTCATGTTAATCTGGAGGAATTTTGCATTTTAATGCAGTAGCTCAATTTTGATCATTTTCATATTGTTTTTAGTTGCCTAGCAACGAACCAAGTGACTAATTAAACTATATTGCTATAATTGTAAAGCTTATTGTCTAAGCAACAATTGGGGAAAGTTTCATTGGTATATCTCTTTTAGTTTTGGAAAAAAGAGGGGGGGGCCACAAATGCCCTCTCCTGGTCAAAAATGCTAACATTTCAACCCGGTGCAAATAGGATTAACAAGCCATATTCTGGTTAAAAACAAGTAAAATCGGGAATGTTGAAGTTTTACATTGCAGAAGAAGGGTTGAATTAGTCATAGAAATTTAGTTTGTTAAAATCGGTAATTTCTTTCCTTATTTATTTGCAATTTTATGATTTGGTGAAAATTATCGTTAGAAAAAGAACTTTCAGCTTGCTAACAATGACATTTCAATGACTAGTACCCTAGGGATACAACATAAGCAAAATTAGTTTTCCTGTTGTGCTCTAACGCAATGCATGCCTTATTCCAAGTTTAAGGTAGCGAAACAATACGATTGTTATGGGTTAGAAGGTCACGCGTACGCGTGAATCAACATGAATCTAATCGAAGGCCTATTTTAGCAACCTTGCGAAACACCATTTTACTGAAATCGATTGTAATTCTGGAACGGAAAGACCGATTTCAACCAAACAAATTTTCATATCTAAGTTAGCTTTTCTTCCATGCAATGAACTTTAAAGAAACACATGTTCAAATTAAACTGCATCAATAAATATTGGCAAACAACCTACGTTTTTTTCTGACTCACCCGGTATACCGGGTGTCCCAAAAAAACGTATACAGATTTTGTCCACTCTAGCGATAATAATCTACCGCAAATCAATCCGAAAACATTTTTAAAACATACCTCGATCATTTCATTTCATTTTATACTATTTAACCACGGTATCCCCGTCAGTCCTGTGGAGACTGTTTTACAGGGGGGCGTGCAAAAAGACTACAAAGTAAAAACCTAATTTACAAATGTTGCTAACTTAAGTTAAATAGCAATAAAACAACTAAAAATGTCCATAACAAAATTATACGAAATTAAAAGAAAAGAAAAGTGAAATCAAACCCTCTGCAATGGCTCGTTTGACCATATGAAACATGATGAAACATGATAGTCGACTTGAACATAGATACTTTGTCTGTTGACATTGATACTTTGAGAGTTGAAATATCAATCTTCAAAGGACAAATTTGCCTCGACCTCCAAAACCAGAGCTTTGGCATTTTCGTCTAAGCAAATTCTTGAAGCGCAGTGAATAAGTCAACAATAGACTTAAAAAAAATCGAAACAGGAGGAGAAAAATTGCGCAACAGATACGTTTTAAAAAATATAATTTACGTGACATTTATCATTAAGGGAGCTCCGAAGTAAGCTTGATTCATTTTAATATTAGCAATTTATTTCACAGAGTTTACTGAAAAAGAAAAGCAAGGTATCTTTGTTCAATTTGACTATCGAGGTATGTTTTTAAAATGATTTCGGATTGATTCGTGCTAAATTCTCATCGCTAAGTTCAACCAAATCCGTAAATTTTTTGGGACACCCGGTAGTTTGTCAAAAGCTGATACTTTTTTCACTCACCCGGTAAAGATCCAAATACTGGTGCGCATTGACACTGATATGTATGTATTAATGCACTCTACGACATGTAAGTCTCACCTGATGTACGAACTGTATTTGATTCTTTTGAGAAATTTCATTGTAGCCATTTTGATGACTGCATTCTGGTGGGCATCTGTTCCCTTTGCAAAAAAGTAGCCGAATTACGGGTATTGTTACAATATGTCTTGTTTTTGCCTCTCGCTTGAAAATGATTGATTATTAATAACCTGGCAAATGACACTGATGCAGATTTCATTTCGAAACGTTTGAAGTTTTAGCAGTTGTGTTTTTATTGTTCTTCTTTGGTTAAATTCTGATTGTGGCTTGAGTTTATACAATGTGACAAACTTTAAGTCATACCAAGCAGGTTATGCAGGTTATCAATTGAATTGATATTCTGATGCTGAAGCATGGCTTTGTTTCGAAATGTCAATTTAAAATAATCCTAACCTGCATGCATGTATTTTTTATAAGAAACTGCTTACGAGAAACTCAACTCTCAAATCGCTAAAAAATTAATAAACTCCAGTACTGGGAAAAATTATTCAAACAACTATTTGTTTTATTCAAGAAAATCCATAGATTATTTCACTTTATTTTCGCTTGTTTTCTGCATCATATTGCTTGGAGGCACTTGAGTAAAGTCCAAAAATTGAAAAAGCTTCAAAAATCTTCGTTTTGAAATGTTCATGAGGCCACAAGAAATGAATTTATTCACAGCACAAAAGGAAACACTTAGAATTGTTTAAGAATCAAAGATTGCCGCCCCTATTGCGTGCCACGCATGAATTCAAAAGAAGCTCACTTGTAAAATACTATAAAAGCCCTAATGAAACATGGCGTTGTCACAGGTCGATAGCAACTTTTTTTTTTTTTTTTTTTTACGTTTTCCCTCCTACCCCTTCCCAACCTTTTAAATGATGCTTGAAAGTTTTGAATTTCACGGTTATAAATATCTTATGGCCTAGGAACAATCTTGCTAAANCTATTGCGTGCCACGCATGAATTCAAAAGAAGCTCACTTGTAAAATACTATAAAAGCCCTAATGAAACATGGCGTTGTCACAGGTCGATAGCAACTTTTTTTTTTTTCTTTTTTTTACGTTTTCCCTCCTACCCCTTCCCAACCTTTTAAATGATGCTTGAAAGTTTTGAATTTCACGGTTATAAATATCTTATGGCCTAGGAACAATCTTGCTAAACTGACCTACGTACTTGAGTACTTTTTGTAGTTAATAAATAGAGTTATGTTCGCTTGAATTAAATGAATAAGAAAATAAGTAAACATTAAGATTGTCACGGAACTCGCAAGATACTCGTAAGAAACTCTGAGTACTCAAAATCTGATAATTTTATTAAACTTTCAGTACTGGCTCAAATTCTTAGTTTCTCATAAAAAATACGTCTATTACACATGAATTGTCAATGAAGAAATGAAAATATTTATCGTCGCTCTCTTCGTCATTCCTTTCCTAATTAAGCTCTTTGTTGGATACACTTGTCCGAAAAAGATATGCTTTTATTCTTATACGTTCGGATTCAAATGGCCCTCTTCATTTCGGAGTCTGGTCAAAGCCCTGAGTGTTAAGATAAGAAAGGTCATGGGCCCCTTGAAAGTCAGCATAGCTGAAGGGCTACCCTCCTTAAACATTCGAAATCAATCAATCAGTCAATCAATCGATCGATCGGTCGATCGAAATGAAACTAGTGCCGGTCTAAGTTCGTTCCGGGTTTTCAGACCAAATTATATGGGGAAACTGACAGTGTTAACTGATAACTGCTCTTAAAAGTAAGCGACCAATTCTATACACACCGTTATCGTTACAATGTGAGTAAGCTTTAGAGCCAAAAATGGAAAATTGGAAAATTTTTTCGAGGTCGAGCAATAATGTGACTTTCGCATAGCTTACAATTATTACTTTCAAATTGTATATAGTAAACTATTAGACCCTTGTCTAAAGGTGTTGAATATTTGAAATTGAAACTGAAATTGTAGTATCGATAACGGTTTATAGAGATATTATACACACCGTTATCATTATAATGTGAGTAAGGTTTAAAGCTAAAAATGGAAAATTGGCTACTTTCTTCGAGCACGAGGGAAAATGTGTCTCTCGTGTAGTAACGATAACGGTGTATAGAGATTTTATACACACCGTTATCGTTACAATGTCAGTAAGGTTTAGAGCCAAAAACGGAAAATTGGCAACTTTCTTAGAGCACGAGGGAACATGCGCCTCTCGTGTAGTAACGATAACGGTGTATAGAGATTTTATACACACCGTTATCGTTACAATGTCAGTAAAGTTTAGAGCCAAAAAAGGAAAATTGACAACTTTCTTCGAGCACGAGGGAACATGTGCCCCTCGTGTAATAACGATAACGGTGCATAGAGATTTTAAACGCACCGTTATCATTACAATGTGAAAAGGGTTCAGAGTAAAAAAAGAAAAATTGGCAACTTTCTTCGAGCACGAGGGAAAATTTGCCTCTCGTGTAGTAATGATAACGGTGCATAGAGATTTTAAACACACCGTTATCGTTACAATTTGAATAGGGTTTAGAGCAAAAAAAGAAAAATTGGCAACTTTCTTCGAGCACGAGGGAAAATTTGCCTCTCGTGTAGAAACGATAACGGTGTATAGAGATTTTATACACATCGTTATCGCTACAATATGAGCAAGGTTTAGTGCCAACCGGGCATGCCACTGATTAAAAAACTTGGCTAGAAGACCATAGATGAGCTAATTGCTAGCGAGTCTAATATTATGGTCTTCAAATCTCAACATGGGCTGGCTCCACAATACAAGTGTAATCTTTTCATAAACACATCCCAGCTGACTTAAAGGAATCTTAGGAATACAGCATCATACCTAAGGCTACCAAAGAAAAACTCCACAAATGGACAGAAATGTTTTTCTTTCAAAGGTGCAAAGTCTTGGAATGGCATCTCAGCTGAGTGTAAGCAAAAAATATGCTGATTAACTGAATAATACCAAGGTGTTTGTATATTTGGACTATCTTTTACTGTAAATATTCACTTTTGCTCATAGCGGTTTTTATCGAGAGATTAACGACTAAGGCCTAGATTTGGTATAACCCCCGTCTGTTGTTGTTGGGTCCTAGCCCTCAAAGTAGATTCAGCTCTAATGCGTAACATCCACGTGAAGTTGCTGATAATCTTCCACATACAGTTAACCGTTCAGTTGTTTCCTAAAGCTCTTACAAGGAGTTGACATCAGTCTTCATTTCCCTCCCACCCTCCCTCTAGGTAAATTAATCACCCCCTCCCCCCTCACCAGGTTGTTCTGGCCTTTCTCTCTAAGCCTACAATCAGTTGCAAAATTGTTGAGCCATTGTGGAAAGATATGGATTTTTGCCTCCCCCTCCCCTCATTGCAATGTTGTTTCGGAGGAAACGTATTTTTCATATCAAGGGTCATAAAACACAGCTTTTTAGACCGGTCTCAACATTGCAACGGGGGAGGGAGGACGCAAGGCAAGAAAAATCGCTTTTTTTACAATGGCTCAACACTTTTGCAACTGATTGTAGTACTTCGCCTACAATCACCAGCATAGCCAGCCTATCCTAACAAGGGCCAGCGGTTAGGCCACAAAATGGAGGCTATTTACACTGGGCCTACCAAAGTATCATTAGNCAAAATTGTTGAGCCATTGTGGAAAGATATGGATTTTTGCCTCCCCCTCCCCTCATTGCAATGTTGTTTCGGAGGAAACGTATTTTTCATATCAAGGGTCATAAAACACAGCTTTTTAGACCGGTCTCAACATTGCAACGGGGGAGGGAGGACGCAAGGCAAGAAAAATCGCTTTTTTTACAATGGCTCAACACTTTTGCAACTGATTGTAGTACTTCGCCTACAATCACCAGCATAGCCAGCCTATCCTAACAAGGGCCAGCGGTTAGGCCACAAAATGGAGGCTATTTACACTGGGCCTACCAAAGTATCATTAGCTAGGCCCTGATCTGATTTTTTTAGTGGTTTTATTAGTTTGTGTGGCTCATTATGAGCCACCCTATTAACAGTTGTGGTCTCTACCCTGGGCACTTCATGGCAAGGCAAACAAGAAGGGTCTGAAGGCAGGAAATCCCTGCAGCTGACCCACCAAAATGTCTTGTCTTATTGGCCCAGACAAAGTCAAAGAAAGAAATTAAATTGATAAAACCCTGGGTACTTCATGGCAGGACCACACAAAGGCCTGAGGGCAGGTACCCCATGCAGCTGGCAACCCCAGGGAAGAGAAGTTGACTATACACTTTCTCAGTGGCGTCTGAATCAAATATGACGTCAGGAAACCAGACTGATGGACGACCAAACGATAAAACTGGCATCAAATGGTGCATTTCCTCCTCCGCAGTTATATTTATTTATTTTATTTCAAATTTTTATGAAGGGTAGACCTTCAGCAATACAGATCTTGAAGGGGCCTTCCACTGCAAAAACTTACAACATTAGGACACTAAACTAACCAAATTACAATTTTTCATTTCATAAAATGCCATTTACTCCGTAAACCGATGATTAACGACCAGTGGCCTAGAGCCTCTCTCACACGAACGCGGTCAAGTTGACGCAAGGAACCAGGCTAGCCGCCCATTATTTTATTCTACCTTCTCATTCACATCAAATTAATCCGAAACTGTGCTCTTCAGAAATGTTTAATCAACAGAATGGTAAATTGGATAAAATTAACTACAGCCTTAATAGAATTAACAGGCAAGAACACACAAAACGCCAAATTTATTATTCTCTGTATACCAAAACAGATTACCCGCAATGTTTTTCGATACATTTGATCCATTGATGGTCAATTAGTTAACAGGTGGTATATTCAATCGCAGTTGCTATGCGGTCTTTTTATAATGCAGGTTAACTATCGAGTTTTATTTAACACTATTAATACTGGGCTTTTGGTCCCTTGTAGTACGAGCGAGGGCAAAGTGCCCCCTTCAAAACTCCGTGAATAACACAAATATAAGGGCCAGACTTGGTACAATGGTGCACNAGACCTTCAGCAATACAGATCTTGAAGGGGCCTTCCACTGCAAAAACTTACAACATTAGGACACTAAACTAACCAAATTACAATTTTTCATTTCATAAAATGCCATTTACTCCGTAAACCGATGATTAACGACCAGTGGCCTAGAGCCTCTCTCACACGAACGCGGTCAAGTTGACGCAAGGAACCAGGCTAGCCGCCCATTATTTTATTCTACCTTCTCATTCACATCAAATTAATCCGAAACTGTGCTCTTCAGAAATGTTTAATCAACAGAATGGTAAATTAGATAAAATTAACTACAGCCTTAATAGAATTAACAGGCAAGAACACACAAAACGCCAAATTTATTATTCTCTGTATACCAAAACAGATTACCCGCAATGTTTTTCGATACATTTGATCCATTGATGGTCAATTAGTTAACAGGTGGTATATTCAATCGCAGTTGCTATGCGGTCTTTTTATAATGCAGGTTAACTATCGAGTTTTATTTAACCCTATTAATACTGGGCTTTTGGTCCCTTGTAGTACGAGCGAGGGCAAAGTGCCCCCTTCAAAACTCCGTGAATAACACAAATATAAGGGCGAAACTTGGTACAATGGTGCACAGTAGCAAAATCTACACAATATGCCACTTTTTTATTCTTCTACATCCATAACGTCATAATGGAGGAAAATGGCAATATTTTCTAACTATTGGCAATATTTAAAGTTTTATTTAATAATTCCTTCCATGATGGCTCTAGAATGTATCACAAATCATCAAAGAGCAAAAATCGGCAATAGAATATCTATTCAAACTCGTTATTCATTTCATTTATTCATTATTTACCTACACCAGTCTTTCATTGTTTCATTAAAAGCCCTAATTACTGATGCAAATGCTCCGAAATTCCTCAAATAATATAAAACGATCCCAAGAACCACAATTGACAATAAAATATAAACTGTGATGACTTCATAAAATTAGAAACCGCTGACGTCATCCAAAATAAATTAAACTAATTTACAGCAATACTATTTACAAATTTTACAATTGCAACCCTCCCCAGCCCAAAATTTTATCTTTTTGCCAAAAACGGAGGCTGTGGTACTGCTCTTAATCAAATCAGGTGTACTGTTCCAAAGTATGCTACCCCTCCTGAACGCTATCGAATTTGTACCGAAAGATGCCATTGATGCGTTGGGAAGTGTAAAAATATCTTTAATTCTCAAGTTGTAATTAATTTCTTTCCTTGTGAATAAATCCCATAAGAAAGAAGGATTTTCATGATTTAGTGATTTATATACTTCAATCATAAATTCCTGTAGGTTCTGAACATGAACAGTTTTTTCGTTGTTCCTCTCAAGCAGTTCATCAAATGAAGAATAATTGTCTTTCAGTAAGATACGAAGTGCTCGTTTATGAACCCTATTAATTTCTTTGTTGGCAATTCTTCCACAAAACATCCAAATAAGGGGGCAATACCTGAAGTTCGACATGATAAAAGAATTGTAAAGCAATTTACAGTTAGGTGGATCAAGAAACCTTAGCAGCCCTCGAGAAGGCACTAACATTTCTGTTAGTTTTAATACACTGAGATTTCACATGGTCATCAAATTTCAGCTTGGAGTCAACGATAACGCCTAGTAATTTGACTTGTTCAGCCGCAGTAATTACCATCTAATCAATTTCCATGCATAGTTTGACGTTGGTCACGTGATCAGTGTCTACCATATTGAAAAACCATTTGAATTTTTAATTAAATTTTAGGAAAAGTCACAAGACTTCAGCCCTCTATCTTTCGAAGTGACGACACTACACAAGCACTACAGATCATAATTGCCGTATATATACAGTCAAACTCCCATAAGTAGAACTCACATAATTCCGATTTTCCATAATTCGGACAAAAAATATCAGTTCCAGGCATATTGGCCCATATTCGCATAAATCCTTTGAAAATTCTCTGGGGGGGGGGGGAATTCATATATTTTCCCTACGGGACGTGCCGCTGAACACGGTATGATTGTAAGGATTTATACTCCAGGAAAGGGTGTCATTTTTTTACAGCCGGCTCCATGAACAGGGTTCATAACTTTCATGATTGGCTCCATAGTGTATATTATTTCTGTTTCCTACGGAGTTGATATATATGATATTAGTGAAGGTGACTTTGCTCTATTACTCTATTACTCTATTACTCTGTCTATTACTCTATGGGAATGAAGATTTTAGCGATCTCTTGACCAAACAAAGTCTGGTAGCATCTATAGAATATATAAAAGCCACAAATCGGCTAATTTAATAAGTTCTCTTTTGCTTTGTTATCATACAATTGAAAAGCTGTACCCCTCTCTTCCCCATTTTCGTCATGTGCTTGTAAATTTTGTGTTGTCTTTGTTTTCCGTTTCCCGTTTGGCTGCAGAGAAGATGTGCATGTACACACCCTTTGTGGTATCGCCTTGTCTTGTTCTTTGTCGTAAATTTGTTGTTACCCTCGCTCACCCTTAATTATAGTGCAATATATTCCTTTTTGTGAGGTTTCTATTAGATTGTAATTGTCGACTGCACTAGAAATGAGGCAGAGGAAACATTACAAGATTCCTTGCGTTCTGTCAACCCTAATCCCGATACCGCCAATAACGAATCCCTGATTCATTGGTGGGTGAGCTTTCTCTTTCATTGCGAGACGCATTTGGGAGCAAGGTAAAGGCTTCCATTTGTGTCATCTTTAGTGCAGTCATGTATCATATTCGCTGTAGAGTAGTCTAGTTTCTTTTAGCGTAAAGTAGGGTACAATGTTTGTAATGTAATTGAATTGGTTTATAAAAGACAAGAAAAAATGATTGGCTCCGTAACGTGGCTGTAGGTCAGTTGCACTTCATGTGATTTAGATTGTTTTGATGGCGACATTTCAGCATTTTCTGATAGATTCCCAATAAACTTCCACGGCAGGACACAGTTCCATTTAAAGATACTCAAAGACAGAGTATCGTTTTTGAAAATTTACACAGGGACAGGGTATCATTGTCGTGAATTTGCCTCCGGAACAGGGTGCTCTTCCAGATTTCCCAGCGGCGCCTCCCCGTATGTTCGTTGTTCAAGTACCCCCACCCCCCAGGAAATTTCTTCGCTCAATTTGGACTTTTTAAGTCGGTTATTCGTGTAAGTCAAATCTTTTTTATTCCTTGAGTACATACTGAATTATTCTGAATTCTGAATTATTGTATCCCTTCCAGTTTGCACAACTCATAGAGAGTGAAGTAATTCCAAGTTTTCTTCTCGAAACTTATCAAAACATTTGTTTTATCTCGCTTCGATAAACGGAGATGACGAATCACGACTATTTTCCCGCCAAAGCAATTTGATTTGATGTCTCGGTTGGAGAGTCAAGTCTCCCTTTAGTTACGAGGCTTATTGGTGATGGGACACCTTTTGGGCTATATTTCAGATTATAAGTCCTCTATTTTAGCTGTGAATTTAAAACCAACAGTTCTGCAGAGGGAAATTTATCATTTGTAAAAGCTCTGTGGCAGCCATTTACCATTTACCAGATCTGTATCCGCCATTCACCAGAACAAACCGCTCTCCCCAGTCTCCGATTTTGATTGTCGAAATGGTCTATTGTAGAGGTCGGATTTAGCTACATAAAATGGGTGTTAAAGCTTTTAAACCTAATTTAACCGGGCTTTTTTTGAACTAATATAGCCGGGGGGGGTGCTTTCCACCCCCCCCCCCTCTATAAATCGCCTTAGACTAATGGGAAATCATTCAAACCAGGCAAGGGCGTAGCACTAACCATTCTTTACTGATTGGCAGCTTTGGGTGTGGCCATCTCATTAGATGACGTCACTATGACGTCATAATGTTGAAAAAGGTCAAAATATAATTTTCTCCAG
>REGM01000164.1:297783-336547 GCA_004194415.1 Aurelia aurita
TCTTCTTACGAAGAATTGCTTGGCAGATCAGAAAAATGCACAATGCATGTAAATAGGCTAAGATACCTCTGTATTGAGATCTTCAAAACTGCTAACCAGCTAAATCCTGAATTCATGCAAAACATTTTCGAAACAAGAACCTCCAATCGACCTTCACGTCGTCCTAATGATTTGCAGCACTATAGGCCCAACCAAACAACGTTCGGTTCAAATAGTCTCAAGTCTCTTGGACCGCAGATCTGGAATCGTTTGCCAGATGACATAAAATCAGCAGAAAATCTAGTCCAATTCAAAAGACTAATTAAGAGCTGGGATGGGGCCACCTGCAGATGCAATGTATGCCTTCGTAATTAATTCTTTATATAATGTATTTAAAATTTTCTATAAACATTCCGTTAATTCGTATTTTTTCCTGTAAATAATCGAATTAGACTAGTTGCATTTGTAGCTAAAAGTAATTTCGATTTAAAAATAAAAGACACACACACACACACACACACACAAACAGGGTCCATAACTTTCATGATTGGCTCTATAGTGTATATTATTTCTGTTTCCTACGGAGTTGATATATATGATATTAGTGAAGGTGACTTTACTCTATTACTCTATCTATTACTCCATGGGAATGAAGATTTTAGCGATCTCTTGACCAAACAAATTCTGGTAGCATCTATAGAATATATAAAAGCCACAAATCGGCTAATTTAATAAGTTCTCTTTTGCTTTGTTATCATACAGTAGAAAAGCTGTACCCCTCTCTTCCCCATTTTCGTCATGTGCTTGTCAATTTTGTGTTGTCTTTGTTTTCCGTTTCCCGTTTGGCTGCAGAGAAGATGTGCATGTACACACCCTTTGTGGTATCGTCTCGTCTTGTTCTTTGTCGTAAATTTGTTGTTACCCTTAATTATAGTGTGATACATTCTTTTTTGTGAGGTTTCTATTAGATTGTAATTGTCGACTGCACTAGAAATGAGGCAGAGAAAATTTTACAAGATTCCTTGTGTTCTGTCAACCCTAATCCCGATACCGCCAATAACGAATCCCCGATTCATTGGTGGGTGAGCTTTCTCTTTCATTGCGAGACGCATTTGGGAGCAATGTAAAGGTTTCCATTTGTGTCATCTTTAGTGCAGTCATGTATCGTATTCGCTGTAGAGTAGTCTAGTTTCTTTTAGCGTAAAGTAGGGTACAATGTTTGTAATGTAATTGAATTGGTTTATAAAAGACAAGAAAAAATTATTGGCTCCGTAACGTGGCTGTAGGTCAGTTGCACTTCATGTGATTTAAATTGTTTTGATGGCGACATTTCAGCATTTTCTGATGGATTCCTAATAAACTTCCACGGCAGGACACAGTTCCATTTAAAGATACTCAAGGACAGAGTATCGTTTTTGAAAATTTACACAGGGACAGGGTATCATTGTCGTGAATTTGCCTCCGGGACAGGGTGCTCTTCCAGATTTCCCAGCGGTGCCTCCCCGTATGTTCGTTGACCAAGTACCCCACCCCCCAGGAAATTTCTTCGCTCAAGTTGGACTTTTTAAGTCGGCTATTCGTGTAAGTCAAATCTTTTTTGGAATTTCTTGAGTACATACTGAATTATTCTGAATTCTGAATTATTGTATCCCTTCCAGTTTGCACAACTCATAGAGTGAAGTAATTCCAAATTTTCTTCTCGAAACTTATCAAAACATTTGTTTTATCTCGCTTCGATAAACGGAGATGACGAATCACGACTATTTTCCCGCCAAAGCAATTTGATTTGATGTCTCGGTTGGAGAATCAGTCTCCCTTTAGTTAGGAGGCTTATTGGTGATGGGACACCTTTTGGGCCATATTTCAGATTATAATTTCTTTATTTTAGCTGTGAATTTAAAACCAACAGTTCTGCAGAGGGAAATTTATCATTTGTAAAAGCTCTGTGGCAGCCATTTACCAGATCTGTATCCGTATTACTTCAAGTGCCTCTTTTCCTTTGGGAGCCACAATTCAGGGGTTTTTAAAGGCTCTTATCCAACCATGGTCCTTTGCGTGCTCTGTTTATGAAAATTAACATTTTTGTGGTCTACGAAAATGGCTGCCGCAATAGAGATCTACGCGCAAAGGCTCCTGGTTGAACAAGAACCTTTAACCTCGACACAAGTCGGAAAAAAGTCAATATACCTAAACATACCTATGTGTGGATTTCCTTCAAAATATTGCTAACGTCGAACGTTTTGCTACCTCTTACGGTAGACTTTTCAACCGAATTCCAAAATAGTAAAACCGACCCCAACGACTGAGTCGCTGGGATAGAAACTGGCTCTATCCCAGCGACTCAGTCGATGGGGTCGTCAGGGTCGTCGAGACGCCGTTCACATTCAGTCTTTTGGGTCTTTTGAGTCGTTCGTTCCCAACGACTCCAACGACCCCAGCGACTGCAACGACCTAGTGTGAACAAGGCTTAAAGAATCATATACAATGGACATCAAAGTCCAATTCAATGGAGTCATAGAGAATTTAAGCAAAGAAATTTGTCACAAGTTTACATCTCATTAGGTATGGCAGTGAATTTTTACACAGACGATATATATAGTAAAGAAAATCTAGAATCATAAATGAGAATAAAAGCGTACTACATACTTTAACAATATTGCCCCACACCAAGCCAGAAATAAAGCCTGTAACAATACACCAGTTCTCAAGAAAAATTTTCTACGCGCGCAACTTTTAACTAATGCGTAATCTAATGCGCGCGCATCTTGAGAAGAAAACTATTGTATAGCAACAGTTGGTTGCGTCATTTTCTTTTCAAACATGCGTGCGCATACATAAGATCAAATGCGCGCGTATGGTTATCCCTGAACTGTGAACTGGGTATTAACACTAGGTGTTTATTACTATGAAATCCAACAAAGCTGGTTGTGGTTAAATTACTCAATCTTGCCAAAAGTAATTCCCGCAAAGTTCAACGCAAGCCATGGGAGCCGAGCCCCGTGCTAGCCAGGCAAAATAGAAAACAACAAGGATATTCTCCTTCCATAACGTATGTCATCGTTAACGCATTAAAATTGTGCAATTGAAGCAGAACGTTCCTCCTTTCTCGCTGTGCAATTTCACAGAATGGCCACATAATACAGAAATCTGAATATAATCCACCTATATGGTTTTGTTACTCTCGAGTTAGAGTTATTGCAAAGTAGCAGCAGTATTCTTCCATGGCAGTTGCTCAATGAACCGCAATTATTGTATTCGACTGAGTCTACTAAAGCTCTAGTAACATTTGATGAACTTTTGCATGGTTATTTGGTTACATAATAACAGTCTCAACAGAAGAAAACATGTCGCTTCTCTAGTATCTTTAGAAAACACGCAGTTCTTTACATGAAGCAAAAGGAAATGATAAAGGAAAGATGATGCTTGTGCATGTAAATAAACAAAAGCAGATCTCCGTCGTTTCAAAAGTATGGATATCGCAATTGCAATATCCCTAAACTACCTCATAAAAAATAAAGCTGTTGTAGCTAGACTTATACGACGGCAACAACATAGAACGGTGGTCACGTGATCTAACACCCTTTTCGTCGCATAACAGAGTTGCAATTTACAGTCACAACAGACAAGATTAAGACTAGTCTTTGAAGTCATCTAAAACATCAAAACGCTTCAGAGTTCTATATCAAGTTGGTACAAAATCAAAATATTACTTTCGTCCTTTTTTGTTAGGTTGTTGATTACGTGGTGGTGTGATCGGTCTTCCCGAGTTAAGTCCTCCGTACTGGTACTTTGCTTTCTTTTCCGCAGGTTTCAAGATCTGTAACAAGAGAAAGCAGTTTTAAGGTGCAAGGATGGCACAGTGGATGCACGCTAGCCTGCCAATCTGAAGGTAGCTAGTTTGAGTCTCCACCCTGGGAACTCTGCTACCTAGAAAGAGGAGAACCACCACCTCTTTGTAATTCCAGGCTAGTGGAATCACAAGATAGGGCCACATCGAGAGTAAGGACCAGGGCACTGCTTTGTTAAGCTTAGCTTCTTAGTTTTCCTAAAAACTACATTCGGATGCTGAAAGAAACAAAAAAAAAAAACATTGCAATGAGCCCAAGTCTCAACTTTCCACGCAAAGGAAAAAATACTCTTTCAGGTTTTCTCGATATCCAACTGACCTTACAAGAAGTAACAGACATTTTCCTGCGAAACTATGAATGATATTGCACCCGTGATATACAAATAGGTTGATCCCGTATTTTGGAGATTAACTATATAGTTTTGGAGATCTTCATCCTCCTGTAGCCTTATCCCTTTTTATATATTCTCTCTCCCTCCTCTTTTTTCCCGTTATGACCCCTTTCAAAGACTTGTGAGCTCTACAAGTTCTTCTCGGTGTTATGTTGAGAAACTAGTACAACATTGATAATCGNTTTATAAACAAAAAAAATTTTCCCCGTTTATAAATGCTCTGCAAAAAACCGACAGGGAGGTGGAAAGCACCCCCCCCCCCCGGTTAAATTAGGGTTAATCTGAATTTGGTACCTTGGGAGGGACACATGAACAAAGAAGCTCTTAAGTTGAGTGCAGTTGTTTTCTATTCGATTTGCGCTTTGGTATTCAAGATGGGAATAGGCTAGACCATGGCTACATGTATTTCTTTTTATAAGGAACTAAAAATTTGAGCCAGTACTGAAAGTTCCTTAAAATTATCAGATTTTCAGTACTCGGAATTTCTTACGAGTTTCTTACGACTTCCATAACAATCTTCATGTTTACTTCCTGTGCCCCCGTGAACATTTCAAAACGAAGTTTTTGAAGCCTTTCCAATGTGTTTAGACATTACTCAAGTACCTTCCAAGTAATATGATACAGGAAAAGCGTGAAAATAAAGTAAAAATATGCTAAGGATTTCTTTGACTAAAATAAATAGTTTCTAAACTAATTCTTTCCCAGTGCTGGAGTTTCTTAACTTTTTGGCGATCTGAGTTCTTATAAAAAACAATATACTGAGAAGTGATTTACTTCAAGTGCCTCTTTTCCTTTGGGAGTCGCAATTCAGGGGTTTTTAAAGGCTTTTATCCAACCATGGTCCTTTGCGTGCTCTGTTTATGAAAATGAAAATTTTCGTGGTCTACGTAAATGGCTGCCGCAATAGAAATCTACGCGCAAACTGGTTGAACAAGAACCTTTAACCTTGACACAAGTCAGAAAAAAGTCAATATACCTAAAGATACCTATGTGTGGATTTCCTTCAAAATATTGCTAACGTAGAACGTTTTGCTGCCTCTCACGGTAGACTTTTCAACCGAATACCAAAATAGTAAAACCGACCCCAACGACTGAGTCGCTGGGATAGAAACTGGCTCTATCCCAGCGACTCAGTCGTTGGGGTCGTCAGGGTCCTCGAGTCGCCGTTCACATTCAGTCTTTTGGGTATTTTGAGTAGTTCGTTCCCAACGACTCCAACGACCCCAGCGACTGCAACGACCAAGTGTGAACAAGGCTTAAAGAATCATATACATTGGACATCAAAATCCAATTCAATGGAGTCATAGAGAACTTAAGCAAAGAAATTTGTCACAAGTTTACATCTCATTAGGTATGGCAGTGAATTTTTACACAGACGATATATATAGCAAAGAAAATCTAGAATCATAAATGACAATAAAAGCGTACTACATACTTTAACAATATTGCCCCACACCAAGCCAGATATAAAGCCTGTAACAATACACCAGTTCTCAAGAAAAATTTTCTACGCGCGCAACTTTTAACTAATGCGTACTCTAATGCGCGCGCATCTTGAGAAGAAAAATATTGTATAGCAACAGTTGGTTGCGTCATTTTCTTTTCAAACATGCGTGCGCATACATAAGATCAAATGCGCGCGTATGGTTATCCCTGAACTGTGAACTGGGTATTAACACTGGGTGTTTATTACTATGAAATCCAACAAAGCTGGTTGTGGTTAAATTACTCAATCTTGCCAAAAATAATTCCCGCAAAGTTCAACGCAAGCCTTGGGAGCCGAGCCCCTCGCTAGCCAGGCAAAATAGAAAACAACAAGGATATTCTCCTTCCATAACGTATGTCATCGTTAGCGCATTAAAATTGTGCAATTGAAGCAGAACGTTCCTCCTTTCTCGCTGTGAAATTTCATAGAATGGCCACATACAGAAATCTGAATATAATCCACCTAGATGGTTTTGTTACTCTCGAGTTAGAGTTATTGCAAAGTAGCAGCAGTATTCTTCCATGGCAGTTGCTCAATCAATCGCAATTATTGTATTCGACTGAGTCTACTAAAGCTCTAGTAACATTTGATCAACTTTTGCATGGTTATTTGGTTACATAATAACAGTCTCAACAGAAGAAAACATGTCGCTTCTCTAGTATCTTTAGAAAACACGCAGTTCTTTACATGAAGCAAAAGGAAATGATAAAGGAAAGATGATGCTTGTGCATGTAAATAAACAAAAGCAGATCTCCGTCATTTCAAAAGTATGGATATCGCAATTGCAATATCCCTAAACTACCTCATAAAAAATAAAGCTGTTGCAGCTAGACTTATACGACGGCAACAACATAGAACGGTGGTCAAGTGATCTAACACCCTTTTCGTCGCATAACAGAGTTGCAATTTACAGTCACAACAGACAAGATTAAGACTAGTCTTTTAAGTCATCTAAAACATCAAAACGCTTCAGAGTTCTATATCAAGTTGGTACAAAATCAAAATATTACTTTCGTCCTTTTTTGTTAGGTTGTTGATTACGTGGTGGTGTGATCGGTCTTCCCGAGTTAAGTCCTCCGTACTGGTACTTTGCTTTCTTTTCCGCAGGTTTCAAGATCTGTAACAAGAGAAAGCAGTTTTAAGGTGCAAGGATGGCTCAGTGGAAGCACGCTAGCCTACCAATCTGAAGGTAGCTAGTTCGAGTCTCCACCCTGGGAACTCTGCTACCTAGAAAGAGGAGAACCACCACCTCTTTGTAATTCCAGGCTAGTGGAATCACAAGATAGGGCCACATCGAGAGTAAGGACCAGGACACTGCTTTGTTAAGCTTAGCTTCTTAGTTTTCCTAAAAACTACATTCGGATGCTGAAAGAAACAAAAAATAAAAACATTGCAATGAGCCCAAGTCTCAACTTTCCACGCAAAGGAAAAAATACTCTTTCAGGTTTTCTCGATATCCAACTGACCTTACAAGAAGTAACAGACATTTTCCTGCGAAACTATGAATGATATTGCACCCGTGATATACAAATAGGTTGATCCCGTATTTTGGAGATTAACTATATAGTTTTGGAGATCTTCATCCTCCTGTAGCCTTATCCCTTTTTATATATTCTCTCTCCCTCCTCTTTTTTCCCGTTATGACCCCTTTCAAAGACTTGTGAGCTCTACAAGTTCTTCTCGGTGTTATGTTGAGAAACTAGTACAACATTGATAATCGTCCATGTGAAAATTTGTGCGTAAACACAATCCCTCTTTAATAAACTCCAACAGACCATTTCGCTATTCTACAAAGAGTCTGGATCGAGGGGCGTAGAGCTTCCATCATTGTTGCGCACACTCGAAAATTGTCAGATTTTTGCAAAATATGCAAACCTTAAAAATGGCAGGTGTAGATTAAAATTCATATTTACCTGGAAGGAGCACATTAGTGTCTCGTCCACGCTCATCATGCCACCTGCATTGTCAAACTCGCCGCAATAATTTGGAGCTGAGAACAAAGTTACAAGTTGTCTTTTTGCGAAAAATTCGTAGCCATCTTCAACAACCTAAGAAACAAAAAACGATAATTCACTAACATCTTCAGCCATCCTATGTTCATCAAGAATCTTAAAAAACATTTCCTGCACCTTTCAAATCCATTGCTAGATATGATTACTAAGGTCTTTGAACAAGCCAAAAATCCTTCTTCAAACCAAAAATTTATGAATACTCCTCCTCGCAAACAGTGAGCAAACGTATGGAAGAATCATATTTGATGTAATCTAAGGATTCATCTACTTTACTAAGGATACAACTTGATTTACAAACTGATCATAGTTTCAATAATCTCTGTTTATCATCCTTCTTGGACTTGCCCAAGTCTCTCCCACGTACCTAAAACCTAAAAAATTACCTCTACCAAGGAAAAAAGATAAGTGGTACCTCTGCAAAGGACAGATGAAGAAAAGGAAAGCGGGAGAGACTCGTATTATTGCCCCCCGCATGAATAATTAATGAGGTAGTCTGAATTCTTGGAAACTCTTTGTTTAAAGCACAATGCTCAACTACTATTGGTCAAAATGGGTGGGCAGAATTCTGCCCACCTCAGTAGGCTTTACTATTGCGACCTCGTTTCCAGCTGGCTATGATACAAGTCTCTCCCGCTTTCTCCCTCCCTCCTTCGCAGAGGTAAGTATTTATCTATGGATTTTGGTTTCTTAGGCTTCTTGGGTTTTGGGGTTTTGGTACGCGGGAGGGACTTGGGCAAGTCCACATCCTTCTGTGAAGTGGATGGACTGCTACAAGTCTATGTCAGCACAAGTCGAGAAAGATGAACGCAGATCACAACAAGGGAGAAAAGAAAGGATGTGAAAAGTGTAGCCAAGGGCTTCATACTTACTTGATGTGCCCTACAAATCAAATCTAAGTCATGCTTATTCAAAAATTTGCCAACGATGTCTGTTCCAAATGTAAATGAGACTCCACGGTCATTCTCTCCCCATCCTTGGATATCTTTATCTGGATCTGACCACAGTAAATCACAGAGAAGTCCTTCAAATAGAAAATACCGCATACATCACAACTGGAAAAGCAGGATGTAATGTACTTGATGGCCAATTTATGAAGAACAAGTCTGTTCAACAACTTTTAACATACCGGGTGTCCCAAAAAAGTGTATACAAGTTTGAAAAATTCTGACGACAAGAGTTTTCGTCAAATCACCCCAAAGCTATTCTAAGTTGATCCTCAATGGATGAATTAAATTTTGATATTTTTCTGATAATTTTCGGATACTTGGTTGCAGAGCAATAAAGCAGCAAGTGTAAAATTTCCTCTTAGACACAAACCAGAGCTTCCAGTAGAGAAGAGCTAACGATTCTAGGGATGGCAGAAGCATGTCGGCCCTCGGTATCCAAAGCTGGTATGCCTCGTGATTATTAATGTTAGAAACCGAGAGGAAGACATTCTCCAGGGACAATCACATTACATTATCATTAATCAAGAGATTTATTCATAGTAGTAAAGGTAAAGAATTCCCTTGACTGATAAGAAACAGTGATACAATTTTTCAAGGAAAGTCTTTGATTTATTTTTGTTCAATTAAAATCAGTAGCAAATGTTTCACTGAGAATATCGGGGTTGCCATGCTTGAGGGTTTCTTGCCTTCTCATGGGTCTACAATGGAGGCTCTGGTTTGGGCCTAAGAGTAAATATTGCGTTTGTTGATTTATAGCTCTACAAAAAAGTCACTGATAATGGCAAGACAAATGTCAAAATTTTATTTTGCCATTGAGAGTTAACATAAAAATTTGCTTTCATATCAGAGGCATATCAGCTTTGGATGTCGCGGGCCGACATGCTTCTGCCATCCCTAGTGGAATCGTTAGCTCTTCTCTACTGGAAGCTCTGGTTTGGTTTTAAGAGGAAATTTTACACTTGCTGATTTATTGCTCTGCAACCAAGTATCTGAAAATTATCAGAAAAATATCAAAACTTAATTCATCCATTGAGGATTAACATAAAAATAGCTTTGGGGTGATTTGACGAAAACTCTTGGTGTCAGAATTTTTCAAACTTGTATACAGATTTTTGGGACACCCGGTATTATTTACTTTTTCTTTAAAATATTCTTTACTTCACCAGAAAAGAGCCTTTTGAGCTTACTCCCCGGAATCAAAATGTTATTCTCTAAAAGCTTTACTTACATCTTCTTCTTTCAGTAGCAAATGGTTCAAAGAAGACACAGTCATAAATTGTAGAACAAATATAAGGCACTGTTCCCACTACTTCACTTTGTTAAAAAACAAACAGAAAAACCTTCACTTTTTGTGACTGCGTTTCTATTAATACAAACAAAACGCTGTTAAAAGTGGAGTTTTGCGGAAATGAAAATCTTTGAAAATCCATCTTGTAATAGGAGCACACAAAGTGCACCAGATGGCACCAACGATGGTCAATGGGTTAAATGAAAACAAATTGGTTTGATTCCTATTCTAAATTTACAATCATAACTTACCTGTATCTGGCACATCCGTTGGCCTCATTATCCTCCTTATTTGTTCCATTGACTGAAGGTCTGGTGACAAACCTGGAAGCAAAGTACTGTAAGTTTCCATGTAGCAAAAATTTGATTTTTCTCAATTTGAGTGTACTAGCTATAAACTAGTCTAAGATATTGATGTGAATACAGATCTTTAGGCTGGATTTATGTCTGCCACCATGATATCAATGTACGCATGCATCACTACAATCAGCATCTTGCTAATTTAGTCCTTTTTTAATATCTACTATCATTGAATATATCTAAAGCTCTGCATCAAATTGAGCATTTGAGTGAAGGAAGGCTTATGAACAATTCCTAAATTAACAAAATATTACTAATTCTTTTACTAAAACTGTTACTAATTCTGCCAAATTGTTATTGCTTAAAAAGTACACACCTATAAAAAAATTAATATTGTTCAAGGCATGCATCTTGTAATTACATTTTGGTGTACAATTTACTTTTAAAGCGCTTGACATCCTGCTGCTTTCCTTATATTCAATCATATCCACATCTTAGAAAGAGAGGTAGCAAGGCTACCTTTTCATAAAGCTTGCTTTACATCTCTGGAAAATGCCTGGGGAACATGGCAGTCACCCTTACAATTTTGACTACAAATACTCTACTGTACCTCCATGCATGCAAAGGATTTTCTCGTCTACAATTGCTGCAATGGGCAGGCAGTTGAAGCAGTCTGTAAATGTTTTCCAAAGTTTGACGCTAAACCGCCTTTTACCTGTGTAAAAATTGCATATAATTGTAAAATTAATCCGGGTCATTACTAACTACAGTACAACAACATTAAAAACTCTGATATTTCCAACGTTTTGCTACATCTTGCAAGTTAACTACTTTGTTCCTTTTGTTTTAAAATTATATAATTACAGTATATCATCTGTGCTCTTGTCAGTCCTATCATTCCTATCTAGCAGAATACTTTAAGAAAATTGACCTTTTCTAGGAAGTCTATTCTGGAAAATTGATCATTAAAAAACAACATAATCTAGACAATGGGGAATTCTTGTTCAAGGTTATGATTATTCATTGGAGAATTTCAGGAGCATAGCCAAAGGGGGAGCAGGAGGTGCCAACTTTTGGTTTGTTGGCAAATATGTCAGCAAAGTTGGCCTTGTTGTATCATGTCAACAATCACACTGAAGGAATGCCCATTTTGTCAGCAAATTGGCGATCTGCAGCCCCTAATAATCTTCTTAGCTTTTGCCCTTGGAGTTGTCAAAGTCAACTTGTTAATGAATAGCAGGTACAACCTTTCAAAACAGAATGGTTTTTACTCATATATCTCATATTACGTCAAAATCAAATCTTCTATTCGCACATGGATCACAAACCAGTTAATCCATGTTTATACTGTACACTCACATTCATCATAGAAGCCATAAATTCTGTTGATGCTTGCACATTCATGATTTCCACGCAACAGAAAGAAGTTTTCTGGGTACTTAATTTTGTATGCTAACAAGAGGCAAATTGTCTCCAAAGACTGTTTTCCTCTGTCAACATAATCACCCAAGAAGAGGTAGTTGGCTTCTGGAGGGAATCCACCATATTCAAACAACCTCAGAAGGTCTGAGAACTGTCCATGAATATCACCTAAATTAAGAAAACAAATAAATAACAGTATTATACCCCCATTCTCTTTTATTTTTGCACCAAATTAATTTTGAAAAGACTTATAGCAGGAAAAGTAACAATAGCTGTTTTTCCAGTGCATGGTACAAGACAGTGTATCCCAAATTTGTAAAAAAAATTGCTTTCAGCTCAGGGGCCACGGTGTAAGTTTTGTCTTGTTCGTGCAATGCAACATGCTGCACTGCATGTGCATGCAAAAATTGCACCATGAAGCATACCGCTGTTTTCATGCACTGAGAAGATTTCCAGGAAAAGTTGCTGCAGCAAACTCGATTTTATGCGCAACAATTTTTGTGTTGCAGATAGTATGCAACATATCTGCACCATGTCCCATACCCTTGCAGCATCTGTTGAAAGACTTCTAAAATTCCAATCAACCAAATTCTTGCTCTTTGAAATTCATTGCTTTATGGATTTTGTTTCGAACATTTCTCATATGTTCTCCAAAACGGTTGTTGATTTGTCGGGAGGTTTCACCGATGTAGAAGGATTGACATTTGGTGCAGATGATGCAATAGATGACACAGGATGAAGAGCAGGTAAAGTTACATCTGATGTTGAAGGAGCGGTTTTGATTGGTGATAGTGGTCGATTGGTTGACGTGGGTGCAAGTCAGACAAAGGCGATGTTGGCAAGGGGAAGTACCAGGCTGTTGCATAGTTTTAAAGTTTGTTCTGACCAGGGAGTCCTTTAGATTTTTGTCTCTACGAAAAGCCATCAGAGGAGGTGCATTGAAGATGTTCTTTGTTTTTGTGTCATCAGTGAGGATGTTGAAGTTGTTATAGATGATGTTCTTTATGTTGCTGTTAAAAGGGTGATAGGTCAGGGTGAAAGGAATGCGGTNACTTCCCCTTGCCAACATCGCCTTTGTCTGACTTGCACCCACGTCAACCAATCGACCACTATCACCAATCAAAACCGCTCCTTCAACATCAGATGTAACTTTACCTGCTCTTCATCCTGTGTCATCTATTGCATCATCTGCACCAAATGTCAATCCTTCTACATCGGTGAAACCTCCCGACAAATCAACAACCGGTTTGGAGAACATATGAGAAATGTTCGAAACAAAATCCATCTTAAAGAAGACCACGAAAACGATCCTGACAGCAACATATCAAGACATTTCAATTCAGCCAACCATTCAACTGCCGACATGTCCATCCTTGGTTTACTGTATGCACCTCAAGATAGCACCAAACGCAAGACTTTGGAGAAACGTTTAATTTTTAGCTTAAAAACTCTTTATCCTAATGGACTTAATAAGCAATTTACATATCTACAATAGGTTCTTTCTTTTCTTACTCTGTTCTTACCTTCCTCCTATTTCTTACTCAGGTTACGTCACGTCGTATCTCACGTTCTATCCTATTTGTCGAATCTTGCCTTCTCTTTGCTCGAATCGATTAATTTCGATTCACTTGATAACGAGTACATGCTCGAAACGTCGTGTTTTATACATCTACGCTATCTTATGGTACTACAATTATTTATCTATTATATTTTTGTTTCATTGTTAATGGTACCACACGCAACAAACACATTTTTATTGAATCTTCCAATGTAGGTGATGATGCCTATTTATAGTAATGATGTGGTGCCTGAGACAGGATAATTCCAATTTTTGCAAACACGTCATGCACAGTTTTCTGCTGCTCTGCAGACAGCATTTTACATTTGTGATTCTAGATTGGTAGATTTATTGAGATACTGATGAAGATTTTATCAAAAGATTTAACCAAGTGACAGTATATTTTTGAATTGTCTACCTTTTGTATTGTTACTGTATATGCTGCAGAGAATTCTAGATCTATATACCAGGTGTCCCAAAAAAGGATACAGATTTGGTTGACCCTAGCTGAGAATTTAGCGTGAATCAATCAGAAAACATTTTTAAAACATAACTCAATAGTCAACTTGAACATAGATACCTTTTTTGTTGATATTGGTGCTTTGAGAGTTGAAATATTAATCTTCAAAGGACAAATTTGTCTCCACCTCCAAACCAGAGCTTTGGTGTTTTGGCCTAAGCAAATTCTTGAAGCACAGTGAATAAATCAACAATAGACTTGACAAAATTAGAAACACGAGGAGAAAAATTAATAACTGCACAACAGATATGTTTAAAAAAATCTTTTTCGTGACACTTATCATGAAGGGAGCTCCAAAGTAACTTTATTCATTAATAACTTCATTCATTTTAATATTAACAATTTATTTCACAAAGTTTCCTTTGGAGCTCCCTTGATGATAAGTGTCACGCAAATTGTATTTTGTAAAACGCATCTGTTCTGCAGTTTTTTATTTTTCTCCTCTTGTTTCAAATGTTTTCAAGTCTATTGTCAACCTATTTGCTGTGCTTCAAGAATTTGCTTAGGTGGAGGCAAATTTGTCCTTTGAAGATTTATATTTCAACTCTCAAAGCACCAATATCAATAAGCAAGGTACTGTATTTATGTTCAAGTTGACTATCGAGGCATGTTTTAAAAATGATTTCGGATTGATTCGCGCTAAATTCTCATCGCTAGGGTCGACCAAATCTGTAAACTTTTTTTGGGCACCCTGTATATAATGTCAGAGCTTTAGTTCCTGGCGAATCTAAAAAAGATGTATGAACAGAAAAAAAGAAAATTAACTCACCGCAAATTTTCAATGGAGCTTCAAGCTCTAGTAAAATTGGCTGACTAAGAAACAGTTCTCGTGACTTGATGCACAGACATCTCACTTCAGCTTCCGTCATTTGAACAGTTTTTCCTGGTCTTCCACGGGCTTAGGAAAAATCATCTATGCTATTAAAAACTGCAGCAAATTTCTTGAAACCAGTCTAGTTCAAAGGCTAGGCACATTTATAGGTACATACTTACTGTATTTCTCAAAATACACAACAATAAATTCTAAAATCCTTGAATTAAGTGTACGAGTTAAGGTCAAGTGAATTTTGAATCTCCGTGGACAATCTAGTAGAAATCAAGCATGAAAATAATAGGTTCAGCAGTTGCTTGATTGTCAGAGAAACTTCCCTGATGCAAGTTTAACTGTAATGTGTATGTACTGTACATTCATGCCGTCCCAACTGAGCTATTTGGGGTGGGTTCTCTTCAGAGTTCCTCTTGTAGTCAGGTCTTGTCATTTGAGTTTTAGCATCACGCCCCATATTAAATGAGGCGTGCGATATTTGATCATATTTTATTTGTAAGGATAACACTATAAATGATGGAAGTAATCCAGTGATTGGTTTTAAACATTTATTCCATATTTATCACTTAATACGGGATACAAGCTTTTGATAAAGTTGTGGCATGCATTATCTTCAATGGTCTATCGTAAAATAAAATGTGGGATTTTAACACATGGCTCAAAGTTCATCATTGTCCATATGCCGCCTGCTGAGGAATATATTTTGACACAATCTTCATCCTCAGAAGAGCTAGAGATGGTGATATCTACATCTTGCTTGAGGTGCTGTTTTTTATATGGCTCCTCTTCATCAACATTTGCAAGATGTGCTTTTCATTTCTTTTGGTAATCTATTTCTACTGCATGTTTCAAAAGTTATTTTCCTTTATCTGGGCTCCATGACGCTTGAATTTCTCTGTAGGAAGCCCTTCCCTGACCTATCTTTATGGCGTGACTTAAAGTTTCGCTCTTTTGTTTCAGAATGTAAGGCCAATACGAATTACCTGTGAATATATGCTGGTTATGCAAAGGAACCAGTTAGAAATCATTTCACTTTGTTTGTTGTTTTTTCTTGAATTGGGATTAATCTATTTGCCAAACCGAACCAAATCTTACAATCTAAGAAAACTGAACGACCAGCCAAGGCCCATGAATTTATAAGGAATTTTAAACAGGGCGAGTGAAGAAACGTGCATCCGGAAAGACTTTGCTGCATGACAAGGTACAGGCACATGGCTCTCATCTCAAACGACAAGGCCTGCGTAGTCATTGGTAACACTGCCCATCCACCTCAATGTTTGTTGGCAAGTACTATTACCAGAGCACATAAGCTGGGGCTGTCTACATTGAGTTACCTGACTTACCACCATGGATAAACTGGTTCCCATTTGTATGGAGTGGCATGGGGGTCAAAAATATTTCATCGGAGGTTCTTCCCGTCGTTGTGTCACAACCATATGCCATGATAAACCACCATCGCAAACCCTTATTTTAAATTTCAATTATGCCATCCCAAAGCAGCATTGGAGTCAACCATGCCACCGTAAACCGTCACCGCAACATCTTTTTCATTTACAACCATGCCACCGTAAACCGTCACCGCTTTCTCATTTACGATCATGCCTCTGTAAACCGTCACCGCACGAAATATTGTTGACCCCCAAGACGCACCACACATTTGATCACCGAAGTGGGGTCATGGTAGGGCCAAATGACTGCCAGGATGGATGACCTCCAGGAAACATTTGGTATTATTAGTACATACACTTCATCACGGTGTAAAATTGTTACCTCAGAGATAAAAGCTATGCAGTCAAATCTCTTGAGCACCAACTGCATTGATGTATAGTACTGAACACAAGCATATACTTGCGTTCAAAGGAACACAAGCATAGATGCTTGCGTTCAAAGATTATGGTATCTTTGCTTGTTGGATTGGAAGTAGAAAAGAACTTGTTAAAAATTGGTGTGCATTGTGAAATTTCTGAAAATTGTCCATCCTCTGAAAACTGACAAATTGCACTCATATCAGGGCATAAATTTGAAACAATATTGCAAGTCCTCATTTTTCTCTAAAGTGTATAGACTGACTACATGAGTCTCAGTTTTCCACACTAAATTGAATTCTAATGACAATACAGCTTCAAAAAATTTCAAGTGCAGCCAATCAGATTGCTACATTCTTAATATGGCTAGACCATGTGCTTGTTAGCATTTGATTGGCTGATTAGATCAAAGTTAAACTTTTTGAAGCGAAGCGATTGTTCAATTTTTTTGTTTGACATTTGAAGGATAGAAGACGTTCAATTTTCTTCAGATTTTTTTTAAGATGTTAGTCCCTGTTTAGATCCTGTCTGATTGCGAGTCCTTGTATGAGAGAAAAAAATCTGATTAAAAACATTGAACGAATACAAGGAATCACATTGTCAGTCTAAAAAGTGTACACTTTTCCAACAAGATATTGGGTGTGCCAGGCAAAAATTAGCATTGATATGCAAGTGCTCATATTGGAATGAAAACAGTATATTATAACTCAACAATTGGCAAAATTTCACATTTTTGATGTGCCAAGAAATTTTTGCTGGAACTTGGGTGCCTCTGTTTAACACTCTGCATTCTGGGACAATCGGCTAGGTGCATTCCTTTCACTTTTAAGCCTGAAGATCCTTGGCTTTGAAAAGACATTTTCTCAGCGTAGTCACGTAAAAATCAGGTAAAATAATAGTAAATTAATTGAAATTTGATTGAATTGAATAACCATGATTTTGCTGGCATAAATAACCTCTCTTTGGTCTTGTCTTTGGCTTGGGGAGAGTACTTTATAAGTTGCAAATTTGAATATATGCACCCAGGGACGTTAGAGGTCATCGACAAACAATTTTTGTCACGGTTAACGGAATTGGGCCATTAGGGGGAGGGGGTCCAGCTGAAATCTGCTAAAAATTATAGTTTTGTGACGAAAATTTAAATAAGTAATATTTCATTATCAATTTTTAAATAATAACTTGTAATGGTTAATTTTTCGACAGTGCAGAACTTAATTCTAACATCGTGATCTGGATGATGAAATCACCATAGGCTTAGGCTCCAACCCAAGACAAATAATAGGCCTATAACGAGAGGTGGAGGAAGGCCCACAACACGAGAAAATCTGGTGATAAATCTAGTGGTCCGTTAAGAACGGGGGGGAGTTGAGCCGTTAACGGCCCAACTCCGTTAGCTGTGACGAAAATTGTTTGTCAATGACCCCTTAGCTGTTTCTCCTTGTATTTTTAAATGTTGGATATTTTACAAAATGAACTTGACATAAATGCAGAAAAATCACAAATCACGCGAGTTTTGTTCATGCTTTGTTTGTTAGGGGTCGTCCAAAAATCCACTCGTGATCAGTTAGCGGCATTTGGCTGCTAAGGGGGGAGGGGGTTTCATCAAAATCCGTTAAGCGATCATCGTTGGAACTTAAAGGCATTGAGTCCGCATAAATAGCCCACTCATGACCAATATCAACTTCTTTTCAAACGTCAAACAAAAGTTGTCATTTTATCGCTATTGAAATTAAACCAAAGAAATTCCTGAGAATAATGGAAGGATTAAGAAGTGTTTGTTTCTCGGTGCTATTGATGTTACCGCTATTGTGCGATAACAAAAGGCCATCAGCAGTTTGTCAGCAAAAATTCAGGATAGCGTATACGCTCATGTATTTATATGGACTCAATGCCTTTAAGGAATTTAATGGGATGAATACTTTGAAAATTGTATACAGAAACTGGTGAGAATTGATTTGTAGCGATGTTTTTGCCACCGTTCCTTATGATGTCTGTCGTTTTCCTATGAATGAATGGCCAACCATTTTTAGGCCAATATATGAGTATAGCATGNTTATATGGACTCAATGCCTTTAAGGAATTTAATGGGATGAATACTTTGAAAATTGTATACAGAAACTGGTGAGAATTGATTTGTAGCGATGTTTTTGCCACCGTTCCTTATGATGTCTGTCGTTTTCCTATGAATGAATGGCCAACCATTTTTAGGCCAATATATGAGTATAGCATGCAATATAGAAAAATATAGGTAGAGTCCGCTAAGGAAGGGGGGGGAGGGGGTCAAAAAGTTAGCAGCCAAATGCCGTTAACTGATCACGAGTGGATTTTTGGACGACCCCTTACTCAAATTGCCTGAAATGTTCTGCTCCCTTGCATACCATTTCCCATCCAACTGTAAAAGTAAAACTTAAAACACATTACCAACTAATCGATCGGTTAGTCGCTAATGAATCTAGACCTTTTACCGGACTGATTACACAGCACACAAAAAAGATCTTCTGCTGTATGGACGGGCTATTGGTTCTTTGGCCTTGGAGGCAGAGTTGATGGCTCCCCAGAGCTTTTGATGACAGAATGAGGTGCAGGCAAGAATAACACAGTGACATCAAGTGATGCAATCAAAATATTGGAATTTGATGCTGATGCTCGGCCGACAACCGTGCACCCCCCACACAAGTCAGCACAAGCACGCCAGGACAAGCCAGGAGTGATCAGATCGGCTGCTTTTTCTCAAATTTTACAGCTCACATACAATACAAAATGAGTTTTGTCGATTCCACAAGCATGGGCATTGGCTTAAAGAACTTTCTTAGGCCACAAACACCAGATTTATCAGTGAACCTACGCGATTTTCGTTGCATTCGACGCTGAGGTACTTCAATATCCTTGGCAGGCCGGATGAGCTTTCAAAATGTGCGGCCTAACTTCGGCGGCTTCTATTTTCAAAGCAAGCAGCTAATTTCGCTTCTAAAAA
The DNA here is from genome assembly GCA_004194415.1 of Aurelia aurita. Lineage (NCBI taxonomy): Eukaryota > Metazoa > Cnidaria > Scyphozoa > Semaeostomeae > Ulmaridae > Aurelia > Aurelia aurita. Next base: position 317,139 of record REGM01000164.1, read on the forward strand.
CAACGAGGAACAAGAAAAACTTACCCTCCAATAATCGCCCGATAAGATTATCAACATTCAATTCTGGTTCGGCCATATTTTGCAGTGTTTTTTGTGGTGTTTTTAGCGCCTAAAAGTTGGCTTCAGATTTCTTCGTCCTCAAACCAAAAATATAATGTCAAGGAAGGGAGGGGCCTGGACGCTAGCTATTTCAGTTCTCGCTAAATGTCATCACTGAGAGCACAAACAAAGGAATTTTATGGCCGATTATTCAAGCCGCAAAAATAGTGCAGCAAGCCCTAAATGATGCAAGATACGGCTCAAATCCTTACTGGTTGCCAAAACACTCGGAAATCATCCAATTTCACGCTAATCAGCCAATGTCATCGCCGTTCTCGAAACACTTGATACAAAATTGGTCTTTCGAGATGAAATTTCTAGTACCCTCACAAAAAGTGAAATGGATGCTAAATTACAGCAGTTAGTCAGTTAGTCATAACTTTTGCTTGATAAATCAGTTGAAGAGATGTCCGTCCACAGTTTTTTTACATGTGTAGGCACAAATCTGATTTGGGGCCGGAGCTGCATTCATTTCTAGTCAAAGAATATTGACCTTCGTTGAAATATCGATAGAAATTGCTACAAATGAGATATAAGGATTTCAGCGATTATGAATATTGCCCTGTTCAATAACCCATACACATTCATTGCCTCTATCAGATCTCAAAATGGCAGACAATTTCTGTGACTTCTGGTAGAGGTATGATCTGGTTCTAAGCTTCTCCTCACTTGAAACCCATTCCATGGCCCCGAAAAGTTGACTTATTAAAATTCTTGAGCAAATGATTCACTTACCAATGATTGAAACATCAGTTTGACTTCGTTTGCCGTTTCAAACTTCAGCAATTTCTTTTAGAAACGACCAGTTGCAAAATATTTCGTCGTTCCATGTTAATACAAGATAAAATGGATTTTTTCTTTTCGTCATTGAGAGAATAATGTTTTGATTCTTCAGACATAAAAATGAGGTCTTCAAAACAAAAGAAGTTGCAAAGCTAGGTTTTTCTCGTGAATCAATAAAGGTCAGGTTGATTTCAGCTGTTTGTCGAAGTAATCTGATGCCGTCTATTAGACAGCTCCTCTATAGACAAATAAATGTAAATACATCTCTTGTCTTGTAATGTTTCCCTTTATTGATTTTCATTGTAGTGTATTTCATAGTTGTGTAATATTGATTATTTTACTTTATGTTGTTAGGTTATGTGTTATGTTTATTGTATTCTTAGATGTACTTAGATATATTTTTCAATAAAAATGTAGATTTTAGGTGCACTCTTTCCTTCTAAAATTAGGAATCAGCCAAAAGTCCTATTTCTTGATACGCCCAAAACCAGCTAAAAATGGCCTGTCCACTATCATGCAGATTATGACTTTTTTATGCCAAGCATTGATCGGAAATCAACATTACATTTGAACAGTTTCCGTATCATTAAAAAGACTTCCTGACCTAAAAAACATAATTTTACCATTTTACTCGTTGAAACATGGATCAAACGGACCAAGCCAATCACTTATAATTTTAGGAAAGACCAACAGAAGCTAGTTTTTAGTGATTCTTCGTTTGAGAGTAAGATGATGCATTGGAAATTATTAATATATTCTCACAATTAAGTTAAACCCTCAGTCAGGCAACCGAGTGGTAATTTTTCAAATCTGTCTTACAGTTTTTGTATTACTATTTTTCAAAGATTTTTCTGACTGACCCGGTGTACTACTCGACCCGTGTTCAAGTTTTTGCATGCCCACTTCTAAGTCAGTCTTTTAATTGATGAAAACGAAATAACTTTGAAAATATTTTGAGCAGTTTACTTTGTGTGTGTAGACAAACACGTCAAAAAGTTTTAGGCACACCCGGTACATGTAAAGTCTTTCGCCTGGCCTTAGAATAGGAAGGGAAACTAAGAATAACAAACAGTTTTTCCAAGAAAAATCAAGTTCACAATATTCACAAATATGAAAGTTGCGAAAATGTTTAACCCTATTTTGGTTGGGGGGAATTTGCCCCCCCCCCCCCTAGTAGATTTTTTCTGATAACTCCGCAAAGTTAAATATTACAATAAAAACGAAACTCTTTGATTTTTAGCAACTACCTATTGTGCAAGTACTCATAAAGTTGCATTAAAATATTTTGACGAATGAGGGGGAGGGAGGCAATTTTCCGGGACTGACCCTGTCAAAATCGCAAATTTTCAAATCTCAATTCTCGCGAAAAAAAAATAGCAAAATCGCAATATTTTGCAAATTTCTTTCGCAGAGTACAGGTATATGTACCTCAAAACATACACAAAATTTACTTATTAAATAAAATCTTAGGTAAGATGTTTTTTTCATATTTTTTGTTTTATTGTATGCTCCTACCTACTAAAATTACTTCCCAGTGAGTTTAAATGTTATGAAATAGTAAATCCTATTTCAAATTATTGTTAAAGTTTGTCTTTTTTTTCAGTACGTACCTCAAAACATACATAGGCATATTCACTCATAATTTTGAATCTGTTACTTTTAGAGCCCCAATATTTTTTCTTGTTTCCTTGCACTAAATTGTCTCACAAGAATTACATGAAATGCAAACTTATATTGAAGCTTTATACCCATTGCACTACAAAACTAGCACTACATGTACCTCAAAACACGCATAGAGGAATTGTAGGTCTTATAGATACAGCACATTAACTGATGAAAAGCAAGGTATTTCACACATCTTGTGACAGTATTGATTGAAGTTGTATGGTAACCAACTGCTGTTGGCTTAACAATAAATATTTTTAACATAATTTAATCATATGGTCAATTTAGGCCTAATATTTGGCTAACTATACAGTACATGCTGAAGTCAAAAGGTTTTAGGCCGAACATGGCTCATTATTTGAAAATGGTGTTTTATGAGTATATATCATACTTTGTGGAGGTACTTGCAAATTAGACTTATTGGTGAAATTCATCTGATTGCACCCTAGTTGCGATCTCGAAGGGGGGGAGGAGTATTTAGTATATTTAAAAATTGCTTCATGAAAACCCCTGGTGCACGTCTCTTAATGGAAATTTCCTCGGTGAGCTGCAGGAGAAAATATTTTGCCATGGGCACATACTTGTCATTTTAGCATCTAAGACCCTTGATGTTGTAATGCACAGTTGCATTTGGCCTCGTATTAATGTTTCATTCTTATTTTTGAGTCCGTGCATTATGATTTAGTTTCTAACACTGCTACAGATATGTTTCTTGATATATAAAACATCGGGTGGGAAGAAAAGGTGTTTTACTTCACTCACAACTTAAAACTAGAGTTAAGTTTACTCAAAAACAAAGGTTCAATGACATATTATTTGCCATTACATCTTTGAATTTAGCAATTAAATGTTTCTTAGCTTTTTTCAAACTTTAGCATTATAGTTTCTTCATTTTCAGTCAAGTACTAGTTCCTTATAAACTAGTTTCTTATATAAAAAGTTGTTTAGGTCAACATCTTTGTTCTTGTTAATATTAAAAAGACTTGCACAGGATATTGAAAGTTATTATCTAACAGCCAGGGTCTAGCAGCAACATGGACAGACAAGTGCTCTATTTTATGTACCTCAAAACATACAAAGCCAGCTGCCTTGTTAGTACCTGTTTACCACTGAATTACTATGAATTGAAGAGTTCTGTGCAGATTTTCTGTTTAAAGTGACAAGGACGAGACATTTACCTGTCATAAAATACAAGACTTGCTAACTTAAATCCATATTCACAGGTTTTTAGGAGCTGTTCTGTGAAAAATTGTGTTTTTAATGCCTACCGGAAATCAGCAACCCCCAGCCCTGGTTGCAACAAAACATGAAAACATTGCAATTGTTAACACTTTTCCAGAAAGATATACACCTTGTGAATAAGAAATAACAATCAGTTTTTGACTTGATGATATTTTGAAGAAAATATGGAGCAATAAGTGTCCATGTATGTTTTGAGGTACCATGTTTTTTTAGGTAAATATACCTGTAGTGTTATTTGATGAATTCTATCATAATATTTATGCTTGGATGGAAATTGTGCTCTAAATTTGATTTCATCTCATATTTCCTGATTTTTGGCTGATTTTGCCGCTTTTCTGGACCACACAAAGGAAAATGCTGACGTGAGCAATATCTGTGGCAAATTTTAGGTTACTTTCTATATTTTTGAAAAGTACATGCCCGGGGCTATTAGCATACCAAATCTGGTTGCTCTACCTATTATCAGTCAAGAGTTAGGTAGGGGGGGTTATTTCCCCCCCAACCAAAATAGGGTAGTTCAGATAGCCCAACCACTAGAGGGTTTTAAAGAGTGAAATATGAAAAAAATATGAAATATGAGGCTGTCAAAATCTTGGGAGTCACCAGTCAGCAAATTTATAAGAATTCCTACGAAACAATAACTGCNTTATTTTGCCCCCAACCAAAATAGGGTAGTTCAGATAGCCCAACCACTATAGGGTTAAGTAAATTACAATTGACCAAAATACAGTTCGTTAGTGAAACGACTGTTCAAATTACTGTTCATTTCTTAGTTGCTGCTTCTTCTTCTAAATCGAGCGAAAAGCTTCGAGATTCGATTTTTCTTCTTCTGTTCGAGCTCATCCAATTTTAATTTCAAATCGTCCACCGATTCTTCTATTTCGGAAATTACATCTTTTTGCTTGGTGGTTGTTGTCTTGAAGTTTTCATTCTCATATGCGATGTCTTTCCTTATGGCAATCATTTCTTCCAGTTTTGATTTCATGATCTGTGACCAGTAAATTTAGAGAAGCTATCTATTCCTCATAGGTGCTTGATTTCGTTTGACAAAGCGTTCTCCGGGCCTCGATGTCTTCCTCGAATTTTTAAGTAGTATCTTTTTTATTTGCCACTGTTTCCTGCAGGCCCTCGTTGTCACTAATGAGGCCTGAGATCTTTGCTTTGAAGTTTTCCAGCAGTAATTTTAGAGAAGAGGTCTGTTCCTCATAGGTTCTTGATGTCTTTTGACAAAGCTCTCTCTGGGCCTTGATGTCTTCCTCATTCATAAGTAGCATCTCTTTGATTTGCAACTATTTTCTGCAGGTCCTTGTTGTCACTAATGAAGTCCGATTTCTTTGCATTCAAATCTCCCTATTTCCAACTGCATCCTTAAGGTCTTCATTATCATTTGCGAGATCTGAGATCTTTGCTTTCAAATCTGCCATCATTTAACATTGGGCGAAACCAGAAACTTTTAGGCAAGGGAATGAATATCCGATTGGGGGGGGCTGAGAGACCATGAAATGCAGTATTTATGAGAGCCATGTTTTGATATTTTCTCCATAACATAACAATTCTCTCCGACGGGGGGGGGGGCTAGACATTTCTGATGGGTAGAGCTGCAGTCCCTAGCCCCCTCTGATGTCACCCCAGGTAAAACATTACATGCACGTCCCTGTGATAATAATAATTGTAACCAAAAAGTCCTCAGTACAGACCGTTACGTGGCCAAACTTATAATACCAAATTTGCTCCTCCGCAGAAGATCGCTTTTTGAACAGTCGCTATCCAGCCCCCCTAAAATCACCCTTAAAGCTGATTAAAAAAGTGGCACCTACCTTAATTTTATAGAGCAGACCTCAAAGAAGGGATTTATGCAACAAAATCAATGTAGGCAGAGAAATCCAGCGGGATTACACGTGGAACCCGACTATATTGCTCTATCCACAATTACAAGATTTTAAACCTACGTTTTATGAATGCACTATAAAGGGCCGAAGCCAGTGGGGGAGCCGGGGGGCGGAGCCCCCCCCCCCAGCAGGCCGTTTGTCGGAAATTTCACTATGTTTGTCGGATTCTTCGTGATTTACAGGTCCACCTTTAAAAGATTTTGTCGGAGAAATGATGCATTGAACACGAATTTGTTAACGATCGAGGATAAATGACGACATGAATTTTGAATATGCAGCATCTTTTTGCTTCATATTCACTACATTTGAAGGATTCAAGGTTGGATTGCAAAATATTTCCAAATTTTGGTTATTAAAGGAGTATATCAGTCATTTAACGCATGATTTGAACGCATGTTCCTACAACTTGCGTTGTTGCTGTTGTTGTTGTTGCTTTTGTCGTCGGAAAATTTTGGTTCTTTGTCCCCCTATGAATTCATGGCTGGTATCGGCCCTGGCATTATAAGATGACAACTGACAAGAAAAGTTGCTGAAAGTTTGTAATCAATAATAATAAGACAATTTGTCATATATCGTTACAAGAGAGTTTGACATTATCAAAGATCTCAAATCTTAATCACATACAAAAATATAAGCTTGATTTACATTCACAATTCCATTTAATTAGAAATTCGAACAACTCAAATTTTAATCATAAGCTTGATTTAATTCAAAATCCCATTTGATTAGAAATTCCACGAAATGACAAGAAGATGTCGTTATATACGATGCAGCATTCTCGTACGAGAACTGTTATTGTGTATCCCTGATCAACAGAAGTACTTGGTGGTTCCTGATTGGAAATAAATGTGCTGTGTTGATCTGATGCTGTAATGACTCAGACACTTTGGTTGAGTCGCTGGTTCGAAGAACATCTGTAAAAAGAAATAAATGCTGCTTGAACACCAGAGGCTTCTCATTTCAGTACCGCGCGAGTAAAAGTCAAGGACGATCTTCCCAAGTTCAATGAACTATGGTTCTTTTTATAGCAGAAAGTCCAACTTAGATATGGACATCAATTTCACTAAAATCGGTCATTTCGTTCTAGAGTTATTGGCGATTTTGCTTGGAAGCTGTTTTGAAAGAACTTAAAAAGGTCTAGAAGTTACAACCAAATTTTGCATGTCTTCAGAATTAAAGTGATGGCAGCTGCATCAAAATCTCCTGAGAAGACCCACCCAGGGCACCAACTTCGTCGGCTACAAGTTGCTCGTCGCTTCTTCAAAGTCAACCTTCCTTTTAGGCAGTCGCCTTTCTATCTGCTAAAGTTTTTGAATGATTTTAACAGCTTCCAAGCTTTTTGAGTTTATTTATTGCAATGAATAAACGAGACACACTCAAATCCCAGTGCGACGCTGCTATACTTTGTAATGGCTTCATTTACCCCAACTCGGATTTTCGAGCGTGAATTGGTCAAGTCACGTGACATGTCGTCTGCATGAATAGGGAAACAATGGGAAACGCAGATCTTCGCGTGAATTTACTACCCTACATAAAACTCAAAAAGGGCGCTACGTTACTTGAACTTTCTAGAAAAAATTGGAATACTGTTCTGAGGATGCGCAAGAATGTAGATGTCCTTGGTACATGCCAATTCAAGTGGCATCAAAATTATCTCAAGATTTCGAGAAATAGCAGGGTATAAATTTACAGAAGGATTTTTCATATATTTCACTTTTTGAAGTTGATCTTGCAAATTATTCTGATGCACATTTATACCACATATATCCACACACTGAGCGATGCTAAAATTAGTGCAAATTCAAAAAAAATTTCAGTATGAAGCTATCATAACTACTGGATATATCCAAGAACCAATGCTGGGGAGTAGATTTCTTCAGAAGTTGTTCTGAAATTTTCATCAACCTAGCGCCCGTGATGTTTTATGAAGGGTGGTATAATCGTACGAAGATCTGCGCTTCCTACTGTTTGGCTATTGCTCTGTCAGCAATGAAAAGACTTTTAAACCTACATTGTGTCAATGCATTATACGATGACAGCTGACAAAAAAAGTTGCTGAAAGTATGTAATCAACAAAAATAAGACAATTTGTCATATATCGTTACAAGAGAGTTTGATATTATCAAAGATCTCAAATCTTAATCACATACCAAAATATAAGCTTGATTTACATTCACAATCCCATTTGATTAGGAATTCGAACAACTCAAATTTTAATCATACACAATACTATAAGCTTGATTTAATTCAAAATCCCATTTGATTAGAAATTTCACGCAATGACATGAAGATGTCGTTATATACGATGCAGCATTCTTGTACGAGAACTTTTTGTTGTATCCCTGATCAACAGAAGTACTTGAAGGTTCCTGATTGGAAGTAAATGTGCTGTGTTGATCTGATGCTGTAATTACTCAGACACTTTGGTTGTGTCGCTGGTTCGAAGAACCACTGTAAAAAGAAATAAATGCTGCTTGAACACCATACCAGAGGCTTTTCATTTGAGTAGGGAAAACTGGTGGTAATTTGGGACAAGAGAAATTTGGGACACCTGTGTTTTATCTAGAAAGTCCTTATAAAATCATGGTACCAGGTTTAACAAACAAGATTCAACCAGTCAGGTTGACCTCCATATCAAATTTGTTCTCAATATGAGGGTTTTCAAAGTTTGTTACAATCAACCTCTGTAGGATTAACACCAGTGTCCCAAATTAACCCAGCCGGGGTAATTTGTGACATCCGTCTAAAAAAAGTAAGAACTGCGTAAATGAAGACATCAAATGAAATGTTTCTTGATCTCTTTGAAGTTCAGAAATGAGATGTATATCAAATAATCAAATGGTTTGATTAGTTCATTTCCAGCGAATTGTTTCTAAAAACTTTGTCCAAAATTACCCCGGTCTTCCCTGTTTATTTGAGTTTGTCCCAAATTACCCCGGTTTACCCTACCAAGTGATTCAAGGTCAAGAACGATCCTCCCACGTTCAATGAACTATGGTTCTTTTTATAGCAGAAAGAAGGCGAACTTAGATGTGGACATTAATTTAACTAAACTCGGTCTTTTGGTTCTGGAGTTATTGGCGATTTTGCTTGGAAGCCGTTTTGAAAGAGCTCAAAAAGGACCTGCAGTTACAACCAAAACTTGTATGTCTTCAGAATTAAAATGATGGTAGCTGCATCAAAATCTTCTGAGAAGCTAAGATAAGCCATGCAAATTTGAAAGACACATTTGTATCATTTGTTTGCTACCCTAGAGGCTGTTTATGCTCATTGTCACTGTTCATAAGCTGAAATTGGAGAAGATTTGATCAACATTTCTCATTTCTTGTCCTTTATCTAGTTTATTAAAAACAGCTTTATAAAAATTGATGATGATCATCATCAATTTATTTAACGTTGGATTACAATAATAGAATAGCTAAATTATATAGCTAATTAATTCCAATTTAATGATGACGCCCTGTTAGGGAGGGCAACATTACATTATATTTCATTCTGAAATTTTGCCATTATTTCATATTTCAAAATAAGCATTTTCAAATATTTCATAAATATTGACTGATTTATTCTAGTTCGAACTTTACGATTTTTTATTTCATATCTGAAAATTATTATTATTTCATGTTTTAAAATTAGAAAAGTGAAATATTCATATCTCTTCTCCGAAAATCTAGATTATTTCATATTTCAAATACCCCTTATAGGGCCTCGCTGATAGCTCTAGAACTAAATAAGAGATCTAAGCAAAATAACTTTTAACATCTAAGTTGGCCTTTTCACTATAAAATGGCATTGAGTACAATGAAATTGGTGGATTAATCGGATTTATACAGTTGGTCCAACGCCAATACTTTTTGACTCCCCAGTACATCGCTTCAAAAAAAAGGAATTTGTGGTTACCGGCTAAAATGTGATTAAAGGAAATTTGAAAACAAAAACTTCGCAAAAACATAATCTAAGTGGAAGATTTTTCTATGAAAATAGCATCAAAACAAGACAACTGATGTCACAGCTCACCCACAGCAGTCAGACCAACCTGAAACAACCGTTTGGGGCGCCAGAAAAAAGGAAAGGCTTTACAAAAATCTGAGCTCGTATTTTTCTAACTAGAAAGAAACTGCTTTATGAAATTCTTACCGACAGCGCAGAAGTTGGGGGATGCTCAAAGTTGGGATCTTTTGCATCGCCTCCGAGAGCCCATCCAAATGCATTAAGCTTGCCACCATTGTAGAGAAGAAAGACGGGGTAGAAGCTTTGGCAGTCCATGTCGGTAGAGAGGTTGTACCAGTAATGCTGACCTAACAAGAGAAATATTTGTTAAAAGTTCGACCAGGTATCAGGCATCAGTTTAAAATTTGGTAGTAAGGTTTATTGCAGCAAATGGGACTACTTGACCGTTCATTCGCTAGATTTTATCGACACGTCAAGAAATACTTTTGAAATCCTCTATTTAACATACTAAAGCCTGGTTCACATCAGGTAGTTGAATTGGCTTGAGTTGTTGGATAAAACAACCATAACGGCCACAAATACCCAAAAGATTAAATGTGATGGCGAAAAAAAACTCCTCAACGACCCTGACGAACCTAATGACAGAGTTCTTCCTGTTCACATTAAATCTTTTGGGCCTTTTGAGTCGTTCGTTGTCAGCTACTCTAACGACTCCAGCGACTGCAATCGCCTAATGTGACCATGCATGAGGATTCTTGGCTCGCAATTTAAAGTCCCAAGAGATAAATATATTTTCCCCATGTGCTTACCCATTTGATAAAAGCATTTTCCTTTTGTCCATTTTGTTCCACGCATTCCACTCTCAGTCAAAGGGACTTTGTACAGAGCCGTTGGAATAGGGCCGGTCTGAATGTAGAGGTTTTCACCGACACAGTCCTTCTTTCTTTTTGGTCCGTTGCAGATTTTCGCAGGATCTGTGAAATAAGCCGTTAGATGATGCCTGCCATTTTCAACAGGAAACATTTTGCTAAATGTCCGTGGAACTTCAACTGACGTGGGGAGCTGAAAAAAATGAAAATTGCAAAAAGATTCGATCACAAAAAGACTCTATAAATATTGCATCGATAATCAGTCAAAGCAGTATTGCAAAACTAAGTCATGTTACATACTGTTTTGGGGAAAAAACTGAAACAAAGACTACGCTCTTGCTTGGATGTACTAAGAAATATACCGAGTGATAATGCTTTCGCATAATGCTTTCCCTTTTGCTGCAAGGAAACTTTTCGATGGTATCTGAAGCTGAAGGCTCTCTTGGTAACTGCAAAGATTGCACTCTGTAATCATGTAAAACGACATAATACTTAGAATTATACTTACCTGAGCCATACGGAGCCACCTTCAGTTGAGCGCTCTTTAGATAAGGGGTTAGTCACTATGACTTCTTGTTAAAGGGTTTGTTAAAAGGTTAAAAGCTTGCATTTGCAAAGAGCAAAACAATCTAAAAATATCCCATTAAAATCGAAAGTGCACACGCGCCGTGAACAATGGATAGCTAAAGAAACAATGCTGCGTCTGAGTGTTTTCTTTGTTCTATTTATAGACAAGCCTATTTACCATTGCACATTCCCAATGAATCAGGTAGTAAATCTAGATAACACTCACGGAAGCTTGCATTCCAGCCAGTATTCCATTGTTATCATAAAGCATCAGATTTCCGTAATTGTTGTCCTTGATGTAGCGATTGCCAACGAAATAAGAATGCCCTGCAAAAAAGATATGATTATATCACAATAACTCAGTTTGCGTGGTGATGATAGCTTGGTAGTACAATTGTATTCTATTTGAAAGTCAAGAGTTCAGTTTAGAGAATTTTGGGGGGAAAACGCACCCATATGGATGGGCGGCACATACCCGTACCCTCAACATGTTATGTACCCCCTCCCCCCGAGATTTTAACCCACTTTGAGCCATTTTGCTCCACTCCACCCTAAGCCTGTTAGCGATTGCGTAGTTTTACTATCTTATCTTTCCTTTTCATAGCTACTGATGGCAAAAGTATACTGTATCTCAACAAAGAAATAGTGTAATCTTGGTATGATAAAGTCCATCAAATTTCGTCATCCATATATCCCACTGGACGTATTCTCTGGTCCTTGAAAAAGGGTTGAGTGTGACTGTGAGTATTAGTACAGGTGAAGCATTTACCAAGGGTGTCAGGACACCTATTAAGCAATAAACTAGAAATAACAATAGTCAATGAGTGCAGCGTATTGGCTTTTGTACAAAGTGGAAACAGAAAAATACAACATTTGAAAACTGCATTATCATAACATTCATCCTGGAATAAACAGCAATTGAATTAGTCCTACTAATCATTGAAAAGCTGTGGTCGGACAGTTATCACTTGAACTTGCCAAGAAATTGTTGTTGTTTCTGCAGCCGTATTTAGAGTTTTTTGTTATCTTTCGTAGGCCTGTATCAAATCTTTCTCTTCGTTCAACCAAAACGACAAGCCTTTTTGGCGAAGTGGAAGCTGCGTTCTTTCGCTGCTTCCACTTCGCCATTTTTCAACAGTAGGTAGCAACCTCATTTTGGGATTTGGCGCAAAATCTGCCAGCTACATGAGGTATTGCTACAGCTACAGACCTACAGACAGAGCTAGGCAAATCTCGATTCGTCGATTGAAACCGATAAGTAAGGCAGCTTCGCTGCAATAAATAAATGTTTATTTACCTTGTTTTGATTGTTGTTGTCTTCTTTGTTTTGTCTCTCCCAGCCTTGGTTTGTGAGCAACATTTCAACCGACCTTGGCCTAAACTGGGCCTAAACTGGGCCTAACCGCTTTTTCGAATCTAACTCCCTTGAATTCCTGTGTGCATGTGAGATTTGAAAAAGCGGTTGGGCCCAGTTTAGGCCAAGGTCGGTTGAAATGTTGCTCACAAATCAAGGCTGGTAGAGACAAAACAAAGAAGACAACAACAATCAAAACAAGGTAAATAAACTTTTATTTATTAATAACTTAATAGGTGTCCTGACACCCTAGCAGTTGCTAGGGAGTTTACGAAGCCAGGAAAGCAACTGCAACTGCAGCATTTGTTGCTTTTGTTTCATCGTCACCTTCAACAGCTTCCTTGTTTTTCGTGCGAACTTGCTTTCCTTGAGAGATTATGAAGTTGTCCTCAATTCCACAACTTGAGAATCACATTTCTGTCTTTCTTTACTTCAAATCTTGGTCTCCAAAAAAGTAAAACTTGCTCATTTTAAATGGTAGTTTTTGACGGAAAAATAAAGAAGAAATTCAGGCATTTAAAGGGAACAAACGGAGTCGAAAGCAACGCGCGGCAAGTCTAAAATAGCCTATTGTATTTTATGATTTCGGCACATCCATGGATATTGTTTAGCTAGAGAAACAATAGCGTAAGTAGGCGTTTTCTTTGTCCTATTTATAGGTTACCCCACGTTGCTCTGATCGTCCACTTTAAAGGACAATTCCGAGGTTGGTATAATTGATGATAAAATGAAAGATTATGCTGTTATCAATGGTGTATCATACTTTTCCCCACTATTTTCCCTCTTTTCTCTGCGAAATAACGTACTAAAAAGTGACCACTGCGCAGTGACGTCATGAAAAACTGACAAATGCGAACTGACGTCATCTCAAAACCCTCTGGGAACGAGGCTGCCCTATTGTTTTCTCGTCTCTGAATCGTGACTAGCCTCGTTATGGTGGACTCGTGGCAAAATGGAGACCGATGGAGGGACATCTGGCCTAAATTACGAAGATATTTATTGAATTGACAGATGAAACAGAAGTCTAAATGCGGAAAAAAGTTTGTCATTTGATTCAGGGAATGGTAAGTTTGTTTTCTAACATTAATTTTCCAAACCCCGGAATGGTCTTTTAAACTTAAAGTGGCTCCGCCTCCAACTTTCGGTCGAAACGGTGATTTTGCAGTTTTNGTTATGGTGGACTCGTGGCAAAATGGAGACCGATGGAGGGACATCTGGCCTAAATTACGAAGATATTTATTGAATTGACAGATGAAACAGAAGTCTAAATGCGGAAAAAAGTTTGTCATTTGATTCAGGGAATGGTAAGTTTGTTTTCTAACATTAATTTTCCAAACCCCGGAATGGTCTTTTAAACTTAAAGTGGCTCCGCCTCCAACTTTCGGTCGAAACGGTGATTTTGCAGTTTTTTATAGGCAATATCACACAAAATTTAATCCTTTTTTCTCAAAAATGAAATTTCGTTTTGAAGATAAATCTTTGTACTTCACACGGGAACAAACCAAACATTCATATCTTTTACGATTGCTCTGATATATATGTGGATTTTTAACGGTCACTTTTTGATGGCTTGGAAGAAGCCACCAAACAAACTGCAAAAGACGATGGACACGTTCCTAATACAATGGTGTTTACAGATTTGCTTACACTTTGGCGACGGAGACGGAGCCCCTTTAAGAAGGAGGTTTCGTCTAGGCATTTTGAATAGGAAACAATAGAAGGATACAAATGTACTAAAACGCAAAAATAATTGGTTTGCAGGGAAAAGATGATAGTTTAGCTGGTGTTGCTGTCCTGGTTTCGTAAATGCTCTAATGTTCCACAGCTACTAAGGTAAATACTAAAAGTTATTGTAAGCAAAGAATTTACCATCGCATGGCTGGGAATCAAATTTCCTCCATCCATCTGATTTTGCAGCATCTTCCGTCATCGGCATGTCATGAAATTTCAAGAATGTAGCTAAAAATGAAAAATCCATGTCATATGGAGTCCCCCAAAAGAAAGTCCTCCTGTTTAAAAAATTGAGGGGCGAATCACTGATTTTTTTGGTACACCTTCCTTGTAATGACAAAAACTCACACACAAAATTCACAAAAATTACAGAAAAAAATCTCGTGATTTTAAAATCACAAAAATCACGTACACTATTTTGAGAAGTGATTTGCCCCTCCTAAAAACTCACCAAAACTCGACTGTTGAGCCTATTTGTAAAGTTCTTTGTTGATCTCTTTGTCAATGATGAAATTATTTTTATAGACGATATTACATGTCAGTCTCATATTAGATGTCAGGTGAGAATTTGCGATAGCGCAAAATTATTCATGGGAAACACTTTGATTGTGTTATTCGTGGGCATTTTCACTGGACATCTAATTTCAGACAGACTTCTATTAAATTTTTATTGGAATGTGAAAATATTATCTTGTTTGATAGAGGACATGTTCAATTAGATTTAAAAATTTACCCGAGTAAACCAAACTTTAACCCTGTGCTTTTTTCTCAAATAGCAAATACTTTGGAAAAATGGAATACTGAAACTAGTTCTGAAGTTTCTTCATGCTCGGGTTTCAAACGCATACAGGGTTACCATAGCAATTAATTGCCATCTGAGGCATGAAATGCTAAGAACAAAATTTTGGGATCTCTAATTAAGAATCCCATGGAATGATATCAAATAAATATCATCGAAAACATTTCTTTTCTCACATCAATATTGATTCAGCAGTTGTATTAGTTTGTTTGCAAAAAACCTGATAAATTAAACTCAAAGTAAATTTGCGTATAACAAGCATGCGTCAATATTTTTCTTCAATGGCCAATTAACAGTGCAAATATCAACAATATCTGAGTTCATTAAAGTATTCGTATTTAGATGAAAAAATTTGAAAATGATACCAGTGATATTAACAAACTGATCTGATTTCTGACGCCCTCTTCACAATCAATATCTTTATCATGATTGCGCCGTGACAAATGTTCTATCTTTACGAAGAACATTGGCTGCCTCTGCCATAAACACTTTCCCGCACCGCGGCGTCTGAGAGTCGAAAGCTAAATGCCATCCTAATTCCCATTTGCAGCAGCATAGCCGCTGAATCTTTTGCTTATTTCATCGGCAAAACATTCGGAGCCTATTAGCTAGTGTAGTACAATTTTTTATTTTTACTGTAAATAGCTATGTAGCGCCAACGTTAAATAGATTTATTATTATTATTATGCTATTTGGAGTGTTTTTCTTAGTGGGGCGCTGCGCAACCAACGCAGAATTCACACATGGAGCGTTTTTTTACGCTGGATAAATAATGTTCACGTTTCATGGCTTTTACTCACAGGTTGGATTTGTTCCGCTTACAGAAGACAGGGTGTCCCAAAAACTTGCACCCCGTCTGAAAAGTCAGCCCGCTGTTGCTGTCAAAGTGTTGTAAAAACAAAGTTGCGATTACATGATTGAATTTTCAGCTTCGTTAGCCGGGTTGAAATTTCAGCCCGCTTTTAACAAATGGACTAGGATTTTTAGCTCGATCAAACAGGCTGACAAATTCCGTATAATCACAAATCATAGTTTTTAAGGTTACTGTACCCCTTCAGTGATCACTCTCCGTGTTTTCTATCTTGATTTTCGCGCATGCAACATACCTCGGTTAAACTATACTGTACATCATTCGATTTGCCATTACATGGAGAGTATTTATGGGCCAGGAAGAATACATCTACTCAAGAATTGTGCGCTATACACCGGAAAAGGCGAAAATCGGACCTTCCCCCTTCTATAACCTCCCTGTACCCCCAAATAAGTTTGACATAAACCTCAATGAAATGTTTGCGTTTTCAATACATCGATCTAGCAAAGAGTGTCTCAGATTTTCTTTGCGTCTCTTAACTTCTGAATAATTAATCAAACAATTTTGCGCTTCACCCCTGGGCCTCGTTTTGAGCTTCATTCAAATGCCATGCTAAATTTAGACCACTGAATTTTTCTCAAAACTGAGACACCATTTGGTCACTCTATGCTATTTCTGTCTGTCTGCCAAATCCCAGTCAATTACGTCAAGCAGTTGGGTACAGGGAAATGTATGAATACTCATTGGTCGCTAAAAATCCGATTGCCAGCGAAGCGCTGAAATAGTTTCTTTGAGTAGAACTCCCCTCTTGTCGATTATTGACCACAGATTAAGCACATTTCAAGAGGTTGGCCAAAATGTTGCTCAAGTTATACTTTTATGTATTTAGTATGATAGCGTAATGGGTATCAAAACCGCTAAATTAAATCAGCAGGAAATCAAGCCCACTTGAAACCTTGAACCTCAAGTCATCAAATTCTCCTCCTAATGTAAGCAACATTATCCTAACTGGGAAGACCTAACTTTGAATTGCTTATAATTGACGGAAAAATAAAAGAGCATTCCTTGAAATTGTCAGAAATTGTAGGTAGACGTGTGTGCTATCCAAATATCAAAAATCAAAAAATTGATTGGATAAAAAATTTATCGTCCTAAAGGGGTACAGTAACCTTATATAATCGATTTATTTAAAGTTGGCAACTTACATAGCTACTAAATAACAAAGCTAACTTAAGCCAACAAACTAAATACAATGTTAAATAAATATATATATACAAGTAAAAATAAGTCAATAAAATTACAAAGTTTATATCAAATTACAAAGTTCATATAGAAATCTTAACCGGGTATAGAAAGTATAGAAATCTAAGGTATAGAAATCTTAACCTTAACCGGGCTGAAGTTGCGGGAGCATGCGCAGGTAATTTTGAAATGACGAAATAAGGATTTCAGCCATGGTTGAAACCATCATATAATCCATTCAAATTTCAGCCCGGTTAAAGGTATAATCGGGCACAAAACTCTGATATAATTGGCTCCTAGTCTTAACCCTGTGTTATTTTCTCTGAAGACAAATACTTAAGGACCAAATAATAAAAATGGTTCTGGAAGACTCTTCATTAAGAATTAAGAATGCTTGCGTCTCATTCGAAAGGTTAGGGTTACCATAACAATTGCCATCTGAGGCATAGAAACGCTCGGAAAATTTTTTGAGACCTCTAATTAAGAATCCCATCAAATGATATCAAATAAATATCATCGAAAAACATTTCTCTCCCGTCAATATTGATTCAGCAGTTGTATTAGTTTGTTTACAAGAAACCTGATAAAATTTAAACTCAAAGTAAATTTGGGTATAACAAGCATGCGTTAATATTTTTCTTCAATGGCCAATTAACAGTGCAAACACCAACAACATCTGAGTTCATCAAAGTATTTTTATTTCGATGAAAAAATTGAAAATGATACCAGTAATATTGACGAACCGATCTGATTTCTGACGCCCTCTTCACAATCAATATCTTTATCATGATTGCAACTTGACAAATTTTCTATCTTTACGAAGAACCCCTGCTGCCTCTGCCGTAAACACTTTCCCACGCCGCGACGTCTTAGAGTCGAAAGATAAATTCCACACTAATAGACAAAAACGCTAAAGATTTTGGCTCCTAAGACTCCATAGTTGTTTTGTTGCAAAGCATGCTGGTAAAAAGCTCCCTGACGACCACCTAACGACGTAAATATTTTGGTCTGCCGTTTCGACTAGCTAGCTTGAATTCGAATCGACCCTGAATTCGAATACAGCATGGTTCGAAAGGAAGCCTTTCTAAAGCAGAAAAAGTAAAGTTCGAATTACAAAATTTTCCTATTTTTTTACATTTATTACTTGTTCCGAACTTTACCACAGCTAGCTAGTCGAAACGACAGACACAAATTTTTATGTCGTTAGGTGGTGGTCAGGGAGTTTTTTACCAGCATGCTTTGCGTGGCAGCCATCTTTAGCGTTATCGTCTATTCAAATTTGCAGTGCAGCATAGACGCCGAATCTTTTGCTTATTTCATCGGCAAAGCATTTTGCGCTTATGTTATTTTGAGCGGTTTTCTTAGTGCGGCGCTGCGCAACCAAAGCAAAATTCACACATGAAGCGTTTTTTTGTCGCCGGACAAATAATTTTCGCATTTCATAGCTTTTATTCACAGGTTGGATTTTTCCGTGTTTGTTTAGCTGCAGCAGAGGAGATGTAACTTCAGTAATTTCCAATACAGTTGCATAGCATAGGCTAGCATAGCCTCCAAATCTTTGACATCTTTGAAAAAACATTACACGGATGGCTAATGCACATCTTCTGTTTGATTTAATGGCTTGAAAGGAACTTCAAGTACTTTGCTATAATCCTATATGTAGCATTTCTGATATCTTGATTATATTCAGAATTACAGAGTCTTCTCTGCTTGGGCCAGTTTTGAGAATGTGACGTCATAAAATTGCTAAATCGTAAACTAGAAAAGCTACAGATTGCTGCTTACTACCATATTATAAACTTTCATAAACTATGGTTTTCTTGAAGATTGTACCGTTTTTCATGTTTTAACCCTAATTTAACCGGGCTTTTTTTGAACTAATATAGCTGGGGGGGGGGGGTGCTTTCCACCCCCCTCTATAAATCACCTTAGACTAATGGGAAATCATTCAAACCTGGCAAGGGCGTAGTACTAACCATTCTTTACAGATTGGCAGATTTGGGTGTGGCTATCTCATTAGATGACGTCACTATGACGTCATAATGTTGAAAAATGTCAAAATTTATGTTTCTCCAGCTAATTCATTCTAAAAACAGAAAAAATATGATATAATTCGTTATTTTTCATCTTATTTGCCGTATTATTCATTCTTAATTCAGAAATAATACCTAAAGGTGTTTTTAGACTTTTATTTTTGAAGAAAATGACAAATATTGATGACGTCACAACAACGAAGTGGGTTTTACGACCAAAAATTGATACAAAACTTGCTAAAAATACTTTAAATGTATTGCAAAACGCAATTCTATGCATTTTCTACAACTTCCGCTGGAAAAAGCTTCAAATTTTGCAACATTTACCCAAAATGGCGGCACATGTTACGTCATCATTTTAAAATGCTGATGTC
>REGM01000164.1:344549-372389 GCA_004194415.1 Aurelia aurita
GCTAAAAGGACATTTGTCACGCACGTTATTGGTTATTGGAAAACAAAGATAACTTTCGTTCTCGTGCTTTTCTATTGCAATATAAATTCAGCCTCGTTCTCACATCTACTCATAAGCGCTGTTTTGTGTTGTGTTTTGTTTTCGTTCAACCAACTATATGTGTGACATATGTCCTTCTGGTCCTTTTTAAAGGCTGATTTTCACTCACTGAAATTTTCCGGACGGGGGAATTTAAGCAATCAATGTCATTGAGCCATAAATTCAACTTCAAAGCGAAGGTTTTTTTGGTAAACAATTAAAATTCCGCCGGCTTGGAAAATTCCACTGACTGGAAATCAGCCTTTGATGCAGGCTAGTTTCCGAGGAATTTTCCGAGAGGGCGCAATTTTACACAATAAGAAGTCGATCAGCTGTAAAACAATAGAATTCCGGTCCACTAGAAAATTCCACTGACTGGAAACTAGCCTTTAGCTAGCCTGCGCGCAGACCCATTGGACAATGGGTCTGCGCGCAGGCTAGCCTTTAGCATAATTTGAAAGAATAAAAAAAGTACCAACTAACAGGTGTCCCAAAAAGGCCCCCCTGTTTAAAAATCACAAAAACTCGATTATGAAGCCAGATTTCTTTTGATCTGTTTTGTCAATAATCTAATTGTATCCAAAGATGATAAATTGTTGTCCACATTACTTTGAATAAAATGAACGTTAAAACACCATATTTTGAGCCATATTTTTTAAGTGACATTGTAACTCTTGCCTAAGAGCCAAAATTTTGAGATCTCCAATGATAGTATTAATTTCTTTCTGACATTTACAGTCGAGTTAGAAGCTCAAAATCTATAAACAAATACAAACTTTTTGATTCCATCTAGATGTGTTCGGCGCTGACAAAATCTTAAATTGAAGCAAACTTCGAAGCTTTTTTTCCAGCTCATTTTAAATACATTTCTCGGCATTTCTAACGCATTTTTTCTCCAATGTAGACCAAGTTTAAACGTCCCACGTTGTCGAGATAAATTTATATATCGTCAAATAATATACATCGCTTCTCTGCGCATGTATCATCATTTCACATCAATTTTTTCAACTCCATGGGTAAATAAGCAAACACTATTTGGCAGAAACCTAAAATTTGATAATCTAATTGGTTTTGCAAAAGTTGACTTTTCGAAAAAATTTGTATTGTGACGTCTTCAACTTTGTACGTTCCGCAATTTTGAGCAGGAGGCAAAATTTAGGTGGCCCCAGAGCTAAATTTGATCTCAAAGTGATCAGAAATGGTTAGTTCCTACAACATGTTTGACAGAAAAATGGATGAGATATTTCCTTGCAGGGACCTGGCCTGTCTGATAAAAATTCTTCAATTATGTGCCATGTCGAAAAATTGTCTGGATATAGCATGGAGTGGAGGCAGAGGCGATAACTACCTCGAGGCCTAGGCCCTATGAGGACCCATAAAGAGCTTTTGCGGGTAAGTGATAAATTGCTCAATAATACCCACTTACTTTGCCGGTTTTCCAAAAGCCCCATGGCATGGGATAAGGGTTAAATTCCGCTATTTTTCCATTGTGGGATTTGCTCGCTTGACCATGAGTTACTGAAGACACTAAAAATGTTATCACAACGTTCTATACATTAGATATTACTTGGATTTCTTTTGGAATTTCCTTTTAGATGTTTTTGCTTTCTCTTTTTCTTTAAGATCAAAAGTACCTTCATGGAGAATTCTCTTTGCCCTGGGATCGCTTGGATGCAGTCCTAATGCTTGAATCTTCGCCATTTTTTCTTTATTTTTCTCCTTATCTTCTCGCCGCTTTTCTCGTAATGCGTCAATTCTCTTCCGATATTCCTCAACTATTTCTGGCATTTTCGCCATCGCTTCTTCAATCTTTGCTTTTCTGTAAACAGACAGAAATTAATTATGACACGGGCTATAACGGAAGCTTTCAAAAATAAGTACAATTGAAACCCACTATCTCAAACTCTAAAGGGAAATGAACATTTGCTCGAGATGGTAGGGTCGAGCAAAAAGAAGTTGTGTAATTTAGGCCAAAGATGTCATTTTAAGTCCAGGAGTAAAAAACAAACCAAGGATATTTTTTATCGGTTAGGCTATCTTTTTTTATATATAATATAAAAAGAAACTACAGTACAATGATCTGCGCCACTCATAGCGGGAAAAGTCACATGGTCATCTAGTCCCTACTATGAATGACTCTTACAATGAATATAAACAATAATCTATTAAAGGCTATCTTCACATGTGCATTTCATTCCTAAAAAATCTCATACACCTTTGCCAAATCGCTTTCAAGGAAAATCCATCAAAATGGATGTTTTGTCAAGCCACTAAAGCAAAAAAGCCTCCCGCCTTTAAGTGATATCCTACTTGTTTAGAGACGCAAAATATCCCTTAAAATCCTTTTGTTCTGGAAAAAAATCTCGTACGCTTTTTCGAAAGGTGAAATATGCCCTTCGTTCACAAAGTTGATTGGTAACGTTTATGTGTAAGAGTTTTATTGATTTCCTTTGTAGAGGATCAAGTTATGCAAACAAACAGCTGTTAAAATTTCCACTTTGTAAATAATAATGGCAAAATGAATCGATAACTTGAAGTTCTGAAAGCCTTGGAGTTCAAGAAACAAAGTAAGTTTCAGCCTGATGAATACACCGACTGACAAAGTAATGGAATACTCCTAACTATAAGATTGACACATGACTGAAAAAGGAATGGAATACTCCTAACTATAAGATTGACACATCCTGTGCAGATATTGGCATGAAGGTTAAAAGCAATGAACTATACACATGGTGCGCCAAAATTCAGATTTTTCAAAGATTACTCTATAGAGTACTGGCTGGATTGGAATTAATCGAATTCTGCTTGATAGCTGAAAGACCGATGAATTTCATTGCGATTTTTCTGGTATTTCTATACTTACTGACTACATAGGTAAATTCGACTCCACAAAATATCTTTCGCTACAAAATGCATGAACAAAGTCCAAAAACCCTCGATCAAATCGTATAGAATCTCTTCGCACAGAACAATACGAAAGTACTTTTAGTCTCCCCCAAAGAGTTAAAGATAAACATTCAGACAATATTCTTTTCAAGGGTAAGACACATCATCTGCACATTTATCGCCATGGGATCGCAACTGTTCAAAAATTCATTTCTTAAAGCTCTTGAGAGAGATGAGATGACCTTGCCTATTGTTCTGTGCGAGAAGATTCTTGAAGATTTGATCGAGAGTTTTAGGTTCTTTTTCACGTATTTCGCAGCCAAGAGTTTTTCGCAAAGTCGAAGTTACCTATCTTTCGGAGCTCAACAAAATACGAGAAAAATTGCAAAAAAATTTTCGATCTCTCGGCTATCACACACAATTCGATTCATTCAAATTCATCAAGTACTCTAGGCATTACAAATTTTCAAACGCTGAAATTGTTTTAGCGCACCCGGCGCTAAAACAAGAGTTACCCGGACATTCTTTGCAACAAGAATTATTTGCCCCACATCATAAATCTAAACAACCACTAAATTTGAAGTTTCAAGATAACACATTCTCTACTTGTTTTATACCCTGAAACGCTGTTCATACCGGGGGGTGTCTCAGAAAAAAGTAATGCTCATGAAAATGCTCATGATATCTAATCATGGTTAGGCTCTTTCTCATAACCTCTGGTTTCAGGTGCAATCAAAATTTTGACGTTGGGAGCTCGTATCTCCGGTGTTTCGTTGACGATTTATAAATGAATGGTACGTGCATTTAAGTTGAAGATTCAAAAATGTAGATGCGCAATCGGAAAGTCCCGATATCATATCGTTTTGCTCCTTTTTCCAGTCAAAAGGGGGTACTTATTTTTGAGACACCCGGTAGTTATTTGATAATTAAACCGAGTGAGTCGAAAACAGTTTTGAAGTATGTCAAAATTTACGATAGCAAAATACCCACCAAGTCCCAACTTCAATTAAATAAGATTTTGTAGTAAAGGTCTATTTCGTTAAAATCGGTCACACCCTTGTAGGTTATAAATAGCTTTCAATTGAAGCTTTTTGGGAAAATGGTTTTCAACTAACAGATTTCTTCAAATTGCATCTGTTAGGGGACGGTAATCCAGACCAATAAATTTTCATTGCCGTTGCAACCTGTTCATAATCTATCTGATAAAATAATTATTAAACTCTCTTATTATTTGTTGAATAAATGCGAGTTTTACAGATAACACTCGAAACCTCTCAGAAACATGACAGATGCCAGATTATGATAGAGCTCTTGTAAACAGTCTGTAAGAGGTATTGGGATTAAACATTTTACTCCCCCGAGACTTCATTCAAATGCAACAATTTTTTTGTTTGCACTGGCTTAAAGTAAATGAACAGAGATATAGCGATCTTGTCTGAACATAGAACAATAGAAGGACACGCATCACTTATGTTCCTATTCTTTTCATCGATCAAGAACATCAAATACAATAGGTCATATTTAGATTGCTCGTCCCAGTCACCCCAGGTAAGCTGCTTTTAACTGTTAAATGTGTAGTGAGTTGCAAGCACAAAGTTTTCGTTTCAAAAATTAGTCATGGAAGAAAATTAACTTCAAACGGTTCCTAATCCACAGAGACTTCAGACACGTTCTCGTCTTTAAACATGCAACCTGATAGTCTTCTTTGAAGGATGTTCTACAAAAATAGGACGTTCTACAAAAATTGGAAGTTATAAACTGAAGCAAAATACCTTTAAACACATTCCTCATCGTTGGAAAGACCACTCTGCAAACTATTTTGAAAATCTTTTGGCTTACTTTCGAGCTTTTTTGCCTTCTGGGTTGAGAAAATAAAACTATTTGGTATGCACCAAAAATAACAAAAAAACACTATCTTTTTCATTGTCTTGTCGCGGAAAATCTTTCCAATTATAGCAGAAATTCATACCTCTCTTCCCTTCGCTTATGTCGCATTTTTCCAGCAGGGGCTGCATCAAGGTTTCTGTCTCTCATTGGTTTATCTGGCCAGTAATAACCCTCGGCAATGTATTGCTTCCGTAGTCGTGCAACTCTCCGAGCATTGTACTTCGGCCTCACAAGTTGACCATCAACGTATCGAAATTTGGAATTTTCCAAGATCCTTCGGACAGGGGCTGATACAGTTGGAGGAGGCTCTGTTAACAAGAAATTGGGGAGAAAGCTTCATCAGTATGCCTTCAAATCCCTGTTTTTATGGGAAACCACATTTGTCTTTGAACTCAAATGTCTCCAATGTTTTGAATTCTTATTCTAACCGATTACCAGTCAGAGTAAAGCTTCAGTCAAACGATACCAACATTTCATTAAAAATTACCAAACATTTATTGGTTTTTGTTCAGTGCGTAGGTCTTCAAATGGTGCCAACAACATCCAACATCACAAATTTTCACTGAACATTTTTGATCACAAACAAAACCTCACTTAAACAACATCCAACAAATATTGGGTGTGGGGCACTGAAGAAGATGGTCAAACGGTGCCAACATTTCGTCGAGCATCAATATTGGATGATGTTCAGTGAAATGTTGGCACCCTTTAACCGGAGGAGGTTAAGTCTTCAAAATTTGTTTGGAGATGGTTTTAAATTTTTTCTACAAAGATTATTGTCTTTAAAGGTATGAGTGGTTTTCCTCGCCATTCTATCTTCTGCAATAGCTGTGCAGCCTAATGTCTAAACATTGATTGAAAGTTCCAAATTACTCTGTTCCAGTGATCTTTTAATTTCCTAATTATAATTGCGCATAGCAATCATGCCGGTTTTGGCTCAAAATAGGTTTCTTTGTTTGTCGGTTTTGTCAAAATAGGTACATGTTTCTTTTTTATATAAGAAACTATCTTATTAGCCACTAGTACTAGGATGGCCGTAAATTTAAACACTCTAATACTAAGTTTGAAAACAGCCAAGAAACCTCTAATTACTAAATTCAACGATATAATTGCAAATATGTTGTTGAACCCTCCTTATTCTTGGGCGAAATTAACCCTAGTCTTAAGTATTGAATGTAATAAAACATTTTTTCTTCCCATCCGATGTCTATATGTCAAGAAACATACCGTATCTGCAGCAGTGTTAGAAACTACATCATAATTCATGCATTCAAGAAACAAGAAACAAATTAAGAAAGTTTCAGTACTGAAGAGCAAGAATTTTCATGTGAAATTAAGAAAATTATACAGTAGTAGAACTACGGGCTGATCCAAGTTTCTTACATACAAAAAACGTGTTTATGGTTCTTAAAAAAACATAAAATTCCACTTAAGTTGAAGCTGTTACAACAATGAATGACATCTCTAAGATCTAGTTTGAACGTTAATAACCTTTGATACCAGTAGCTTATTCAAATGGTCTTACATAAATGGAACGCTATCCAAACAAATGTTCATCATACTCAATATTCATCTGTTACTGAGGAAAAGGGGTCTACTGCAAGTCACTATTTTTTGTAGAATTTAGTAAAAATTAAATTAACCATTTCAGTCTTGTAGTCATAAGAAAAGCTTGAGAAAAGTTCTGTCTCTGCTGTAGATTTTTCAACAAAGAGAATATTTTGAGAACTTAGCATAATACCATTTTATCAAAATAATACCTTCAAGATCCTCTTTTGTAAGATACGGGAAAGACCCAAGATAGGATGTTGGCAAATTCAACTCTTGTGATACTGGCTGTTTGTCTTTTGTAGAATCTGGATCAGCAAAACTTGGAACCCTGCAGTTAATAAAACATCAGTTTATTTAGTATACTTAAAGAACAAAACACTTTGTTCTGGTACCAGAAACTAGGAAGATAGCCAGGAGAGCAAGGATTTCCTAGGATTTCCCCAGTTTTCTCTCTGGTATTTTGTGGAAAAAAATTTGGAAGTTGGGAATTCTGTTTCATAGTAAGCTTAGGAAACAGGGAATTGTTACCCAGAAAGTTAGGAAAGCTAGTAGGAAATGTTACCCAAGAAGGTATGAAAGCTGGGAGAAATGCAGTTCCACCACAGCTTTCCTTTCATTTTCATTGTTTCCTAATTTTATATATTTATCTACGGGGAGGGCAGCCCTTCAGCACAGGTGCAGGTCTGTGAACGTTCACAAACTGTGGTGCATATGTGGGTCAACGTGGCTAAAAATTACTTTTCAGTTCAGTTTCATCATTTTAAAATTCCACTATATACAATATTGAAAATTACGACTAAATCTAATTTAACTAAAATACAACATGATACAAAGTAACTAAACTGAGGATGGAATTAAAGAACATTGTATGCAGGGAATTTCTTGAGGAGGAGATCTCTCAGTGGTTAAACTAATCGAGGGAGTGAGCAGTGGCGTGGTGGCATGGTGGCTGGGGGGCAGGGGGGCACATGCCCCCCAGCGACGTGAAAAGATGGGAGCGCCGAAGGCGCCCAACGTTTTAAGAGGGCGCCAAAATCCCGAACATAAGCTTGGTTCAAACTAAAGTGAAATAGCGTTAGAATGCACTGGAAATACGAGGAAAAAAGCGTCGAACTTATTTTGTCTCAATTTGAGATGTTATAGGCACCTTTGAAGACGTTTGGATAGAATAACTCTTTAAAAATGTAAAGTAATTACATTTGGAAGCAATAACTCACTTAAAAAGCGTTTAAAATGTGCATAGAGAGTGTGCTCACTATCCCAATTCTAGCGCGTTCCACAACTGATTTTCTTTTAAATTGAAATCAAACTTGCCCATCGAATGTGGGAAAATAGAATGGAAGGTGCTGTTGTGGGCTTCAGTCTTCAGGAAGGGGGTTTAGGACTTTGATATCATTTGTACATTCCTTGCCTCACTGCAACGACATAAGTGTATCAATCGCGTTCTTGAAGCCTAAAATTTCACTCTGAAGTTTCATTCTCTTAGGATTTAGAATCGCTAAATCTACTTTCGCGGGCCCGGAGCCCCAGTGAATATCAATTTTCACCAACTGTGCAAAAGAGAAAGAAAGGCAATCAGTCATGCAATTTTCATTAGTTTACTTAAATAAACAAGGCATTTCTTCGAGATTTTGATACTCTAATTGCAAAATTTTCCAGAGAAGCCTCTCGATATCGCGTTCTTTTTTCTCAGTTAAAAGGTGAAATTTTCACAAGGGGGGCTTTTTCCAACGATGTAAAGGGCGTGGTCTCAAAAAAATTTTGCTCGCTCCGCTCGCACTGAGATTTAGCCCCTCCCTAAACTGTATGATATTTGTTCAAATGGGGCTGCCAAGGAATTGTCATCATTTGGTTTCAAGACATTGTCTGAAGAAAGAATTCTCTTTCAAAAGTCTGGATATGTGTACAACAGACAATTGTCACAGCTTTCTGGGGGGCGCCAAAAATTGATTGTGCCCCCCAGCCAATTTGGAGCCACCACGCCACTGTGCCTGTAATAAATTTGTGTATTTAAGTTGACATATTAGCTACACAAATATTATCAGTTGATACAAATCTAATGAATGGCTTGAAAGCTACAGACTTCCAAATGTCTCAAGATTTTCTGATTCACCTGATCATATATTACACATTTTTTTGTATAAGGAACTAAGAATTTGGGCCAGTACTGAAAGTTTCTTAAAATTATCAGATCTGTGACCTCTGTTTTGAAACCCTTCCAATGTTTAGACATTACTCAAGTAATTTCCGAAGTAATATGATACAGGAAACAAGTGAGAATGAAGAAAACATGCTGGAGTTTCTTAATGTGTTGGCAATCTGAGAATCTGAGTTTCTTATAAGCGGTTTCTTATAAAAAAATACGGCAAGACACTCATCTACTACAGTAGACCTCACTGAAAAGAAAAACGACAAAAAAACAATTGCACCAGAATTGAACAGCAACTATGACCTACTGTACAGTACAGGCATTTCATAAATTTGACATCACAAGATAATTACAGTTCACGAATGGTTTGCATGTTCTGTTGTTTCAACTTTTCGCCCATACATTTTTGCCATACAACTGTTATCAACTTTTGTTTCAACCATACACTTTCTCGGTACTCTTTCTACATACACTTTGGGAGAACAGTCTGTTCACTCAACTTGTGATAAATTCTCAGCTCACGATTTGATTAACCATCATTTATCAGCCAGAAAAGGTGCTACTGTTGTATGCCAATTTCCATTCAAAATTACATAAAAAAAACACATATTTAATAAAGTTCTGTAATGCATAATGTTATTTTGTGATTTAAATGACAGCGCAAAAGGGAACCTGCAAGAACAGTGTCCACTGAGACCCCTCCTAAATTAGTGCTTGGTTAATGAACCAAGTTATTAAATTTATCCATAAGCTGAGTGAACAGAGTGGTACTTTAGACTTCAATATTGTTTTTGTTCTTATTCACTTTCTTTTAAGTTGGTAAATACATGATAGTTATTAAAAAGCTTATTAAAACCAACTATCTAAACTATTAAGAAACAACAATTGAATAACACTAACAGTATATATTACTAAAAGAATAACTGAAATGTGTAGCTGCACATTAGATTTCCAGTTGTATTTTTTATAGCCCAACTGTGCTATAAATGGTTCGCAGAATATGATGGTACATATACCAGTAAACGTAACAATGCCCTTTGCTCAGCGGTTTGTGCTGCTTTTTTTTTGTATCTTACCAGGTGTCCCAAAAAGTTCGTAAACAAGTGTTTTAAAGCCACAGGGTCGAGAGGGGGTACTCAATACTATTCACTGATACATGTTTGTGCCCTTAAAGGGGGGGGGGAGGGGTGGGGGTTTGCAAGGTAAAATTCTCCGAAACAGGATGTGATATTGGTGAAGATTTCTTTATCAGTGGGTCTGGAAGTGAAATATCCTGAAGTTCTATTGTTTAAAACGGTATTAAATCATCATGATAGTGGGTTAGTTAACCGTTAAATCATGCATGGGTTGGCACAAAAACCAGGGGCACACTCCTGAACAAATATCGGTCAAGTACCACGGCTGGACTTTCAATCGCTTTGCTAACTTTGGCTACACCTTGCTATCTAATGTTATAACTACATTTTCTTAACAATGTTATTTATTTTTTGCTCTTTTACAAGGCCTTTAATTTTTTTGTCTAGCCAGTTACTAACTTTAATCCAGTTGGTATTACTTAACCCTAATCCATATGGGGGGGGGGTGGAATCCACCCCCCCTCAAGGTTTTTCTTGCAGCGTTTTTCAACGACATCAGCTATGTCTCCCCAACCTCCCTGACTTTTATTAATTATCTATTAGCTACATTTTGATGAAAAAAAATTTGAACAATAGACCTCACAGGTCACGTGACATGCCCATATTTGGAAGTAGGTAACAGCAAAATCATTGTTTTTGATGATTTAAAGGGCAAGATTTGATCAAATTATGAAGTATTATATATCAAACGAATCAGCAAACAAAGGGCTTTAATTTGATACCGGAATTTCTGGAATTTGATGACGTCAGCATTTTTTTATTATGACGTCATTTTGGCCGCCATTTTGGCCTAATTAGCAAATTTTTTGAATTTTGTCCAACTTTTTCAATTAAAAACACTCCAATGATGCATTTGTGATGGATTATCACCATTTTGCCGCTTCTTTTTGTTTATTTTTACATGGAACAAGTTTATAGCATAAATTACGTCATCAGAATTGAATAATTTCTACCAAAATAACATTCCAAAATCGCTATTTACAATAAAATAACATTTTTCAGCAAGTATTCTGACTAACTAGACCAAAAACCGCATACATTTCCTGCAAAATCTTCTTTAAACTCAAATTTAAGTTGAGAACCTGATTTTCGTCAATTTTCAACTTTATGACGTCACTGTGACGTCATAGGGCGTGACAACCACACGCAAATTGTGCTTCATGTTACAAATTACTTGCTCTATAACTGTGCCAAGTTATATTGCATTCTGGTTAGTCTAAGGTTGTTTTCAGAGGAATCCACCCCCCCCCCCATAAATGGTAGCTTGAAAAAAGCCCATATGGATTAGGGTTAACCTCTTGATGGCTGTAAAGCTCTTGTGTGACCTCCCTGGAATTTCGTAGAACAAATTTTCTTTTGTAAGTTCGCTCACCATTGGAGCGACATTGTCTTCAAACAAAACCTGTTTGTGTCTGCCTATTGCCGTGAAGTGATCAATCTGGGCATCAAGATTTTCTTGAACGTCTTTGCATGGTTTTAATGATTTTCCGACTCTGTCGATCACTTGACCTCGCCATGCAATAATTCAATGGCAAAGTCGATGGGCACATTGCGCCTCTCCCCTCCATGAATATTAACTGTCCTGTTATGCAGGAGCTGTGCTGCTTTTCTTTCTGAGAGCAGTACCTCAATTTGAGCAACGAAATGAAAGGCCAAGGCAGCATAATTAGAATGACTTGTTGATGCAAAAGAAAGGAGGTCGTGCTTCCAGAAAGAATAGATTCTTTCACCATCCCCCTCTTATTGCATCCTCCCTTGCTAGATCAAGCAACCCTTCTGTGAGGATACGGCAGGAGTAATTGTATAAGCCGTCTTAGTTTGGGAGAAGGTGCGCTCGAAATCCCACCGGTTAGGATTAGGTTGCTGCGAGGCTCCCCCGCATCATGCATTTCCCCTGTTTGAAAACGCTGTACTTTATTGTATGTTTTCTACCTATTTCCTTCAAGAATAAAATGTCATACAACAAGCTTGATTGTATATTTCTAGTTGAATAATGATTCCAAGTGGCAAAGAAATACAACTTCAGTCACCATTAGACAAGAGTTGTTGAAAGAACAAAGGGACATCAGGAGAGCACGAATTTTCAAGATTTTACTTCCCAAGAATAACGATCATAGTCAACATGTCACAGGCAAGGTGTGAATTTATGTTTTTCAATCAGGCACCGTACAGTATGAATGTGATAGGTTGTGCCACTTAGCCACATGACCAAGTGTCAGAAATTGCTCGTGTAAATTTAAGTCTTGGAAAACTCATTTTTATGAAATGATCTATTTATATACAGGGTGTCCCAAAAAAATTGTTTGACGTTTGATTAATTATCAAAAATAGACCACGATATCGACTGGCTCCACATTAACATAAACATGACCCTAAGATTATGAAAAGATTTTAGAGACCATAATAGAAGAGAACATTCAAGCAATCGAAGATGATCAATATCTCATAACGGACATGCTGCCAGTGAGTTCTCTTTTCCTTTCTAACCCTGGCCTGTTATCATAGAGCACTGCTACACTCTTTTTTTATAAGAACCGTTTTGGTGACTGCTATTTGGTGACCTGCCAGTCACATCAAATATATTCCAATAATTTCATAATCAATTTGGTTGCACTAGGGGAGTTTCTTAGTTTTTCCTAGATTTCAACAATACCTACTTTCGCTAAATGTTTATTCGGAATCCAAAAAAGTCCAAATATTTCGGAGAAGAAGCAGCATTCAATTCAGCGATTTTAGTATGTGTAAGGATCTACTAAGCCTGATTTTAGCGACCAAAAGTTTCTGAAATTGTGTGTAATTCTAACATAAACCCTTTCCCCTTCCCATTCGTTACTCTGTAAATAGCTACCAACACGCTATGAAGTTTGGATTTAATTAAAGTCCAATGCTATTTGTTTCAGCTTGCAAATGAAAGACCATCGACACAATGGCAAAATACTTTGAACACACCTACAAATATAAGGCGTCTTCAGGAAATAGTTCCAGACAGCCAGGTACAAGACATAGATGCCTTGCTCTCCACTTCAGCTAATCTGGAAGAGGCAATTGAAATCCTAGTTTCAAGAAGCGCAGCTGAGGGAGACGCAAATGCTGGCCTGTTTCAAACAGCAGCAAATGTAGTGGAGAAATACCGGGAAGAGAGCTTCAATGTTGATAATGGCAGTGCAGTAATCCACATATCAAGGGAAAATCTGTGGCGAGACGCCCTCACGTTTTATAAATGTAATATGGGTAACAAGCAGAAGTTTCTTAGCAAATTATCCGTATCGTTCAAAGGAGAAGATGGCATTGATGCTGGGGCGTTGATGGTTGAGTTTTTCACACTCCTTTTCAATGGTGCCAAAGAAAATCTTTTTGAACCAATTGAAGGGAAGTCCTGGCTTCTAGTCCCTAAACGATCAGGTGGAAACCTGCAAATTTTCAAGATTGGAGGGGTCATGATTGCGCACAGTATTATCCAAGGTGGCCCATTCTTCAATTTCCTAGCTCCGTGGGTAGTAGATGTGCTTTTCAACAATAATGGCACATCCGGTGATATTCCATTAGAGCACATACCAATTAACTCTGCTACTGGTGGTATGATCAATTTCATCAAGTCGCTAAGGAGTTGCGAAAACGACGAGTCAATCAATGAGCTATTTGCCTCTGCAGACGGACCAGCTTTTGAGCAAATTATAAGCACATCGGATTGGGAACCAAGTGAGAGCATAACTGTCGAGAACAAAAACATTCTCATAGATATGCTTCTGTACGAAGAAACGATTGTTCGATGTGGAAGAAAAATCAGTGCCATCCGAGAAGGACTGCATTTTTTAGGGTTCGACAAGTATCTGTCTCATGATGTTACAAAAAGCATGTTTCTTGGGTCGAGAAGATTTATTCAAAGTGACGAATTTCTGCACTTATTTGAGTTTAGTGGTGGTGCTGAAGAAACCGATAAAGTACAATGCAGAGAATGGTTCAAGGAATTCATCAAGCAAGCCAACCAGGATACCCTTGTAAGTTTACTCAGGTTTTCTACAGGGTTTGAAGATATTGCTTCTTTTGGTGACAAGCTTATCTTCGTGGAGTTTTTGGTTGATGAAAAGCTGCCAAAAGCATCTGCTTGTGCAACAACGCTTCGGCTTCCAATGGCAACAGGTAACAAAGAAGAATTTTTCTTCATGATGAATAAAGCTCTAGAATTTGAAAGCGTAGGATTTGGAGATTTCTGACTTTTATTGCTCTCTGTTCAGTGATCACAGGACAATTTTTCAAGGGAGCACTTGGAAGATCTTCTTACACGGATAGGTTGTGTGACGAAAGGAACGAAAATACTAACATTATTGAAGTATTGAAGTAACCAACTCATTTGTTTAACTAATATTTTACGCTCTTCTCGCGCTCTTCTGTTTTTGTACATGTTCGTTTCGCATAATTTGATGCAATTCTTATTCCTAGTTTTAATGTTAATCCGAGCGGCAAACCACTCTAGTACGTTATTAGAAGTCTTTTTGAAGTATAGACTCTATACTATAGAGAGTCCCTGAAAAAGTCGCAAAAAGTGATTTGTGTGTAAAAAAGTTTCGAAAGTGGAATAAGTCACGTGCCCAACATGTGAAGCGAGATGAGAATCACACAGTCATGGGTACGATGTCATTGAACAGGTTAGGTGCGCAAACGATTTCAAAGAGATATTTCATTTGCCATGTCTTCGTGATTTAAGCAAATCTTTCCTACTTATTGTCATGCGCCAAGTGATACACGTATTTTTTTATAAGAAAGTAAGAATTTTAGCCAGTACTGAAAGTTTCTTAAAATTGTTAGATTTTGAGTACTCAGAGTTTCTTACGAGTTTCTTACGTGTTCCATACCAAGTTTTATGTTTACTTCCTGCGCCCTCGTGAACTTTTCATAATGTAGTTTTTTGAAGCCATTCCAATATTTAGCAACACTCAAGTACCTCCTGAGTAATATGATACAGGAAACAACTGAAAATTTTCCCCAGTACTGCAGTTTCTTAAATTTTTAGCGATCTGAGAGTTGAGTTTTTTATAAGCAGTTTCTTATAAAAAAATACGTGTAATTAATAACTATGGTCAAGTGTAATGGCTAATCTATGCAATCTTGCTAGGCAGAATTTTGATGAACCTAGGGACATAGCAGGAGGTCTGAAAGAGTACAATGTTTATCTGCCTATGTGCAGTCAGTCGGGATGCAAGGACATAAGAAATGTTTATAATGAAAGCGCTCATCGTCGTAATTTGTGCATTCAAGGTAAAGCAATGAAGTAGATGCGTCACAAGGGCCCATTAGCATACATTTAGATTATTGTGATAAATTTCGTCAGCTTCGTATGTCCTTGCTTGCCATGTGTTCCTAGTTCTTTTTGTTCCTAGTTTTTTTGTTTTTTATTTAGCCTCGTTTAGTCTATATTTAGCTGATGAAATGTTACCAAATAAAACCTGTATCAGAGTTATGTTCACTACTATTCAGTTCTGTTAAGTGTAATAGATGTGTTAAATCTAATATGTTTATGCATCTTAATTCCTCTTTACTTTACTATGCATGCTTCGCTGACGCAACGCAACTTTATTGCAGGGATTTTCTATGGCCGGGGTATACCGGATGCGCCATAAAAAGTCATGAAATGTCATTCCCCTCTTTGAAATGTCATGATAAATCCTAATCAACTATTGATAATGTAATCTATAGTCAAATCATAAATAACGCCTCGCAACATTTTTTAGAATGTTCGGTCTCGTTCTTCGTGCGTTATAAGCTATTTCTTGAAAATTCTTTCTGTTGAAAAGCCTAAATCGATCAAAAACACAGATCACCCGCTTTGGGTCTGTAACAGAATTATAACGGATCAGCCGTCTGTTTACACTGCTTCTGCTAATACGTAAATCTTATGTTCCCTCTCTATAGAACAATATTGTTCTGCAGCAGTGTACGCTCTTGAACCGTAACAACTTTGGAACGACTCGATTGTCTATCAATACAGTGTAACTGAACTTGAGAGGACAAAAAAGAAACTACCTTGACCCAAAGAACACAGTCGAATTGTAATAAAACACTACTATTCAACAGAAACAACTTCTTTGGCATTGACATTAATGGCATTGGAATTATTTTTTAATATCAGAAGATCGAAAGAAGAAAGCTTTTCTACCGTTCGTTGCTACACACGTGTGTCAATTCATTATTTATAATATAAGCTGATGTGCTAAAAATTGCAAATCCTGCTTTTCAAGCTCATTTCAAAGCCCAAGCTTAAAGATGAATTTCAAAACCAAAACTTGACTTGAATTAATATCACATTTGATTTCTTCAACTCGATGAACGCTTTACTACAAGAACCTCTGATCCAGAGCAGATGCACGCACAACAAACATGGCATTACATCACATCAAAATGTTCGTAGAAGCTTGTTTGTTTTGTTAAAACCTACGTTAGCTGTTGATGTATTATAGAGGAGTTTGTTTCGAATAACAACAAGAAAAAATTCGTCACAGAAGCATAAGAAAAAAATCTAACTCTTTAACTCTGTCTATTTTTCCATTGATTTCCCACTTAATCGTTGATTTGAAACCACCCTATATTATCCTGATTTGAAAAAAATCGATATACTGCTGTGGTGGATAATCAGTTTTGACCCAGGCTAGTTGTTTGTTTAATTTTCAAGAGAACAGCATGGCAGACGTGTTATCGTTGATAAGGCTTGTAGTGTTTGTTGGTAAACATTGATCCCTTCGTTTTGATCCTGGGTGAGAGGTTCCATGTTACGTGCAATGTCTTGTAAATGAAAATCGCACAGATTGACTCTATTCTCTGGGACTGAGATGTTATTGCCAGTTTCAATGTTTGGAAAATGAACATCTTCTTCGATTCCATAGTAATTCCAATTTAGAATTCCAGCTGCCTCTGCAGACTCTGGGTCGACTCGCATTCGGCGGCTCATACCTTGATGCCACAGTTGACGGGGAGATCTGTTATTTTCGGTTGAAATTGGATGGAATTCCCAGTCACTTTCGAACTCGCCTAATGCCATATTTATACGTGGTAAGTAAACTAGATGCAGGGCAAACAAGTGAAGATCATTTAAGGGGTCCAACAAGTTTTGAGATTCCATGAAATAGAAAATATTTCTGAAATGATGAACCACACATCGTACCACTTCTCCCCATAAACGCTCTATTCGCTGGTTATGAACCGAGGATCCTGTTATGAAACTCCCTCGGTTGATTCCTCTTTCTGGACACTCCAACATAAAACGAGCAACATCAACGTTTTCGACACCAAAATCAGCTCGTACTCTGGAAGGCAACCCATGGATTTCAACTGCTTCTAAAAACAGTTTTAAAACAGTAGCCGCTTTGTTATTTGTGCAGCACTTCAAATACGTTATTAATCGGCTGTATCCATCTATTGAACCATGTATAACGAACCTCCATCGGATCAATTTGTGGTGTCCATCAATATGCCTAAATGCAAAAAGAAACGTTGCTATGTATTTGTGTGCGTGGTACAGAACTGCGTTGAGACACGTATCTATTTTGTCCAAACAAGTGCCCTGTTTACCTCAAATTGCCTTAGATTTGCGATGTTTTGTCTAGAAAATCAACTCGAAACATCTATTTCAAAATGTT
Source organism: Aurelia aurita (assembly GCA_004194415.1). Classification (NCBI taxonomy): domain Eukaryota; kingdom Metazoa; phylum Cnidaria; class Scyphozoa; order Semaeostomeae; family Ulmaridae; genus Aurelia; species Aurelia aurita. Next base: position 361,868 of record REGM01000164.1, read on the forward strand.
TTGGACTTTTCTTACATTTTGCAGTGACCAGTGTCATATGAAAATATTTAGCCTATGGTTCCGTAACTCAACGAAATGTTTATTCGGTACCACCACCTTAATTTTTAAACGAGGCTACTCACTACGCTCGCAGTTAAGGCAGTAGCCTCGAATGAAAATTGAGGTGGTAGTATAGACACCATAGATAATTGTTTTTTGGTTTGCCATGTCTTCGTTAACCATAAGTGCATATTTGTTTCAAAAAGCATACTCTTAACTATAAAGTTGATTAATATTTACTTTGATTTTGGCTTTTGCCTACTTGCGTCAACAAAACAAAAAGAGAAAGAGGTGATACTTTGGTGATCTCTAGGATGTGATTTGGGATGAATTCAAAGCACCTTACTTTCAAGGGCGTTGGCAAGAGATTCACCAGTGTGGGCATGTCTACCTCGTGTTACTCATAACGGTTAGTACATTCATAAGCACACTTACCATAAGGAGTTTGGTGCAGGAACGCTATATGTACGTCTGATCACGCTTATTGATCTTCGCAAAGCACGGCTCACTGGGTCTACCACTGTAATCGCATCTCTAATTCGCTGACGTTGAACGTGGATGTTGCGCCTTCTACAGGCACCAATGATGTAGGTTTCGCCCGCATTTGGCAATATTTCTAGAACTTCCCTGACAGTATTGCACAGTGCTTCTTCGGATATTTGGGTATATGTAATCCTTGGACCCCTTCTCCCAGAAACTACAAGCCCAAGTTCAGTTCTGCGTCTTTGTAATGTTTTTGTTGATACACCTAATATAGCTGCTACTTCACGCCAAGAATGATAGATATCAAACAATCTCTCCATCTCCACCTTGTCAACCAGGAGACGAGGACGTCCATATATTTCATTTACATTCTCTGTTGGAACTTCGTCTACCTGGGGATCTTCTAGGCCTAAAACATAATCCTCATCCGTCGCTATAACATTTTCAAGCCTTTCACACAATTCTTGGATTTCACGTGTTAATCGTCGAACGTCCTGCAACAGACTGTTTGGAGAGTTCACATCCTCACATCTGTTTGCAAAAATTATCAACAAGTTGAGTGCATCGTGAAGTCGTCTGCTGTAGAATTCTAAAATATTCAGGTTATTGCTATAAGCATGCCTTCTTGCTTGGTCAAACAAACTCGGTAATTCGTTAAAAAACTGGTCTAAAACAACATTGAGTGACATCAAGAGCAGCTATTAGGCCACTGCGTAATCTGGAATGAAGTGCAATGTCAGTTAATGATGCAAACCGAAACTAAACTGCTCATTTTGTGCAATGAACGAGAAAGGCATCCCAAGGCATCGATCGACCTTCGAGCTCGAGCTGAGAATTTAAAACACACGTGCAAAATTGGTTGATGCGCAAGTACCTTGCGCAGGTTCCTTATATATGTTTACACTTTATACGTTTATACTTTATATGTTTATACTTTACATTGCTGATGCGCAAGCACCGTGCGCAGGTTCTTTATACTTTGCGTTTACACTTTATACGTTTATACTTTATATATAAAACAACTGTATACTTGGACTACAATACATATGTATTATTTATATGTGTGATATTTTCTTTATTAATATATATGAGGTGGATAGATCTATATTATTGTTTCAACTTTATATCTTTAATTTCGAAAATTTATAAAAGTTTTTAATCTATATACCGGGTGTCCCAAAAAAATGTATACAGATTTGGTGTACCCTAGCGATGAGAATTTAGCGCGAATCAGTCCGAAATCATTTTAAAAACATTCCTTAATAGTCAACTTGAACATAGATACCTTGTTTGTTGATATTAGTGCTTTGAGAGTTGAAATATTAATCTTCAAAGGACAAATTTGCCTCGACCTCCAAACCAGAGCTTTGGCGTTTTGGCCTAAGCAAATTCTTCAAGCACAGCGAATAAGTCAACAATAGATTTGAAAAAATTGTAACAGGCGGAGAAAAATTAATAACTGCACAACAGATGCGCTTTCAAAAATATAATTTACGTGACACTTATCATCAAGGGAGCTCCGAAGTAAACTTCATTCATTTTAATATCAACAATTTATTTCACAAAGTTTACTTTGGAGCTCTCTTGTTGATAAGTGTCACGTAAATTATATTTTTTTAACACATCTGTTGTGCAGCTTTTAATTTTTCTCCTCCTATTTCAATTTCTTTCAAATCTATTGTTGACTTATTTGCTGTGCTTCAAGAATCTGCTTAGGCCAAAACGCCAAAGCTCTGGTTTGCAGGTCGAGGCAAATTTGTCCTTTGAAGATTAATATTTCAACTCTCAAAGCACCAATATCAACAAACAAGGTATCTACGTTCAAGTTGACTATTAAGGAATGTTTTAACAATGATTTCGGACTGATTCGCGCTAAATTCTCATCGCTAGGGTAGACCAAATCTGTATACATTTTTTTGGGACACCCGGTATATTGCATATTTTTTATAGAATACATGCAATATGTTCAGGTTTCATCTATATATTCGTGCTTTACAATTTATAAGTAATTTTACACTTTTGTCCTCTTTGGCGGGGTATACATTCTGCTGCCAAAACTTTCTTATCAGTTTCTTATATTGTTAATGCATATAATTTCATTGTTAACTTAGGACCTGTTCATATGGAGGCAAGCCAATGAGCTTTTTGCCGCGATTTCCCCTTTTTTCCCTAATTCTAATACAAAATGTTTTGTCTGTTCATATGAGCAGGCGGGCTGGCCCGCTTAGCGAGATCTCACTGGAGCACTGGCGAGATCTCGGTAGGCGGGATGAAAATTGTCCCATATGAACACTCCATCCCGGCTACCGAGACGAAAAGGTCTTTACTGCTCATGCGCCCCTATTATAGACAATGGGTAGACAATGGGAACGTGTTCAATTTTGACACGTGCCCAATTGCTGTCTCGGCCAGCGGGCTGGATTTTCTCCATATGAACACAACATTAAACGTGTCTCGCCTACCTAGCAGCGGGCTGGCTCGCCTCCATATGAACAGGCCCTTAAGGCAAACAAAATTTTTCATAAGAAGATAAATCGTAGATGAAAGCTAAAATCATCAAGTTAAAGAACTGTCTTTTTCTCTATTTTGTTGAAGTTTTCTATTTGACTTTGCCCTTTTGCTTTTGGAGATGGACTCCTGCAAGACAAGCTGAAAGATTTTAGAAGGTCAACGTCAAAAGCACCATACAAGCAGACTACCTCTAAGGAAGTGCGTATGTGAGATTATATTATCCTATTTCATAAAAGGTATATCAACAAGTTTCGTAATGCATCAATTGTAACTCATCTCTCAAGGCAAATCCTAACTTATCTCTCAAATAAGATATACATCAAAAGTAACTGAATGAATGAAATTCAAAATTCTTTCATACATCAGTTGGTCTAATTCACTTACAGAGTTCATGTGTTATCTCAAAGTTTAAAGGAACTGTCTCATATACGTAGCCTAATGACAAATGATTATAAAGCGCAATTTGGTAATTTTGTTTTCGTGACAATTGTTTTTTTAAGACATACGCAATTATCTAACTATTTGAACTAAACATTGTTACCACAAGTATTTCGCTGTCCATCAGCAGCCTCATCAGCGAGTTAATCAACCTCGCTCCCAGGGTGTTCTTAGGTCATACGCTAGTGACAAAGCCGAGTGAACACCCTGGTACACATAGTCCCAATCCGCACAAAATAAGGGCGGATTAGAAGGGCGGATTAGCAGCCATTATGGATTTGCGGTTGGCAGGGTAATGCTCATTATGTGACCTCGATTCCAAACAACAAAGCAACATTGTAGTGTTTGTTGCTTAGTGACTAGATCATATTTTTGTTATTGGAATAATTAGTAAGATTTCGAGAAATAGTTTTTGTTATCTATTGTTTTCGAATAGCCAATCAAATTGCAGAACGGCCACTTGTATCCCAGAGTAGAGGTAGAGCAACAAACTCACTCTGGGGACGAGATTGCGTGTTAATAAAATCATAAACATTATGAATAATGTTTTCGTCGCAAATGTTTTCGTTCATATTTTTGTTATAAAATGCCTCCTTTCAGAATGCAATATCTATATCTATTCATAATCCTGCCAGTATTGTGAGACCCAAAGAGGTAATTTCATCAGGACTGTTTACATGAAACCCAAAACATTTCAGTCGGACAAATTTCAGACATTGAAGCGCTTTTTCGAACGCATCCACATGGGTGCTGAAACTGGAGATACCTGAATAAAGTACCACAAACGCTTACGAAAGAGCCATGACACCAGCGCAATAGAAATGGACGAAATTTGATTCCTCTGGCTCCCTACCCATCTTAAGGCCTTCTTTGTGCACTTTTTCTATGCTATCCCACCAATGGTGTTTGGTTTGCAGTGCAGTAGATTTTTCTGTAACTCAAAACTCATAATCTCATGAACTAAATTAATGATTTTCAAATTCTAGAACCAAATCGTCGAGAGAATGTGGTTGGAAGTAAACAAAAGGGTGAATTATCCAATCAAGGAAGCCCTGACGTCTCTAGCAAATGAAGAAGAGATTGATATGGATGATGATGGCACTAAATATTGTGTCTCAATGTTTACTTGCAGATTGGCTAATTATGGTTTGTGGCAGTTTGTAGAATCATGGAACAGTCACGCAATTCCAGGTGGAGTGTTGTTTTTTTTCAATTATTAAACCAAAGGAACCTTTCAGGTTACTCACAGAATATTCCCACCAATCTCTTAAAAGATGAATTAGAACTAAAATTTTGAACGAAAATTAATTGAATCAAGAAAAGACATCATCAGAGTACCAAACATCAGTTAGAAGATAAAAGATGGAGGATAAGGTCGGCATTTGCTTCTCCTATTTCTCATGTTGGTTCTTAATAGCTAGTAAATGTGCTTCTTGCCTGAAGTATTTTCAACCTCTTTCTGTACCGGCGTTCTCCGTACATGGCAAATGGGCCCCCTTTAAATTAAGTTTTGTAATGGGTGGTAAAATTGCATGAAGATCTGAGTTTCCTATAGTTTCACTATTGTTCTGTCAGCAATGAAAAATATTCGCCAGCTATGCTCCTCTGTTCGTCAACTTTGTTTTACTAAATTATCAAAAAGCCAACTTGTTATTGATGAGATAAAATCATTCATTATTTCTAGGGAAGGGTGTGACAAATCACAAAGTTGCCATAGAGAACTGTGGAAAGCTCCCTGTCGATCTTCCAAGTGCAACTGAGGCAAAGCAGTGGTATGAAGATGAAAGTGGAAGATCATTGACAGAGTTTGGCTACTTTGGGATAAATCCACTTGCAAATGCAGCATCAGATGGTGTATTTTTTCGTTGCACAAGATTTCCACCATGTTTTCTGAAGTGTGCAATGAACTGTACCAATATATGCAAGAATGTTTAAAGGAATACATCAGACTTAAGAAAAGCTACCAAATATGACTAAATAGATAAATAAACCAACTTGAAATGCCTTTATACTCGTAGGGTGGTATCTCTCATTATGCTCATGTCGTCGCTGGTAAAAGGCTCCCTGACCAGCACCTAACAACGTAAAACTCTCAGTCTGCTGTTTCGAGTGGCTAGCTGTGGTAAAGTTCGGAGCAAGGAATCAATGTAAACAAACAAGTTAATTTTGTAATTCGAACACGAATTTTTAGTTTGAAGTCCAATCCAAACTTTACTCTTTCTGCTTTGTAAAGGTTTCCTTTCAAACCATGTCGCATTCGAAGTCAAGGTCGATTCGAATTTGAGCTGGCTTTGCAACAAAACAAAACAGAATCTTTGTAGCCGTCATCTTTAGCATTGTCTAAACATTGGAAAGGCTTAAAAAAACTTAATTTTGAAATGTTCACCAGGGAACAGGGAATAAACATAAAATGGAACTCGTAAGAAACGCGTAAGAAACTCTGAGTACTTAAAATCTGATAATTTTAAGAAACTTCCAATATAGTACTGGCTCAAATTCTTTGTTTTTTATAAACGAATACGTGTAATATATCAACTTAGATCAAATCGGTTTATTTTATCGCTCAAACATTTATCTGGTATATAAAGAGGCTGCTGTATAATTGTATACACTTGGAACTGCCATTTAGCAATTTGTCGCCTATATTATATCTTTGTGAGGCTGGATTGCCAGCAAATTTGATCAAGGATGTTAGGCATGTTTTGAAGCATTTTGAGATGAAGCATTCTTTTAAATTGGCTGTAACTTGAGAACTATGCGACAAATTCTGGCAAACTAAAATTTTATTATCTAAGTTGATCAGTTTATTGGGATCAGATAATCGTTTGAGAGCTACAGGCTTTCAAATGTCTAAACATGTTTCGGGAATGTTTCTGACTCACCCGGTAGCATTCTTTGCATAAGTACCAGCGTTAAAGTGTTCAAATTGTCATTACATACTTTCATTTGTTAGAAAATCATCTCTAACCTTAAACATGTTTTAAAAATTATCATGAAACTTACATCATTAGCAGCTGAAATTCTTCCAAACTTGATGGATTTTGAGATTGCCTTTACCCGCCTTTTTGGTTGGGAAGGGATGTGCTCTGCACCCTTGGTGTTTCAGAACATTGGCTGGCAGTGGCACTTTGTTCTCGCTGCTGCAGGAATCTCTGAGGCCCGTACCTGATGTTGATGGTGTGCAATTTTGTGCAAATGGCGCTTGCATTTGTAACTGCTGAGTTGAACCTCTAGCAGCATTCACAACTAAGGGCGTGTAGCTAGGATACACCACATTAAACATCCTATCGTTGTTTGGAAAGAGAACGTTGTTTGATGGATCCCTTAAGGTTGTGCAATTTCTTGGAACTTGAAAAGATGAAATTAGACAGATTTACATAAGAGCATCAGACCTAGACCTGGTAGCGAGGATTCCGAAATTTGAAGTTTGTGCTGGGGAAAACTGAAAAACCACTCTTGTTCTGAATATACGAGAATGCACATATTTTTTTAGAGAAACCATTTATAAAAACTGTTGGCTCTATTTGTCAAAAATTAAGAAACCGTAGTAGGTTAGATTATGGGATGACAAAATTCACTGTTAAAGGTAACCACAAAAAATGTAACAAGATTGTAATGATTGTCATGGCGGTGATTGCCAATTTGTCTTCAAGATTATTATCTACGAACAGGTTATATTTTATTTGAAATGACCCGACTTGCAAATGGAGCATGTAAAACAACGGAGAAACTGAATGAGGAAAATGTGTAGCTTTACTCACCCCAGTTATCATTGAGATTTTACTTGACGACAAATCAGCTTCTGCCACATTGTAAGTTTCTTGGCCAGAAACCAATAGAAAGGTTTTAGTAGTTTCCATCTCGAGTATAGATTGCTTGATTGCGGACAAGTAATTTTCTGCATGAACTTATGTCGAAAACTAACTCCGGATAGTTTTGAAACCTGCGAGTGCATATCTTATATACTTTTGAGGCTATCATTAAAAGGCGGTTGATGGACAGATGGATAGCCTACGTGCAGCCTCAAACTCCTCCTCATAGGAAAAATAGAGTCTGCTCAACAACAAAGCAAAGCTTGTATGAGCCTCGCTTTGGTCCAGGGTGGTAATTAAATATGATTGTTTACTCATTGTGTATCATCCAATCAAATCGCCTGGCAATTTTTTGCCAGGTTGATTTGATTGTTGTTTCTATTCTTCATTGTTGACTGCCTTTCTGCATACAAATTTTGTATCGCGTGGTGCAAAACAGCATAGCAATAAACAAACCTCACAGGCTTCAAAATGACAAAGAATCTCCTCTGAGCTGTTTGTATCCTGTGTTTTGCCGTTTTCTGTAAGGAGAAAGGCCTTTTGGACTTCAACTTCAAGCTAACTCATCAGCACCAACAAAAAATTTGTTGCGAATGAAGAAATTGCAGCACTGCAACGCTGGAAGTCGTTGTACAACTCGCATCGTAATTTTTGTTATTTGTCAAGCCTCTGCCTCCGTCACTTGAAGCGCATCAACTCGAAATTTGCCTTTAAAATATATCATTTCCTCGCCCTCTTGGTAAAGACTCAAAGCGCCACAACAAAAATAATATTTGCATGCAAGAAACTTAGAAATAAAGGGGGCAGTGTTTCTCCGAAGCAACCATTGTAAATTCAAATTACATTGCAATGCAAAGTGAATTTGTTTGTGGGCGGCAATAACATTTCAATGGGGATTAATATACTGTGTTACTCGATAAAAGGGCGGAATTTTATCACTACCCACTTTCAATGCAAATCATGCCCTCGGCAAGTACTTTTCCATGCATGAGAAATTCTGTTTTATATTTCATCATGATAGGCTTCATAAATTCATATTCCTTCAGACAAGAACTCGAAACAGATTCGTTCCAAGTTTCAGTAAAATTATGTTTTTAACAAATATCTATCTTTAGTCACCAAAGATTTTTCATTTCCCTACCTTGGTATGTAAGCATTCAAAGGGTATCACGCACAATCAAGCAGCAAATATCTGCTGTGCAGTGCCGCGCGACAAGGATATCAGACAGAGGCTACCAGTTTCTGCAGTGTCAGCATACAAGCTTTGCTTCGTTGTTGCGCAGACCCTATTTTGCTATGAGGAGGAGTTTGAGGCTGCACGCAAGCTACAGATGGACTTCACCTGTTTATTGTATTGATATAGTACTATGCTCCTATGGGCACTTTTTCAAAAATCTTGTGTCCTTGTGATTTTATGATGGTTTGATATTTGTCCCTTGTTCCTTCTTGATTACCATAGCAACGGTTTTGAATTTTTCAAAAATGATCCATAGGAGCAAAGAAAATCTATTAACCAAGATTCCTACAAGGTTACAAGGCAATATATGCAGCTTTGTTGAAAAAAAGAGGGTGGGGAGCAATAAGCCTCTTAAAAGTTATCGCGAAATGCTTTTATTGCCCACGCCCCACCATATGTTTGGGGGGCACATATGTAACTTTTGAAAGTATTTTAGAATTCCCAAACAATTTTGATTTCAGAAAAGTATAAACTTGACAAGCATCCTATGGTTATTCCTGGAGATATTCCTACCCCTTAAACTCATTGTAACAGCTAATTATCACTGAGAGATAACGTATTGTCATAAATCAATGCCACATAAAAGGAATCTAATGCTGTCCAGACAGGCATGTTTTATTCACTGGACGCCCAGACCCCAAGACCCCAAACCCTGAGACCCCGGAAGTAAATGTAAATATTTTTCATTGTGCAATTTTCTTAGTATCAAAGTCGAGCAAAATGAGTAAAAAGAAAGAACAGCAATAAAAATCTAGAAAATGGGCCCTATAAACAGTTCAAATTTGATTACTAAAATTTCTTAATTAACAGTCTCTTGAAAGAGTGAAAGTCACAAGCCTAGTTTCCATAAAGTAGCAATAAATATGAGCAATGAACAGGGGTCGCAGAGATAAAAAAATTCTATTGCTGCAACACTCTACAACACTCTGTGACACTTGTGGAAACCAGACTTAATTTTTTTGGCGATCTGAATACTGGGTTTCTTGTAAGTTCATAATCCGTTTTCTCGTAAAAATACTAAGCATACATTATTTGGTTTATATAAAAAGCATTGCAATGAAAAATTCGACCAGGATTTCGTAAATTTGGCAATCCTCAGGAAGAAATTACAGGGTATGGTAAATGTGAAGTATTTAAAAGCCTTGATGCACAATTGAAAACCCACTTTTGTTGCCTACAATTATGATCATCTTGTCCATGAAGTGTTGGATATTTTTAGCAATCGTTCCAACTTTTTATTACATAGCTTGTTTTCGTGTTGATTTCATGTTGTGGTTATGGTCTATATGATACTTCACACTTTTTATAATATTAAATGTTATGTTTAATCTATAATTCATAAAAATAACGTAATTTACAAAAAATCAGTTGCATTCCTGCTTTCTTAAGAAACAGCCTACAGTAAGAAATACTGGAGATCTGGCAAAATTTTGGCAGTTCTGGCTACTCCAAATACAAATTAAGATGCACCCATTACTCCTAAAAGATGAGTGCAAATGAAAATGTTGGCAATTCATTAAAACAAATTGAAACAGTGATAATTTGTTTTGCTTTGAAATTACACAAGTTTTAGAATTGAATTTTAGAGGCAACAAGCTGAAAGACCAAGGCTTACAAAGTTTCTTATGAAATGTTTGTATGCATTGTCTGTTATTGCTACTATAATATTTAACACAATTTATTGCTTTCTTGTCTTTTTGCTCATTTTCCTCCACTTTGAAACTAAAAGAACTGCGTTATGAAAAATATTTACATTTACTTCCGGGGTCTGGGGTTTGGCGTCTTGGGGTCTTGAGGTCCAGCGAATAGAACATACCATTGTGATGAGCAGTCTATTAGATGCCTTTTATTTGGCATTGATTTATGACAATACGTTATCTCTCAGTGATAATTAGCTGTTACAATGGGTTTAAATACCATATAATCACATTTCTCCATTTTCGCCCTGGAGAGCAGAATTTCTCCATATTTTCCCTTCTCCATATTCGCCTTCTCCGCGCCA